>JAYKKI010000006.1:44685000-45255000 GCA_039881145.1 Druceiella hillmani | reverse complement strand
AGTTGTGGATGCCGGTAGAGCAAGCAATTATCTATAAAATGATATATAATTTATGTGGATTAGTTGTGAGGTTTTTTCTAAAAAGGGAGAGTAACATCTTAACCTTAGCGTATTAATATATATGATGATTCAGATATTACATATTATAGTCTTGACTCCACTGACTGACTCATTTAAGCCTATATGGCTAGAGATATCAAATTGAAATTATACTGATCTATAACCCCATAGTAGTAAATAATTCAAACTTACAACTCAGTACGATAAAAAGATACGCCCTTTCAAATATTACATATTTTTATACTGACTCCACTGACTTGCTCATTAAAATATATAGTCTATCTATATCTAAAAGTATATCTTTAAATTTTACAACAAATACTGTAATAATTAATTGCTCATTTTTTGTAGAATATTCAATTAAAATTACGTAGGAAGCTATAATTCGGCTATAAATATTTAAGCAACAAGTAGTAAAAGAAGTGAAACCTAAAATAATAAAAAACTTATCGGTCATAAAACTGAAGAATACTTGGGATATTCACAATATTTTCAGACCTGTGAAAGTCATACAAGGCAATAAACTTACTTTACTATATGTACCCTTAAATGTTTACGCTTATTGCTGCCAGTATTTCGTACATACTTCATACTTAAGTATGTACTAAGTGTGTTTTCACAACGAGTATTTAACAAGTGGCTGATATTGCCGGATACTGGAGGAGGTTTCCTTGAATGGGAATCTACATGGCCAAGAAATAGGCCAAAATTTGAAGATTTCGTGACATTGGAGTATAATTCAAAGCTTTTCTTCATATATCCAAATGTAGAAAAACCCGTAACGAATATTTCTTCACGGTACGTATTGCCAAACTCTGGCGTCAATGTAACTCTGTTACACGAAACGTACACTCAGTTCACGTTTTAAAAATTCACCTCAAATAAATGTAATAAATGTTTTGTCCGTCCTAATTCTTTAACACGGCTGTATATAGACTTATTCTTCCCCCCCAATACGTCATATAAATATAGGGGAGAACTATAAATTTATAAAAATTTAAATACAATTAAATGAAATTACGTGATGTAGTATTATTTCTACTTTCTTTAAGTTCTTTACTACGACCTAGGTTTTGTTGTATTACAACATCTTCAGGTGGGCTATTAGCAAAGATTATTTGCTAATAGCCCACCTGAAGATGTTGTAATACAACGAAACCTATGTAGTGGTAAAGAAATTAAAGAAAGTAGAAATAATACTACGTCACTTAGTTTCATTTAATCGTGAATAATGAATTTCTACAAAATTAACATAAAATATATACAAAATTTAAATAAGTTTATTGCGACATAAATCCATACTTTTGTAATTTCATGTTACCAAGTATTAACTTTTTTGTCTTAGATACTGACTTCTCAAGTTTTTTTTTCTACGTAAAGTTTACCTAAATTTAAAAAATGCCCCTAAATACAATGTTTCACACAAACCAACTCAAAGGTTTAGACCCTGTGTTATATGGCAGATATAGACGCAGATCATTTTTTTGCTCTATGATTGACATAATTGAATAGATTCAAACATAGTCAAACGCTGCCTTTCCTAGTAATTTTTAACATACTCGTATAATATATCGCTTGATCGGAAAAAACTGCTCACGAAGTATAAGTTCGCCAAATTTATACTTATACAAATATAATAAAGACGTTACCTTGGATGTTTGTTCGAGGTAATTTAAAAAAAAATAACAAACAGATTTTAAAAATTCTTTTATTGCTAGACAAGTGACATCCAACGGTTTAACATTGGCTTTACGCGATTTTATACAATAGAGCTGCTAGGGATTGAAATTTTAAAAAGAAACACAAAATCTCCTTGTGAGATACCTGCATTGTGCGATATGAGATGATATATATATATATATATATATATATATATATATATATATATATATACACAGAAAAAAAAATTAATATCTATACAAATAATAAATCTGCAAACTTTGCTTGCCAGTGCCTTGAAAATATTTATAAAAAAATAATAAGAGAATAAAAAATACATGATAGAATGCATTTTCAAAATTGTTTGTCTTTTTGTCTGTTTGCGTGTTTATTTGTACACACATAACACACAACTTCTGATGAAATTTTGTAAGAAACAAGTGTTAAATTAAAGTGACATTTAGTTTTTATTTCGTCACAGTCACACAGGGGCACTCTATCAGAAGATAAGCGGATTTAATATTTTTCAAAATGCATTAGTATTTTTTTTAGGATTATTACGCAATTATCAATGTAGAATGTGCCAACACGTCCTTATAGAACTTCTATCCCCCCTATAAATGCTCCTCTCTTCACACCTAAGGCACACTCACTCTTCCACAATATAAACAACTTCGGGATTACACAACAGCGACTACACGTTTTAATAATGATATTAAAACCATCAATGTAAAAATGGAAGATACGATATTCTCTTACTTTATGTAAATACAAAACGGGCATATGTGCTACTACACGCACACAAACTCTCACAGCTACAATCATAAAGGGCCTATATATAAAATTAACCGAAAGAGACAAAGCGATGCACTGTAACTGTAGCGAGAATGAAACAAGGTATTACAGCAAATTGACAATTTGCACCGAGCGCACTGCTAGTACCGTAGCTTCTCACGGTGCGGCGCTTGCGCATGCTGCTGTCATTCAAACATGACGGTAATAAAAGAAAATATTTTTTTTGAAAACTTGTAACATGTTTATATAATTACGCATAAAAAGTAACTCCATTTGTCCTGTTTTCGTTTTGTGAATGGTTAATGCATGTGGTAAAAACACTAGAAGGCATTTTTGGATCGATTTGACTGAAAATATTGGCAATTTTAATTTCAATAACCCCACATCTATGCAATCCGCCGGTCTGCGTACGACTGAATTGAACAAAATAAAACTAGGTCCATTGGACCTGGCTTACGCGGACCACGCACCGTTTAAGCGTTCCGTATCTTCCCTTTTTACATCGATGATTAAAACTAATTTATTGACCAAATTAAAACACAATTCTAAAGCAACGAAACAATTACGAAAACAATATTAACAACGCAAACTGTCAAAATATATATCTTCAATAGACAAAAGCCATTTTGTACTGGTCTTCTTATTTACTGCCCGACTTTATTCTTTTGGCGCCTTTTTTTATATTGTTAAATTCGGGCCATAAATTAAAATAAATAAAAAAAATAATTTAAATTAAAATAAATAAAAAAAATTATTTAATAAATTTTTGACATTTAATACAAAGATATAAGCTATAAATAACAGATAGTGACTTCGAGAGAAAGCAAGTTCAAGATCATTCGAAGTAAGCAATTGTCGTAAACCGGAATCTTTGAAAACATGAAATTACGTTTGATACTTTCTTCTGTTATAAAACATGTTATTAGAGTTTACTCTGATAAAATGTTTCTTCTAAATAATTGGGAGAACCTAGTTGGTACCATATTTTTGGCTCGTTCTATAATGGTATAGCGTGTCCATTTAATATAAAGGTGCTCCCTCGCCTGTAATGTAGCATTATAGATTCGATTTTGAACATTACGTCACAATGCTGCCTCCCTGAGTGACGAACATTCGCCTATAATGTAACATTTCAGATTCGATTTTGAGCATTACGTTACAATTCTGCCTTCTTGATTGCGCGTCCGCGACGCCATTTCTAGGTGCACATTGTTGTTACAAGTTGTATCAAAATATTACAGATTGTATGATTACAAGTGCGCACTGTAATTCTCCTCCCTCACTGACGTAATGCTCGAATCTGTAACGTTACATTACAGGCGAATGCTCCCGTCGAAGGAGCACCTTCACGTAATAACTATTGATATGTTTATTCACGCCATTAGCGAGAAACATCATCCTCACACCAGTCATTTTTTAAACTTACTGCCTTATAATTTGATCCATACAACACCAGTGTCCGCCACTAGTTATTAGAAAATACGGTAATTGGCTCATTGTAAATTTTGATATTTTTCGTACAATATTTTGAAATATAAGTTGATTAAAAAACAGTCTTGAAAAAAATTCACTAATTGATTGAAAAATAAGCCAGTTATAGGCTTCTAAATTTGAAGATACGGATAAGGCTGGGTATATATCTCTCTCTTTTCCTCTTGTGGAATAAAATGTGCAATATTAAAAAAGACCTCACTACACAGTATCCCTGCCCTTGTCTAAAGATTAAATTTAAACTTTTATAACTCGGTCAATTTTTAAGATTATTAACAAATTTTTTCACTCTTCATCAGCTTGTATCTTGAAATTATGATTAATGAAATAAAAAATAATAGTCAAATACCCAATTACGTTTATAGTCTCACAAATCGCATTCCCTTGTGTTGTGATGTTTAATCTTTACGTTTTTCGACTTCATTGAATATATGTGTGGTCTACATTAAAGATGGTTGCGATCATGCATTCTACATCCTGTATTCTACATCCATTGAATCTATCAGGGAAGATGAGTTACGTTATTTTATCACCGAGCGCTCTCTAAATTAGTTTTCTTCTTTCATTTAACAACAATTATATGTTAACTCTTAAATATGGTTCAGTTTACTTCAAATGTATTTATCAAGCATCTCTGATTTAGTTATCAAGCCCCTCTGATTTATTTATCAAGCACCTCTGATTCATTTATCAAGCACCTTTGATTTATTTATCAAGCACTTTTGATTTGAAACATGCTGCTCTCAATGTGGTTGTTTCTGTACTCTACTTAAATTGCTCTCAGATATTATTCCAGTCATCAAGTAATATCAACAAGTGTTTACGGAGAAAAGGTAATATAGCTTAGTCAGTTAGTTCAATTATCGTTTATAATAATCGTTTAGTTCAATTTAAACTTATGCAAGTTTAAATTAAATAGGTCGAACTGTGTTAAAAATAAAGGAATTGAAAGAAAATTTTATCTAATGGCACACAAAATAGGGAGCATTTATAGTCATAACAATTATTGTTGTAGTGATGTCATTGTTCCCCGAAGAAATAGAAAATTGAAAGAAAAATGGCATACAATATAGGGAGTATTTATAGTGATAACAACTTTTGTTGTGGTGCTGTCATTATTCCCCGACTAAATAGAAAATTGAAAGAAAAATTTATCAAATAGCATAAAATATAAATGATGAAAAGGAATAGTATATTTAAATCTATCCTCATAATATTTATTCTATTAATAAAGTTTAAATTAGTTTATTCAAATATTAAGTGTTATTTATATGAAACGATGAGAATTAATCGAAGTTGCCGGTCGAGAATCGTTCCAAAGTGTAAATATATTTTATAATATGTATGTTCGTAGTGTTAAATTAATTTTAGATTGTCAGAAATGTATAATCACTTTAAATCGAAATCAACTAGGCGCCAACTGCTGCCGAGTCCATCGATAAGGTACAAAGTACGTAAGTGTATATTTCAACAGTCACATATTTAGTAAAATTAGCATCTTCTCTTGATTGATTTCTTTCTTCTTTAGTCTAATTTAGTTGTGGTACTAGGGAACAAGTTTGTACAAGCAGAGTATTAGAAAACATAATATATATTATGTTTGTAGTGTTAAATTAATTTTAGATTGTCAGAAATGTACAACCATTTTAAATCGAGATCGACTAAGAACTAACTGCTGCTGAATCCATCTATAAGGGATAATGTACGTAAGTATATATTTCAGAGGTCCCATTTTGGTAAAAGTAACTTCTTCTCTTGCTTGATTTCTTTCTTCTTTAGTCTAATTTTGGTGTGGTGATTGTACTAGAAGTCAAATTTAAGAAGTAATTATTGAATTTGATTTATTTTTATTACAATAATCTCAATGTATAATAAAAGAAATCGGTACATTAAATATATCTTCGTAAAAATTATTTCAGGGGACCATAAAAATATAAAATTCAGAAAAAATCGATCGTTTTTATGATTCTGTAACCAAACACGGTACCCTTATAATTCCATCATATCTTTATGTCTGTCCGTCCATTTGTTACATTCTCGTAGTTTCTACGATTTTAGAACTACGTGCGTGAAACTTTGGGATTATATACTTTTAAAGATATCAAAATTGCATAAATTTTCTCCTTATTAAGAAATGGTGAAGAAAATAAAATTGTACATTCATTGTGTAGGGCATAGTTATACAGGTCTTTTAAAATGGAGAATGAATTCCGTTATCCACTTTCCATTTTAAACCCAGTTTACGAAATGCTAAGCTTTAAAGCCGTTTGCAAACAAGGCTGAAAAAAATTGGGAAAATCTGGAAAATATATTTTGATAAATATTTTGAAATGAAATTATTTTGAGTTATCCAATCGCTAGTGTAGCAAATATACACAATACGAATCGCAATGGCATAATTAAATTGTGGGAGTATAAAAAACGTCATTCAGCTAGCATAGACCTTCATGGGTCGCATGTACCCATGAAGGTCTATGCTACACGAGGTTTAGCACGACATAAGTATTTATAAAATACATATTGTTGGATATTTTATAAAATTAGAACGGATTCTTAATTTCTGTGTAGTCTGACACGGATTTTTTAAATGTTTTTGTCGATTTGTACTTGCATCATGCTAGAATTGTGGGGCTTAATCAAAATTTCCGGCGCTGTATAGCACAGGATTCTAGAAATATAATGATCATTATTTTTCAAATCTTCTTCTTTACCATTTTTGATTGCTAAGATGTAGGCCTTCTTCATTTCATGCTATCTGTCTTGATCTTGAGGTGTTTCTACCTACTTCATTCCAGCTGTTTCCTTGATGCCATCATACCGACGTATCTTGGTCTTCCTCGTGGCCATTTTTCGCTCCATTGTCTTCATTCCACTACTACCTTGTACCAGGAGCTTTGTTTTGGTGCGGCATAACCATATCACTATCATTTTAATTTCACTAACCCTGCTGTGCTATCTCATATGGCTGTGATCTTATTTTTGAAGTATACACACCATGTTTTTACTAAATTGTTACATATAAGCTAATCTGTTATTAAGCTAAGTTTGAAGGAAAAGTTTTAAGGATCGTGCCATGTTAGAAAATCACCGCAAAACTTTAGGTAGACTATTCTTTACTCAAATAGAAGAACAAGCTAACATTTCAGAAACCTCTTTTTTCCTCAAGTAAAAGTTGGTTCGATTTTAACTAGGTAAAAGACTATAACTAGCCTTGCGCGAAGTTCCAATATAAGATTCAATTTAAAACGGCTAGTCATATACTGAATTCCTATCAGAAATTGAAAAGAACAGAAAAAAACAAATAGCACAACAAGAAAGTAAAAAAACAAAGGAACAACCTCGTACAATACGAGAACACGACTCGCGTAACAAGAATTACATGCACACTTTGTTAAGCATAAAAACTTTAATATTTGAGAATACATAGTATTTATTTTGAACTGTTACAAATACTGTATAAATGTAACGCTACTAGATCTTTCACAGTAACTCCTTCATGGAATTTTTTGTATTGAGGATTCCATACGCACTTTGGTAAGTATAAAAACTTTAATATTTGAGAATACATAGTATTTATTTTAAACTCTTACAAATACTGTACAAATACAATACTAGTAGGTCTTACACAGTAATTTCTTCATGGATTGTTTTTATATTGAAGTAAATACTAAATACTGTTGCCTCCCATAATTTCAAATGTTCAACACACATAATTAAACAATTAGACACAACTTAAATAGATGAAAATTTGTGATCGACGCCATAGCATCGCTGTGATGGATTGTTACAAGTCATATGTACTTTAACGGAGCGGCGCACCGCGGGAACCCGGGTTCGATTCCTGGCCGCTCGTAGAGCGGGGCTAGACTAGTATTGTCGTTAACCGTAAGAGATTGCTCTAGTAACAATAAGTCCACCATATGTATCACTTGTATACATTAAAGTAAATATAAAAATAATATATAAAAATGGTACTTGCACTTCATTACGATATTTTTTAACAATCCAATTTCAAGCAATCCAAACTTTTTCTAGGACTATACTCTGAAAACTCGTCCAATATTTTCTTAAACATGTGGTGGGTTTGAGAAATTTTTTTTCCATCTATGAAAATTATTTTCCTGGATTTTGGGAGCAGGTAGTTGTATTTATAAGCATTATGAGAGTCGTCTGAAAAGGACCAGATATTCGGAGTGTGATCTAGTCTGGGTTACCTAACCGACAAATCTAAACTTGACACTGGCAAAGTTCTCTCTGAAGAAAATAATCGCCGCAGAATAAAAAAAAAGAAAAAAAGAAAGTCCTACCATCCTAATTCTTAACTCCTACTCACCCTTCGTCTCATCGTGCGCCCTTTCCTTAATCGTTTTGTAAATATATGAATAAAATATTTCGGTCATAATTTACACCGGCATTAATGATATTAATATTTACACAAAATTTAATAAAAATGTGTATTAACGTGTACGAAAATAAATAAATATTTATAATTTTTTAAGTATACATTCATTTTTTTATTTTGATTCAATTTTTATTCCAATTTGTGCTTATTCTTAATTGTGTAAATTTTGAAAAAGTTTTGCTTCGTAAAATCTTTAGTGGTCTTCAGAGTAACAATGTTGATAACATTGTTACTCTGAAGACCGAATACTAGAGAAGAAGAATTGAATACTAGATTTTACTGAAAAAGATTGTTTATCTAAAGATCAGTTCGGCAAATATATGTCTATCTTTACATAAATGGCACTGGATGCTATTTACCCTAACGGGACACTCCTCACACCTTTCTTATTTCAATCAATTTCACCAACGACATATGCAAATATATTTAAAATTCATGCAAAATTACTTATAATTTATGCAATTAAAAACTCGTGCTGGATAATACAGTAAAATCATGACGAAATTTTAACTTTCGTTCGCGACCATGCATTTAATGTTTATTGATAATTTAATGTCTCCACAACTCGTTTTCACTCACAAACCTGATGTCAATTGTCTTGTATACTGAACAACATGAAGTTATCAAAGTATCAAGTGTGTCTCGATATTAGGGTCATCACATATTTATTAAAGAAAGTTTGTAATTAAAAACGAGTACCAGCTAATGTCTGACAGCAAAACTCGGGAAGAAATTAAACCGGTCGCATGTAAGTTATAATCGTACGCTGAGGATTCTGTATCTATCTCTGGCATTCAAAGAAAAAAGTGGTTAATTGAAAGTATAATTAGCACATCAAAGGTTCTATGATTAGATAAACTTGTTCAGAAAAGAGAGCGTTTTCTTCAGTCTTCATTTGACACTAGGTTCTTAAGAAAGTTGTTTAATAAATGAAGCCCAAGAAATCTAGATAGAAAAATAATACTCGTCTGTTATCGTCGTTTCTCTTATTTTTATTTACAATTCATTAAATATTTGATTCACATTTACAGGAAACGGAACGCGTTTTTAAGCATAATGAGCGAAGATCAAATTTTCACATACTGTTTTAAGTAATGTTTTTAAAGATTAAACATTTTTTTGCTCACCTTGTCTAAAAAGTTATGATTGCAAAATATTTCCGATTTCGCGACACGCGAGGAACGCGATGCGCTTCGGGTATACTCGGCAGTAGGCCGTGTACGGCCGAACGGTTCAACGCTCTTCGGGTATACTTGGAGGTAGGCCGTGTACGGCCGAAAGGTTCGACGCTCTTCGGCGATAGATCTATACTCAGTGATAGATCAAGTACGGCTGAACGGTTCGACGCTTTTTGGGTATACTCGGGGGAGGCCGAGTACGGCCGAACGGTTCGACTCTCTTCGGATATACTCAGCGACAGGCCAAGTATAGCCGAACGGTTCGCCGATCTTCGGATATAATCGGAGGTACCCCATGTATGGCCGAACGGTTCGACACTCTTTAGTAGGCGGTAGCCCGAGTATAGCCGAAAAGTTCAACGCTATTCGAGTACATTCGGTAGCAGACCAAGTACGGCCGAGATAGTCGAGTATAACAGATAGAAAGTATATTTTTATTTCGTCACTTTTCCCGATGAGTCATTGGCGCTGCGGTAAAGCACTTGATTATGTACAGAACGCGAGGCAAGTATGAGTTAGAATCTCCATGCTTGTGGTTTTTCATCTTTATTTTGGATTTTCAAAAACATTATTTATTCATTGGATTCAAATTAAAAACAGTTTTTTAACATACGTTTGTTATGAAATTACTTAATTTTAAGCCAGTAGCTTGGTTTGTCAAATTCATACATACCTAAGCATGATGGTTTTTGTAAGAGCGTTTTTTTTTTATTAAGAGAATTCAAATAAAACACCCTCTCTTCAGTGCTCGGGGTTTATATAATGCCCATGTTTATAAAAGAGATTTATATTTTATCTTCAAAAAACATATTTGTTTATTAAGTAATTGCAAAATTTTTAAAATAATTGGGCATATATTTATGCATTATTGTTTGAAATTTATATGAAATTATTTGATATCAAACTAGACGAAATATGATCAGT
The DNA here is from genome assembly GCA_039881145.1 of Druceiella hillmani. NCBI lineage: Eukaryota > Metazoa > Arthropoda > Insecta > Lepidoptera > Hepialidae > Druceiella > Druceiella hillmani. The sequence continues at coordinate 45,244,491 of JAYKKI010000006.1, read as the reverse complement.
TTTATATGCTCTGTATTGTTTTGCCTTGTTCATATGTGACAAGCGTTTTGTTTTCTAATATACTTATTTCTACAGTACGATTATATGCCATGTTTACATACTATTAATTGAGCATATATTTATGCATTTTGTTTGACATTTGTATCAAATTATTTGATGTAAACGTGGATAAATTATGATCAGTTTAATGTGCATTGCATTGTTTTGCTTTGTTCACATGTGACAAGTGATTTGTTTTCTAATTTACGTATTTATACAGTACGATTATATACCGTATTTAGACACTATTAATTGAGCATATATTTATGCATTTTGTTTGACATTTATATGAAATTATTTGAAGTCAAAGTGGATAAAATATGATCAGTATTATATGATCTGCATTATTTTCCTTTGTTCATATGTGACAAGTGATTTGTTTTCTAATTTACGTATTTATACAGTACGATTATATGTCATGTTTACACACTATAATTACATCGGTTGCCAAAGTTTCCACTAGTGCAGTGTGGTCTTAAACATACCAAATTTTTTACAGTTTCAGATTGTTAACTTCGATACGACTAATTGAAAAAATGCCTGTTTTTAATTTTCTGCCCTTTATATATACGTCTGTATATGTATTTTTTTCTAATATTCAGAAACTGTACGACATAGAAACTTGAAATCGACACGTGTCATAATAATTAACACCAATCAATATTTATATGGAAATGTTACAAGGATCAAATTAGACTTTTTTTTTAAATATATTTTTTTACATTTTATCTATGGTATTGTGTATCTATCTGACAGAATAAGATACAACTATTTCGCAATCATTTTTTTGAATTGTTTCTAAGATAGTCCATGATGTATTACTAAAAATATAGGCAAATAACAATTTTTCCATTTCCAAACTCGCTAAAGTCAAATTAAAAAAAAAAATTAAAAAAGATATATTTACCTGAAATTTACAGCAAAACTATAAAGATCATTATAAATATTAGTTATTTGAAAAATTCATGATATTTTCACGTCTCTGGAAGTTATGCAAGGCAATGTTACTGAAAAACAACGTTAGTTAATAGGAATAATCTGTATCTTTAAACGTTTATAAGTAACCAAGCTCTGCCCGTACTTAACTGGTTTTATTATAATTATCACTACAGTATTATAAAACACAATCGTCAGACACATTAAAAAATGTTACAATAACATTCATGACTCTATACATATAAACATTTTATTTACACTGGTCTGAGACAAACCTGTCTAGATGTAACTGTCATAATGTCTAACCTACATTAATTTAACCAGAAAGGTCATTCATCTGTGCACGTAGAAGTCCTCAGCAGCGTCCCCTTACTTGAGTATGGGTTCATTTACTTGTAAAGTACAACTTCGTCATTTACTTAATTCGCTAGCCATACTGCTGTCACAAATAAATATTGTAGCGATGCTCATAGTGACGCCGTGAGAAATGAGAACGAAGTTATAAAAAAGGGTTAGTGATAAAAGTAAAAAGTCCGATATAATAATGATAGCAATCTATTTGCGAATAAAAGAGCTAGGAAATAGACAAGATTACAATAAAAACAGAAACAATAAAGGAAAATTAAATTATATTATCTAAACTTTATTATATACTTTATTATTCATAAAAGGGTGGCTAGCATAGTGATGCTTGTGATAAAGCTTGTGCATAGTGATGCTTGTGATAAAGCTTGTGCATAGTGGTGCTTGTGATAAAGCTTGTGCATAGTGATGCTTGTGATAAAACTTGTGCATAGTGATGCTTGTGATAAAGCTTGTGCAACTTGTTCACAAGCATCACTATTCACCAAGTAGGGGGTTAAAACATCATCTAACGATATATAAATTAAAATATATACATAACATGTACTTATATATACATATATACACACATTCACATACACATACATATATATATATATATGTATACATACATATACACATATACGTATGCATATGTATTCACACATACACGTACACGTACACTTACACGTACACGTAAACGTACACGTGCACGTACACGTACACATACACGTACACGTACACGTACACGTACACATACACATACGTATACGTATGCGTATACATATACATATACAAGTACATATATATATATATATATATATATATATATATATATATATATATATATATATATATATATGTATATATACCTTTCCATACACAGTAAAACCAATATGTACCTAGGTAAAAATTTAAAAAGGTTAGATAGACGTACACATAAACACAAATAAAAAACATTAATTATCTTTTATATTGGTCTACAAAATTAATTTTTTTTTGACATAAAAACTTTTATTAAAGTCTGAATGCACTATATATTATGAAAACATATTGACACGATAGGTTTCTTTGTGACATCAAAATATATATTTTCATGAAATGTACAAAATCACCTACACTTAGGCAATTATATTTGCTTAATTGATAATAAATATATTTATTATGGATGAATATTAGTGATTCTCTTGAGTATTTGGCTTATGGTAGCACCCTCTTAAGTCTCCAGCAATAATCAGCTAATATTTCTGGACTCCATTTCCTTAATAACGCTTCTCTTTTAAGGAAATGTCCTGGTAAAATCTCTTGCTGTAAGTGACGAACAACACTTACAGCACCCAAGTTTTCGGAAAATAAATTCAAATGAAAGTCCAGGATATGTATTTTCAAGGATATGTTACACTACAAAGTTTTGTGTAAGATTAAAAGTACATTAATTAAATCTTTTTATTTTTCCGCTATAAGGTTTCCTAAAAAAATTTTTATGATATTAAAAAAATATATCCAGACGTATTTTTCATGATCATTCAATTTCTATTCAAAATGTTTATCCTTCATTAGTTCCCGTATTCACATACTAACGAATGTTCCCTCTTTCATTTTTGCGTCGCTAATTTTAGAGAATTTCTTTTTCAGAAATTAAAACCCACCCTTTTACCCATAATTATCATCCATAGCTTTTAAAAATGTTTATATGCAATGGTAGTAAAACTATATCCCCAAGGTTCACCAAAGGTACATTTTTATCCATAGCTTTTACAAAATATTTATATACAATGATAATAAAACTATATCCTCAAGGTTCATCAAAGGTGCATTTTTATCCATAGTTTTTACAAAATGTTTATATGCAATGGTAGTAAAACTACATCCTCAAGGTTCATCAAAAGTTCATTTTTATCCATAGTTTTTACAAAATGTTTATATGCAATGGTAGTAAAACTACATCCTCAAGGTTCATCAAAGGTTCATTTTTATCCATGAATTTTACAAAATGTTTATATGCAATGGTAGTAAAACTACATCCTCAAGGTTCATCAAAGGTTCATTTTTATCCATGAATTTTACAAAATGTTTATATGCAATGGTAGTAAAATTACATCCTAAAGGTTCACCAAAGGTTCATTTTTAACATTTTTATCCTTTCTTTATATAGTGATTTTTCTATCCCTACTGCCCCATTAACAAATAATACAGCAATATTTTGTACAATAAAGTACAGCTTTATTCCAAGCAGAAAATCAATGATTTAAAAACCTCCACAAATTTTCCAAGCATGTTCGATATGTTTAATTTTTTCAGGAAGAAATGTCATATTTTCGTAAGTATCTTTCATAGTGGAACCGTGAGCTACAGGTTCTGAAGGAAGTTTATTTCCCTTATAAAGCAACACTGCTTTTAACCTAGTTTTTAGAGTCAAAGAACAACCGTCAGTGTTCATCTTGAATCATATTCAAAATTTAATAGATTCATTACTACAGGAATGTCGTTAGAGTACACCAAAACATCTGCTTTAGAAAGTAAGGTTTCAATTCATCATCACAATACTGAAAATGAGAAATTTTCATATGGTGAGAAAGTTAATTCCAGCCATTTAATACAGACTCCAATAGCTTAGACAAATTTAAATGACATACTAAATCGTTTAGATCACTTTGTTTCAATAAGTGTGATTATTTAGAAGTAGCCTGGTCGTAAGTTGGGTCGTTCTCTGCATATACCTTATCGTCTTAACTAGGAACAGACTCCTTACTTCCTACTGGGTTTTGAGAATTTGGCACAGCAATTCAGCAATACGTTGGATTGATCTGGTGACCGCTAACAAGTCTGGGTATTTAACAATATATTTGGAGTTGACTGTGATGACTTTTAATTAAGTCACACAAAAATAACAATTGTTTATGTGATCCTTTGGTTCCGTTCAAATCATTGACATAGCACATAGCAAATGTCTAGATCCATTAGCCCAATCTAATAGGAACCTCACACATTATACATAAGAATATAGGATAAGCAGGACAGGAAAGCCAAAATAATCTAAATAACATTTTTTATTTATGGTGAGAATTTTCGATGCTCAAATACAAAAGTTAAATTTTCCACACAAGTAACAAAAACTGTTTAACTTATTTACATACTTTCGCGGTATGTTTACAGCCTTAATAATATCAATAAACTTAATTTAAGCAATGTTAATTAATTTAAGTTAGTCGAATATGACAGCTATCTAGTCGCCGAAATGAAGGCATTTACACAAAATCACGTAAATGAGGTAAAAATTAAAGTAAAGCTGACGTAAAAAAATTGGTGGTGGCTGGAATAAAATAATGTTTTTTTTTCTTATAAGGGTACATAAACACAAACAAAAATAATCACAAAATTCGTATATTGTATTTACTAGTGTTATCAATTTAAAATAAAAATTGACAGCTTTATTCTGCATGTTATAAGAAATATATAAATTGATTGAAATATAATATATAAATATGATACATAAAATTATACATGTTCAAAATGGGTTTAAACGCTCAAAATCTGCCCTTAAAACTTAAACTTTTCTTATAATTATTATTTAGGGCATAATGTTAGGTCGTTAAAGTGGTTTAGACTATTCCTATTTAAATTTTAAAGTACCATTTTTATTGAAAATATGCTCGGTCATATGTTTAAATATGCCATATTCCACAATTCTCAGGGACTTCACGTCGCATGAAGGAAACATCCCGCCGCGTGAGAGTCTAGCTCGCGTATCGAATCCATTCCACCTTTCAAGTGAAAGAACTCTATTTATCTTAAGTCACTAATATAGATTTTCTAGCGCTATAAATATTTAATAATACATAACATATAATTACATAAGCATAAGGGATAGCTTTTTCAAAAAACGCCCCAAATAATATACACGGAATTTAAAAAAATTCTAATTTGTAATTTGCCCAATAAATCCCCTTCCGCCTAAAATTCGATGTTCATTCCACCTTTCAAGTGAAAGTAATTCTATTTATCTTAAGTCACTAATATAGATTTTCTAGCGCTATAAATATTTAATAATACATAACATATAATTACATAAGCATAAGGGATAGCTTTTTCAAAAAACGCCCCAAATAATATACACGGAATTTTAAAAAATTCTAATTTGTAATTTGCCCAATAAATCCCCTTCCGCCTAAAATTCGATGTTCATTCCACCTTTCAAGTGAAAGTAATTCTATTTATCTTAAGTCACTAATATAGATTTTCTAGCGCTATAAATATTTAATAATACATAACATATAATTACATAAGCATAAGGGATAGCTTTTTCAAAAAACGCCCCAAATAATATACACGGAATTTTAAAAAATTCTAATTTGTAATTTTCCCAATAAATCCCCTTCCGCCTAAAATTCGATGTTCATTCCACCTTTCAAGTGAAAGTAACTCTATTTATCTTAAGTCACTAATATAGATTTTCTAGCGCTATAAATATTTAATAATACATAACATATAATTACATAAGCATAAGGGATAGCTTTTTCAAAAAACGCCCCAAATAATATACACGGAATTTAAAAAAATTCTAATTTGTAATTTTCCCAATAAATCCCCTTCCGCCTAAAATTCGATGTTCATTCCACCTTTCAAGTGAAAGTAATTCTATTTATCTTAAGTCACTAATATAGATTTTCTAGCGCTATAAATATTTAATAATACATAACATATAATTACATAAGCATAAGGGATAGCTTTTTCAAAAAACGCCCCAAATAATATACACGGAATTTTAAAAAATTCTAATTTGTAATTTTCCCAATAAATCCCCTTCCGCCTAAAATTCGATGTTCATTCCACCTTTCAAGTGAAAGTAATTCTATTTATCTTAAGTCACTAATATAGATTTTCTAGCGCTATAAATATTTAATAATACATAACATATAATTACATAAGCATAAGGGATAGCTTTTTCAAAAAACGCCCCAAATAATATACACGGAATTTAAAAAAATTCTAATTTGTAATTTGCCCAATAAATCCCCTTCCGCCTAAAATTCGATATTCATTCCACCTTTCAAGTGAAATTACTCTATTTATCTTAAGGCACTAATATAGATTTTCTAGCGCTATGAATATTTAATAATATATAACATATAATTACATAAGCATAAGGGATACCTTTTTTAAAAAACGCCCCAAATAATATACACGGAATTTAAAAAAATTCTAATTTGTAATTTGCCCAATAAATCCCATTCCGCCTAAAATTCGATGTTCATTCCACCTTTCAAGTGAAAGTAATTCTATTTATCTTAAGTCACTAATATAGATTTTCTAGCGCTATAAATATTTAATAATACATAACATATAATTACATAAGCATAAGGGATAGCTTTTTCAAAAAACGCCCCAAATAATATACACGGAATTTAAAAAAATTCTAATTTGTAATTTGCCCAATAAATCCCCTTCCGCCTAAAATTCGATGTTCATTCCACCTTTCAAGTGAAAGTAACTCTATTTATCTTAAGTCACTAATATAGATTTTCTAGCGCTATAAATATTTAATAATACATAACATATAATTACATAAGCATAAGGGATAGCTTTTTCAAAAAACGCCCCAAATAATATACACGGAATTTAAAAAAATTCTAATTTGTAATTTGCCCAATAAATCCCCTTCCGCCTAAAATTCGATGTTCATTCCACCTTTCAAGTGAAAGTAATTCTATTTATCTTAAGTCACTAATATAGATTTTCTAGCGCTATAAATATTTAATAATACATAACATATAATTACATAAGCATAAGGGATAGCTTTTTAAAAAAACGCCCCAAATAATATACACGGAATTTTAAAAAATTATAATTTGTAATTTTCCCAATAAATCCCCTTCCACCTAAAATTCAATATCCGTTCCACCTTTCAAGTGAAAGTACTCTATTTATCTTAAGTCACTAATATAGATTCTCTAGCGCTATAAATATTTGATAATACATAACATATAATTAAATAATGGTAAGGGATAGCTTTTTCAAAAAACACTCCACATCATACACGGAATTTCAAAAAAATTATAATTTGTTATTTGTCCGATAAGTCCCCTTCCACTTAAAATTCGATATCCATTCCACCTTTCAAGTGAAAGTAGTCTATTTATCTTAAGTCACTAATATAGATTCTTTAGCGCTATAAATATTTGATAATACCTAACATATAATTAAATAATGATAAAGGATAGCTTTTTCAAACAATACCCCTCATTATCCACGGAATTGTAAAAAATTCTGATATGTAGCTTGCTCAATAAATCTCTTTCGTCCTAAAATTCGATATATATTTTTTTAAAAGTTAGACGTTGAGATATCTATTGGTTAACACATTTTATTGCTAGGGGCAAATTTCAAATCTCTATATGAAGCGGTTTCTGAGAAAAACTTCTAGGACAGATGGACACTTGAGTGATATTTTAAGAGTTTTGTGTTTTTCCTTTTCAGGTAACGAATCCTGAACACCCACCAAACGCCCAGGAAGACTTATTAATTAGTTTGTCGTATTTGTCTGTCTTATCTTTTAAAATGATTGATGTGAGTTATTTTATTTGAAATTCAGTTACCTAGTTCTTTTTAATTTCTCAAAACTAAGATTAAAAAACTAGATGGATTTGAATCTTAATATTTCACAAATGGAACTTTAAGATGATAAATGCTAAACGGAGCCCCATTTTAACAAACCTATTCAATGATAACACACTAGGTTACCCCACAGCGTGAAAGTCTATGAGGAAATACATCAAAAGAAGTTTATTAATATCTACTTTTCCACTTGGTAACTTTAATGCACGCAGGTACAAAAGGATGTGACAAACATACGAATATGAAGAAATGATAAAGGTTTAATATTTCACTACGGAACACTAAAAACCTTATCGACAAATTCATAAACATTGAAATGAAAGTAAACTAATAAAAAGAGACTGGCGGAGTCATACACACTTCATACTTGCATTTATTTTAATTATCATGAAAGAGACAAGAAGTTTGTCGTATCCGAGGTGGTTAACACAAATAAACAAGGTTGTTTTGAACATAACAAAGTAACTTTCAAACGATTTTACTTTATCCAACATAATGGGTAGGTAGCTAGCCAAGATGGAAGAATTTTGAATTTAACATGAGCCAAGATGGAAGAAAGTTCACGATAAAGATATCAGAAATTAATGCAAGGATCGTTTCATAAATATTTATTGAAAGGAACTCGACAAATTGACGTCAATAAAATATAAAAATATTCAGTGTACGTAGAAGTAAAACCAAAGTCAGCAGGAATGTGACCCGAAAGGTAAAAGCCAAATATGCTTCTTCCAACTATTCCGCTCACATTTCGTAGAAAAAGAGCCACAAAGTTGGAATAGCGTGGAAACGTGGATTGAATATCTTATTTGGATCCCGTACGTAGCTGTCATGAATATTGATGGGAGGGGACCATGGTGCGGCTGGCAGACGCAAGTGTCCAAAGTAATATGATTCTAATGGCAATGCACGATGGTTGAAACTGAAAATAATGTTATTACTGAAAAGTTAGCCTATCGGTTTTTTTGAAGTGAAACTTCTTAGGTGGCGGTTCGATAATCCACAAGTGGACAAGAGTAAAATTTTAAGGACGCGTCATGTTTATACACATTTCGTTACATGAGAGAGATAAAAGATATGATGTACAGAGGAAGAGAAAAAGAGCTATATATTTTGACGCCACTAAAGTGGAGCAAAAGAAAGCGACGTATACACAACGATACAGAGCGATTGAATACGATAGTGTCGCGCATGCGCGCGTTGTAGATGTGCTATTTACGACACATGTGTCAAAAGAAGACTATCAAAATTTTGTCGATTTATTTATAGATTTATTACTAATTCTGCATGTACTTCATCCATTACAAGAATAAAAACATATCAGGTATACATTGTATTTAATTTATTTATAAATCTGCAGTGAACCCCCACATACAGTCGTAAATATAATTCACAACACGAGTGACATTTAAGTGTTCTGGTACTTACATTGCAGCTATTTTTTTTAATTGATGATAGGCTATGTAAATTTATATGAAGATTAATAGTTTAGATCGCTTTTTAATGACATTTTATTAATTTTTGTGTACAGTATTAAAATCTTCTTATGAGAATTTAGTACAATCTATGGTTTACATTTTTTACGTTCTTTCTCACTGACAGTGCCGTTTTAACACTTTATACTTACTTTTGTCAAGGTTTAGATCGCTAAAGAAGTTTCACTTCTGTCACGTGTACCGAGTTGCACGCGATTATTTTCTTCGAATTAGTAACATGCCAAGGAATAGATTTTCTAACTTTATATACAATGAAGATTTATAGAAGTAATCGAAGTTTACCCTGGACATTGGGCCTTTGCGTAGAACCACATTATAATATTGAGTGAACAGCTACTAAAGTATGAGGTCACTGGGATTAAAATCAACAGCCGAAAGACCGAAAAGATGGAATATGGTATGAATAATATAATACACTTGCTGCTAGACACAGAGCAATCGGAATGCGTCCACCATTTCAAATGTCTTGAAATCATGGAGTCTGTGACAGGAGGATATATATTTATGATACGCCAAGCCTAAACCGACTGATTTCAAGTAACAGTCAAGAAACCTGATGCGGAGATATGGATGGTGGAATGGGGGGATGGCAAGAGAGTGGGGTCGCTTCTTTATATACTCATTAATGAGCGACTCATTACGAGTATATATATACCAAGTTTCAACTTGATTATATCATTAACCTCTGAGCTCTCATCGACATAGCTACTCATTCTGGAAGAAATCATCGTCTATAGAGAAAATCGAATTTAATACTTATATAATTTGACCGAGAGATTTCGATAAGATGGTGACGTATATCAATGGAATTTTATTTAATTACCCCCGGCATTTTACTCATCAATGTAAAAAGTTATACTTAATTTTTTAATTAAATTTATTACTATAATTATTATGTGTCTCGCAGTTCCAACTACCTTCCACGTGACTTTAATACTTTCATTACAACTGTTATTTAATTCATTGACAATTATTATAACTATATAGAAAAAAACAGCTAGATGCGAGTCTAGTTCACCCATCGAGAGTATCTTTTCACTGAGTTACCTTTCACTTTTTATTTATAACGAGTCATCACTGATACACACACACACACACACACACACATATATATATATATATATATATATATATATATATATATATTCCTAATTTTAGGTTTAGAACTTCCGGAAATATGGGAAAAGGCTTTTATGCACAAACCTTCATCTAAAATTTCTATATAAATATTTTTAAGTATTAGCTATGGAGACATATGCCAGATAATTGCTTTATTAATACACTAAAAGAGACCGGCGAATATGGGCCCAGACGTTACATAGATAAAACATAATTTTTAAAAAAGCTGATATTTTTTAGAATAAAAAAAAAACAAACAATTCAATAATTGACAATCAGGAAAGGGGAAAAACTAGAAGTACAATTTGTAAGCATAATACGAAACAAACAAAGCTATTTGCATAAATGCGCATGTATTGTATTTTTAAAATATATAGAATTATTAATTAGAAATAAAAATAGCAAAAAAAATTAACGAATACATGATGACTTCTTAGTAAGGATTACAAAAAATAATCACTGCATCTTGCTTTTTTTAACGTGTAGCCATTGTCTAAATTAATTAAAAATAAACTGTGAACAAACATTGACAAGGGTTCTATTGTTGTCAATGGTTCTAATGTCGTCTTTTTTCCTCTTATGGAGTTTCACCTAATCTTTTTCGACAATCCTGTCAAGCCTGTGAGCATGATGGATTAATATGGCACATCTGTGGATAGAGCTTATAACGAGACACAATCTGCATTTTGTTTCATCTTGCTGGTTTTGAACCAGAGTTTCGTAGAAATAATATTTGGAAACTTATATGAAAAATAATCTAACTATTCATGAAAAAATACAAGATTTCTTTTTTGTCTGATTGACGATTTTGATAAAACTTTAAGGAGCGTATTTTTTTTAATTTTCTCTATATAACAGTGTCATTTTTATTCTTGTAAGGCCTGGGCGGCACACTATATGGACCTTTGCCGGTCTCCTTTCAAGATTTTACATCAAGTGGTTTTTTGTAAAGACAGTTCAGTAATTTTATAAGGGCTCCATTTGTCCTTTAAGATACAGGACAAAGCGCCGCCAGGCGGGTTGGAAATTAAATTTCTTACATGTCATTATTCTGAACGAAAAAGAATACATATTAATTTAATCATATAAATATATATAAATAAATCGTATAAATATGTATAAATAACTGTGCCCTCAACTGCGTCGCGTGAAATTCACTGATAATTACTGTTTAGAATAACCGTCGCACGTAAAAATTTTGACAAAGGATGAAATAGACAGCATTGGCATTTAAAATTTATTAAATAGTTACTAGATGGCGTTGGCAGTACCAATAGCGTAATGTTCACCAAGTCAGGGTTTTTTTTAATAAAATCCGTAACAGCCAGAAAAAGTATCCTATATATTTCTCAAGTATATAAGCTAAATAAGCAACTTTGGTTTTAGAATATATCTTTGCCTTGTTGTTCTTGTAAACGTTATTAACCTATTAAAGCTCGTAAATCCTTGTATTAAACGCCTTCTACACTACTCGCGGAGTTACCTCGAGGAAGTGTTCGTTGAAGTTGATCGCAGTCTCAAGTACGTGACTACACACCAGTGCAACCTAGCGAGGAGCTCAGTCGCCGTGAGTCTCCTGTACGCTAACCTCCCGAAGTCCTTTGACTCGGGCGCAAAAAAACCGACAGAGATCGGAAGTCGCCCGGGGCGAGGCTAGGTTGCACAAAGCGAATCGAAGTACCTCTCCACACTATTTTCTTCGCCTAACTTCGATCAACTTCGCGAGTAGTGTAGTGCAGGTATTATATTAATAAAAAATAAACACGCACGCTTAATATATCCAAGTTTCTTAATACGGTAGTTGACTAATTCTAAATTTTAATATTTTTCGTACCATGTTGTGAAATGTAAGTTAATTAAAAACCAGTCTTGAAAAAAATTCAAAAATTAATTGAAAAATAAGCCAGTTGTAGGCTTCTAAATTTAGAGATACGGATAGAGTTGGGTATATATCTCTGTCTCTTATTATTATTTATCTTCTTCTCGTAGAATATAATGTGCAATATTAAAAATGACCCCACAACATAGTATTGCCGTCCTTCTCTAAAGGTTAAATTTAAACTTTTATAACTCGGTCAATTTTTAAGATTATTAAAAAAAAATTCACTCTTCGTCAGCTTGTACCTTGAAATTATGATTAATGAAATAAAAAAAAATTAGTCAAATACCCAATTGATGAAAAAGTAATACAGAGTTTATTTTTCGATCTCCGATTTAACATCACACTCGCCAACCCTGAACAAAGTTTGAGCCGCGCCCGCGACAGGCTGTCGCAAGCGGCGATCTTAATCGCCCCGCGAGACCTTTCGACGTTCCCAAAACATAAATCGTTTAGCGCTAAGTGCATGCTCGCCTTTAATCCTCTCGTTATTAACGCAGTGTGTAATGTGTAATGTGCGCCGGCGCCAGCGTTACGCTGTAAACTTGAGCACACACCGAATGCGACGGGACCTCGACACCAATATGGAGTTGCAGTTGACTGCAATGTGTCACCGAGTTTAGATTACAGGTCAATGTTGTTATTTTTACATCCAGTTTGTGGTACGAACAGCAAAAATATAGTGAAATTATGTCAAGCAGAAGCAAATTCAATGCCAAATATGAAACCAACTTTAATAATACCGATTTTATCACAAAGTTTACAAAGCATTATGGCTAAATCCTTCTTCGGATAAGTAGGGAATAACAAATATATTATCGGATAAGTAGGAAATAACATTGATATTCACCGTTATAATCGGATGTTCTTACATTTCGCTTAAAGTTATGTTTCAGGCAGTATTTTTCAGATGTCGTAAAGTGCTACGTAATACAATTATGTGTATAAATATATATTCGGATGTTCTTACTTTTCGCTTAAAGTTGCGCTTCTCACAGTATTTTTCAGACGTCGGAAGGTGTTATGTAATACAATTATGTACATATATATTCGGATCTTGTTACGTTTCGCTTAAAGTTACGCTTTTCACTGTATTTTTCAGACGTCGGAAGGTGTTATTTAATACAATTATATGTATGTATATATATATATATATATATATATAAATATATACATAAATATATATATATATATATATATATATATATATATATATATATATATATATATATATATATATATATATACATATATGTTTATATGTACGTTTCTCACATTATTTTTTAGAGGTCGTAAGATGCTATGAATACAATTATGTTTAAATGATTATGTTAACAAGGATATCGAACTTCAAAAGAAAAAACTGAATCCTTATAAGATCATTCGCGTGTCCGTTTATCACAGACGTTTTTCTCGGTAACCGGAAAGTATAAACTTGAAAATTAGCGTAGAAATAAAGCATGTTAAAAGGCATATATCTCAGTAGCCAACATTCAAAAATATTTACATGAAAATTTTAGGGGAGGGAGAGGGTAGAAATATATTAAGGAGTTGATTTTTTTAGGTTTACATAATATATTAAAGAGTTGATTTTTTTAGGTTTACATAATATATTAAAGAGTTGATTTTTTTAGGTTTACATAATATATTAAAGAGTTGATTTTTTTAGGTTTACATAATATATTAAAGAGTTGATTTTTTTAGGTTTACATAATATATTAAAGAGTTGATTTTTTTAGGTTTACATAATATATTAAAGAGTTGATTTTTTTAGGTTTACATAATATATTAAAGAGTTGATTTTTTTAGGTTTACATAATATATTAAAGAGTTGATTTTTTTAGGTTTACATATATACATGATACTATTATCAGATATCGTTTGAAAGGCCTCAGAACTTTTGAATCTAAAATAATAAAAAACGTGATTCCTAGAAGCCTACAAAGAAGTACAGAAATTATTACAATGATTTTACATGTCATTGGTTTTGAGATATTCACGATAACTTATATGTCTTATTAAATATTAGCTTCCACACACACACACACACTTACTCGCACCACGTACGCAAGCACACACACAAACAACCACCACCATTCACCAAAAAATCGACTACAGCAATCATTATTAAAGTTTCTTGGAGCGATTCATTTATTGTGAGAGCAGATGATACTTTCACCGGGAAATGGAACCGTGTGGAAGTGAAGAATGTATTGATTGGAATTACCAGGATATGCCGAAATGTGCTTCGATAACACATCTGTTAACGATTTTATCAGTGCGGTCAACGACACTGATTGCAAGTGGATCGGATCGATTGTGCTGATAGAGACAGGAGAAGGATGAGTAGACAATGTTACTTCCCACCATAGAGGGCTGTTTTTGAGACATTCCTCATATAAAACTACACTAGAAAGAGCTGTTTTTAAAATTCTTGATGTTCCCTCTTAAAACATCCCCTAAATCTGGGGTCTGATCAAAGTCACTACGGTATTGAGCCCAAGTGTCACAAGAATAAAAGTGACAATCGTGATGTGTAATTTTTAATGAAATTCTCAAGCCAAACAAGGTTGTTGAAAAAAGCTATGTAAAACTCGGAAAGAGGGAAAAGACATTAACTTTGATAAGAACAAAAAGAATGTTAAAGACAGTTAATAATTTATTGAATACATAAATATTAAATACATAACAACAATTTATTAAATATATAAAAATACAAAAATTAAAAGAAACAATTTGTAATAATTATATTTGCAATCCTTTCGAAACAGCTCTCGAGTACGTCGTTACATTTTTATTGTAATTTTAATTTCTTATTAAAAATAAAATTGAATGATTATGAAAATAAATTTATTTCGTGTTATGAACCAAATTGTATCTTATTTTTTTACTCTTTCCTGATTGGTAGTCGCTGGATTTTTTTGCCTTTTATATTCTACAAATATATCAGATTTTTAAAAATTCTACTTCTGTAACGGCCAGCATATTTTCCAAGCTTCGTCGTTACAACCTCTTTTTCAGCAACGTAGGGTATCAACTATCTACAAGTGGAATTTTCAAAATCGATTGAGTAATTTCTGAAGTTACCTCAAACAAATAAACCCACAAATTTTTATTCCTTAATACTTTTTTTTCCTTTTTTAACCACCTTCTACAGCAGAGGTGTACACATCCTTCATTCTGTACCACTTCTTTCGATTCTGTGCTATTTCACTCCAGCTATCCTATTGATGTTATTGTACCAACGCATATTTGGCGTTCCTCCTCAGAGCTTTTCTGACCACGATCTCCAATTCACTTTACAGCACGAGTCCTATTTTATAGCGACGTGGCAAGTCCATTTTCGCTTAAGCTTCTTAACACGTTTGATGACGTCTTGCTCATCTCTCTGAGCCACTCGTTCCCCTTTTGGTCTCTCAGCATGTATGTATCACGGGGTAGGAGCCAATTTTCTTTAAATTGTTTTCTGAACCGCTCTGAACTTGGTGAGGATTTCTTTTGTAAACACTCTGGTATCAGTTCTATATATAAGTACTGGCAGGATATACAGGTCATATATGTGAGCTTTCTCTTCAGCCTTAATTTTCATACTGAAGGTGAATTCAGTTCTGGAGTAGCCTGCCCACGCTAGTCGTATGAGCCGGTATTATTACTTTAATTAACTAATAATAACATTAAATACAAATAAATATATTTATGTATATTGTTGATCATGGACACCTACCTTAAACGCAATTTTTTTGGAATTACTTCCTTTTTATAACGCCGATAATTGCTATAAATATTTTGTTTTTTCAATTTGTTTATGAACTTTTAGAGACATAAAAAATAGTTAAGGAGATAATAGATTTTCCACAAGTTTAAATTCTGGGGAAAATATGACTTACAATATACGTATATTATCCTTTGTAACATAGATTTTTTATGTAATAAAAATATATTTAACTATATACTTAACCTTTTCATATAAGTTTACTTTGATTTTATTATTTATTTTGTGACTTCGGCCATATTTCAAATCCCACGCGAACGAAGGGCAACAGATAGAAATCTAATACATTTCAAAAAGTCCCAATACCTGTTCCACCATAGCAAAGCTTACGATATTGTATTTCTCTGTTTGCAGTCATTAATATTGTAGCAACTTAATATATTGTCGTCAAGATTTCAACAATGCCGTGCATAATGCAACGAGATATAATTTCCATACTGGACCGGGTTAAAATGTCGCATTTGTGTTGCAATTATTTATAGGTGCACTACTTTCAAATGCGTTTTGCTGTCAAGGACCTGTAATAACTGTTTTTAATATTTTGGAGTATTTAAATACATAAACCTAACTAGTCCTCATTTAATTATATTATTATCTCGTATTCGAGTTTCGATCTTGGCCAAGTTCTTAGTCACATGTTGGCTACAGGGTTGCTCAACACAGCAAGTATGAAACTTTTACTGTGTTGGATTTTCTGAATCCATCAAGAAAGCAGTGTTAAGTATTACCCTCTATAAATGGATCGCACTTAGCATTTTTGTTCGCAGACTCCTTCCTTTTAATTTACAAATTAGATCATCATAGAAATGAACAGTCAAATCAACTTCGCTGTGAACATGATAAGCCACTCACCGCAGGATTATTCTTCACATAATGCACTTTTTCTAATTAGTTTTGATCTAGTAAAAAGCTTATTCATGCATAGAATCTTAAGCGTGCGTTCTACGTCAACTCAGATATCTTTGAATAATCTTCTAATGACCTGAGATACTGAACTGCTTAAAAGGAAAATTTTTATTGTGCTATGGTATGAACAAGTATATTTGCGAGTGAAAAAGTATACTATGATTACTTCTTTCCATGCTTCTGTTCCTATCTCTGGCACAACTATTGCCGTTAACTTAAACTAGGTCATTTCATGGTTGGGACCTTAACGGGTCAAAATGTTCGTGAAATTGAGGGGATAACGATGAGTGGGGATTGCTTACTTATATCATCACTAATGAGCGACTCATTACGAGTGTATATACAAAGTTTTAGCTTAAGATAGTTATCAACTTCTGAGCTATTATCGATCAAGTAACTCATTCCGGAAGAAGTAATTGATTATGGAGAAAATCGTATTTCGAGCTGTCCTGAAGTTTCTGATAAAACAAGAAAAAAACACCACAAGTCATATGAATTGAGTTGTCATTGATTTACGGTAAGTCTTGCTCTAGTAAAACCATACTTTATAAGTTGCATAATCTCTTCAAACAAGACAGCTCCTCGGAGATTGTTCAAAAATGTGAAAAACTTGTAAGATGTTTGAACAAAACAGAAGCAGTTGGAGGAAATTGTTGGAATATCTTCGAAAACAATTTTGAATATTCTTCATGACCATCTTGGGATGTCAAAATTCAGCCCAAGGTGGATATGGAGAATGCTTAAGCCGCCGCAAAAGTAACAATGTGAACTCAACACATTGTCACTTTCACGCGACTTTGACTGAAATTTTGTGACAAATTATTATGGGTGATAAAACTTGGGTTCATCATTACGAGCCTAAATTCAAGCATGAGCCTTTAAAGTAACATAAAAAGGGTATCTCACCCTTGAGAAATTCAAGGAGCCGCAATCGACTGAAAAAGTCATTGCGATGGTTTTTTGGGAAAATCGAAAAAAAAAAAAAAAAAAACTTGTTCATTGACTTCAAAGATAATGGTGCTTCTTTAATGGGGGAGTACCACGCTGGTGTACTGGAACAACTTAAAGAAACATTGAAGGAGAAAAGGCGAGTGTAATTTGGAAAAGGTGTGCTGCTTTTACACGACAATGCCACCGTAAACAAGAGCCATGTTACTATGGCTGGCCTTCACAAGTGCGACTTTCAAATGTTGCAACACCCACCTACAGCCTAGACTTAACACCCAGCGACTATTAATGGTTCCCAATAATGAAAAAGGAGCTTTGTGGAAAAGAAATTAGGGATAATGGAGAGATCAAGTGAGCGATTTCAGGTTATTTTCAAGATAAAGGAAAAATCTTTTTGTGTGTAGGTATAAATAAATTAATCGACAGATCTGATAAATATATTAAGGTTAAAGGAGAATATATTGAAAAGAATAAATAGCACTACATTTTTTGGTCCTCCTTCCATTCTAATCCGCGAACTTTTTGGCGTCTTCTCAGATATCCTGCCCATAAAAGTCTGTCTGTTCTGCTCACATTTTGCAAAAAATTCGATTGTACCGTATCATACTGTATTCTCAGATCTTTAGTCATAATACGCGAGATTTCAGTACTTTTTACTAGTTACTGTATATCTTATTAACTCCTCGGCAAGATGCATTCATCTTATATTATCTGAAATCTGGAAAATATGTATTGTGTTATATTTGAAAGAATTCAAATAATAAATTACAAGTTGCTCATATGGAAGATAATGTTAATATTTTCCTTCGCTCTTTCTTATATTGTTTTTACCAGGTACTTTCATTGCTCTAGCTTCAAAGTACATAACGTTAAATATTTTAATTCGGTGTAACTCTTATAAAACATTTTTTTATCGAATATATGTTTTTTATCCTATCTCGATACATGGTTTATATTTCTATAAACCAAAGTTCCGTAGCATAGATCTTATAAATAATCGAAAATAGGCTCGTAAAAAAATTAATGGCTATTTTAATTCCAAAAAAAATCCAAAATTAAAGTGGTCCCTAACATTACTTGATTTTATCATACTGAAATAAAAAAAACAATTTTTGAATTTTTTACGAAAAAAAATCATAGCTAAAAATCACGATTTTATCCTCCACAATTACTTTTTAAAAGGTTCGTCCTCTTTACTTCAAAATGCAATATTTCCACGAAAAGAAAAATCCATAGAAATTAATAACATGGAAATGAAACTTTCAAAGCAAATTTCTTCATTTTTAATTCTCTACACATAACAAATTGTTGAATTAATATTTAATTAATCATTAGTTAGGTTACAATTTTTTTTTCATCCTTATTGCCATTATAATGACATGTAGAATGTATACAATTATAACTTCAAGATAATTTTTTAATCGATTCACCCGAATCGTTTTTTTACTGTGAAAAACAAAGTCAAGATATATGAATAACAATGTCATCTTAAACATTTTAAGCTCAGAACGTATTGGTCTATGGTATTGGAATAGAGTAATGAAATAAATTTCACAAATATTTTCTTTCGAATACTTTATTTCAAAAATTCTTACATTGGGTAATCATGATAACAGGGCCAGTACGATAATATGGCCAACTGAAATATTTCAATATCCTCTTATTATATGTACACGCAATAAACAACGCCTATTACTGCAAATTAGTTACTGCAAAGGTTGTATGCTTTTCGAGAAAATAATAAAGTAAGTTAATTTTTAATTCAAAAGTTTAAGTGACATCATATTTTTTAATGCAAACATTCATTATAATCGGGTTGTAATATTTTTATTCAAATAATTATGATATTTTTCCTGTCTTTCATTAATTGTAATTGCCTACTGATAATACAACCTCGAAACTAATCCCAAATAAGTAAGCAACACCAGATTTTAATATGCGACTATATGGTCAGTACGATTGGATAAGATGGCCATTTTTTTATAATCTATGTACTTTACGAACCATATATTTTAAAATGTTCTGCATGTTAGTGTATATTATTCCATATGTGCCAATGTTCTGCATGTTAGTGTATATTATTCCATATGTTCCAATGTTCTGTACGTTAGTGTATTTTTTAAGCATCCATTTTAATATGTTCTGCACGTTAGTGTACGTTATTGGATAAAAATTTTAAATGAATTTAATTACACTTCATCCTATGAAAATTTTTAGAATTTAGTATTAGTCAAACAACTACGTAATGCGTTCACATCACTTTAATTTGTAAGCATGACTCTATGCGACCAATTATATCACACATTTCGTGGTAAGGTTTTGCGTTTACATACTTTTGTATTGTTTTTTTTTTCATACACACATGTAATATATTTATTGATTTTTCACTTGTATCGTTATTTTTATGTGAAATATTATACGAAGAAATAAATATTTATTTTGACTTTAAGGTAATTTTTAAAAAAGAAATGGACGAACGAATTAAAAAAATAGTGTAATTGCCGGAAGAACAGAAAAAAGATGTAGGTGGAACAAGTTCCGAAGAGGAAATATATATATATATATATATATATATATATATATATATATATATATATATATGTATATATATATATTTAGTATAATGTATGTAACCTTAGCGAGCATGATAGTAATAATGAGCTAGAAGTTCAATCATAGGATCACCTAAGAGATGATTAATTCTTACTTGTGAGAAACAGACGCTCAAGGAGTACCAGATACCAGAAATCAAACTAGTTTTTTTTTGGTTAGTAGACATAAGAAAGGGCAAGATATACTAAAATGGCAGTAAACTCCACCTAATTATGGGGTCACAACACGATCCCACAATATTGTAATATACCTTTTAGGTGCGAAAAACTAGCAAAGGACGCTAAGTCCCCGATCGAGTGTTTTAATATTTATTTTGACAAACGCCGGCTTGTGAAGTACACAAATATATAACTAGTTGGAATTTGTCAAAACTATTCAGAAGAAAGAGAAGCAAAAATGTACATATCGGACAAAATTAATGTGGAAGAATGAAAAAAAAACGAGTGTGCTTCAGACCACACGACTGAAGTAAAACTTCAAATTCACAAAATATGAACTTTAAAATGAATTTGCAATTTTATTCACTTTAAACGTAGAATATTTAATGTATTGAACAAAATAATAATTTATAAAATTGTTCGAGAACGAAATGAAATTACAAAATAATCGAAAAATCACCATTCGCGTAACGCTAGCAAACTCGCATATATATATATATATATATATATATATATATATCTATATATATATTTCATGCACTGGCTATGAGAGGAAGAGTGATAGAAAATGTGCGCGCTTTTCTTCTCTCTTCCTCTCATAGCGAGTATATATATATATATATATATATATATATATATATATATATATATATATATATATATATATTTCTCTCTTGTTCCTACAGTGTTATACACACAGTAGGCTTGCACTGTGTTTTTGATATACAAAACATCACTGGCTATGAGAGAAAGAGAGAAAGAAAATGTGTGCTCGCACCTCTCTTTTCCCTACAGTAATATACGAAACGTAACTCTTTCTGTCTTCACTAACTTATATCTCCCTCTCAACTTCCGTTCGCCTCACCCGATCACACTTTTTGTAACGCTCTCGTCACGCATTCACCAGCTTACTCCTCAAATCAAGTGTGCGTAAAGAAGTTTTACTTCAAAAAAATTGTTGCAATTAATTCACAATAATATATATTTCCTTTACTTTATTGCATTATTACCTGTGAATATTGTATTTCGACTTAAAATTCCATACACCATCTATAAGACCATGCGTAAGCAATTCCTCAAATTTAAAATTACCTAATTTTTTTTTCATTTTCACATAATTATTATTATATGAACTAATTAAAGCATCTTAAGTTTACCATCCATAAAAGACTATTGTGTTTTTTTCAAATTCTAAACTACCTTTTGTAAGTATATCACGATGTCAAGTAATTTTTTTTTTATTTTTATTAAACTGTATCCGATTTGATAACCTACGTGACAGACAAGAAAAATCCGAAAAAGATTATCATGTAAAAGGTTTAACGAATTTGATTGAGGATAAATTTCAACAATTCTATTCAGTAGAAGAGTAAGATAACAATAAATGAGTATCCAACAATTACCAAAGAAGTTAAATATATTGAATATTATCAATGCAAGTAAATATGGAATACAAATTCAAGAGTTGACTCATGCTTCCATTGGACCCATAAAATGTTTTCAATAGCACTAATAAAAGTGTAGACACTTGACAAGATATAATTGGCACATAAACTCAAAACTCGCAACTGAATTGCTGAAGCCTGAATTTAACTTGTGGAAATTGTGAGTAAAAGTAGTCACTTGAAATTGTTAATAAAAGTAGTTAGTTGAAATTGTAAATAAATGTAGTTAGTTGACTTTGTAAATAAAAATAAACCTGAGTTCCCTAAAAAGATTTTGCCTCAGAGTAGAAAACATTGTTTAATTCCCATTTTTAGTTTACTAATAACATGACTCTAGTATCCTATGTATTCAAAAAATAGAGCTGTGGTCTTTTTAGCGACACTCCATAATGATGCCAAATTAGATGAAGACTATGACAAGAAATGTAAACCAGAATTTAAAACCTTTTATAATAAAACAAAATTTTTTGTGGACACTCTTGATTAGATCTGCGTCACTTATACAATGTCAGAAGGAGAACAAGAAAAAGCTACTAGCACTGTTCTTTCACTTCATAAGCCTTACTAGCATAAACGTCTTTGTCATTTATTGTGCTAATACTTACAAATATGTAAGATATATGCGACGTAACTTTTTTAAAGAATGTTGCTGCACAACTCTTGGAAACGCATAAAAGATCAAAGTGTCAGTGAAAACTATACCCAAAGACGCGAGAAAGACGTTAAAAATAACCCGCAGAAATTTAAATATCCCATCCAGTTTAATTGTTTTACGAGAGCGTTGTAATTTACAACCTCATAAGGAAGATAAGAAATACACAACCAGTTTCTATATATTCCAGAAATTTATATATAAAGATCGCCTTAGGTATCTACGCAACGAACTTAACAATCAAAATGATTCCAATAGTTGGAATTTGCCAAAATTTTTCATAACTTTTGTTATTTTTAAAAAAATGTTGATTTCAAATGGTATTAATTAGTCGACATAGAAGAAAGAAATTTTTTTATTATTTTAAAAAGGAATAATATAAGTTTGTTTGAATAATTAATTAAAAGATAATTTAAAAAATAAATATTATTTTATGTTTGATTTAATAATTATTCAACCTTATACAACAAACCAAAAAAAATATTTAGGATTTATATTGACACTATATGCCTATATAAATAAATATTTTTGTGCCTAGTTAGGGAATACTCTAGAGAAAATGTTACCAAAATAAAGAATCCAAAGGAATATTAGTTCCTGACTCCTTAACTCATATTTTTTAACAGCTCGAAAAACTCAGCCCATTTAAAGAGAAAGCCAAACAAGTAGCTAAGTTATTGATAATTTATTTTTCGACCTATGAACATATATCTACACGTATCCGATAAGATAGCCAGAAGCAAGGTTTTAGTATTCAATTTATATTTTATAAATAATTATTTTTGTAGTTACGAAAAATCTTGGCTTTGTTATAGATCAAATTCTCCTAAAAATTCAAACCTGAATCTAAAGATAAGGCCATACAAATAATAAAATATTTCACTTTCAGAACGAATGGTATAAAAAATGCTTTTGTTCATAGCCCGTTAACTTTGTCATTGCCCTCAAATGTTATTACACAATATTAAAACGATATTCATGAAATAGTCTTTGAAGATTCCATAAATCATGGATTAGCTGTCATCAAATCGTCATACACTAAACTGTCATTTATCCTTCAAATGTGTTTGATTACAAATTACATCGGAACATTATTTCATTATAAAATCTATAAGCTTAATTAAAACTTGACATAATTATCTCAGTTCTATTAATTTTTTTATATTATTACACAATTAATTTCATAGTCATTGCAAAAAAAGTGAGGTTAAATTTGTTTTCTATTTCCCTATTTTTGCAAAATATTTATGATATATTAAACTGTGTTCTAATTAAAGTTTTATGTATATTCTTTCATTTAAACTAAAAAAGAAGGAAAATTTGCATTTTTGCTAAACCAGATGTGTTACTTGGTTTTCATTATATTTTTTTTTTTCACAGGTTCTTTTAATATACCAGAATGTCAGAGGAAGAAAGTGAAACAAATAAGCCACCAATGACTGACGAGGAACGTTTAGCGTTAGCGAAACGATTGGATTCCGAATTGGATGATTTTATAAGCGGGCTAGAAAGAAAGCCGTACACTGATGGATGGTCTGAAGATACATGGAGAGTAATGTGACTTATATGATTTTATTATTTTAAATAGTATTTAAAACATAACTTAAATAAATACTTAAATATTTTTTCAATATGCAGTATGTCATAGCAAATTTGCATATATCGGAAAAAGAGCCAAATGGCATTTTTCCTGTCTATTACCAAAAGAAAATGTTTAGCACAAATTAACTTTAGCGAAAGTGAATGTTTCGCTGTTCCTTGCTTATTATGTTTAATTTATTTGAAACAAAACTTGTAATAGACATTGCTTTTGAAAGTGTCAGATGACGCTTACTATTTTTTCACTGTTTAAAAAAAATTAATTTAATGAAATATTTCCACATACAAATTACATCTTTCCAATGAACTACTTTTTATAATTTTTCCACGTAATTGCCAGTGTTTGTTGTCACGATGGCAATTAACTAATCTGTAAATAAGTAAATATAAGTATAAATTTATAAATGAAAAAAAAACCTAAAAAAATTTAGTGAATAAAAAGAAATGTGTGAAAAGATCAATAAAGTTTGACATATAAGGCCTTTTATCAGTAATTAATACACCATTTAAATAGATTTTTATTAAAATAATCATGAACGGTAAATTATTTTATTAAATTTGGTGTTTTTTATGTGTCCTTTCATGGAAAGAAAAAAAAATAAATTTTCTCTATTGCCAGAACTGCAGTTTTTTATAAATTTTTAAACTCCATTCAACTCGTATTTCATTATTGAACAAGTAACTTTTCATTAGAGAAGGTACATACCAATCATCTGATTTTTTTTAAAGAAAATTGTACATTTTTTTAGTTATGTTTATATGTTTTAATTGCTTAAACTCTAAATTATAATTTGCTTAAGGCTGTTATGAAATTCTAATTTTTCATCAAAATTTCAATTACCACTTTTCATTAATCAATGTAAAATGAAACTATATGAAATGCATGACTTTTTTATGAAATGTAATTTTCTAAACGTATGAAAATTTTAATACAAAATCTGCTTTTTCCCATAACAACTCGTGGGAGTGACATTCGTACAAATTATATTGAATAAATTTAGTTCAACTGGCTATTAATTTTTTTAATTTCCGCTTGAATGCAGTTATGATACTTAGCCCCATTTTATGAAGTAATATATTATTTTACTGGAATTTCTATAAACGTCTCAAGCCGTTTATTAAGCAAGCAAATTAACTTCGATATATCTTATCACAGATGGAACGATCAGCAAAAGTTCTATTGTAATTTAATCTTTTTCCCTAATGGTGTGAGAAACAAACACATAAATATATAACAGCTATTTAATTGAACTCTAACCTTATAATTAGTAGTAATTCCATTATAAGTAGTAATTTTTTAAAAGTAAACAGGAAAAAAATTTATTTTTGATTTCCAAACATTTTCAAAAAAGCTTTACACACTATATTTTAGATAAAAATTTAATGACCTTACACAACTCTCTATAGCTTTATTATAATGTGCAAAGCTTTTAAGAGAAAATGCATTCCTAAACGCATATGAAGTCATCCCTTAAGTAAAGTATATATCTATATATATCCTTTCATAAGAATGAAATTGATCATTGTCTAATCATGTTATGGGTATATGTGTTATTAGAATTTGTTGTATTTCAATAATTAAATGTTTATAATATAAAAATATTTACTTAATAAGAGTCAAAAATATTTATCTAATATCAATCATTTCGTGAAAGTCAAATCGTCACTAAAAAACTGTATGAAAAAAAATGAAACACTCATTAACAAACAGAGGTAATTTTTACATTTTTGCATATCATAACTCCACATGGTAAAAGAAGTATACCGAAAATTAAAATAAACCGAGTAAGAAATTATGATACATCCGCTTTATTTTTCTAATCTAGCCTTTAAATTTTTTATACCTTTTCCAAAACTAAAAAATTTTTAAAGGCAGAAAATGTCCAAAAAGTGTATTTACATATTCGTATTTTCGTATTTTTTACGGATAAAGTGAATTGAAAAAAATTGCTGTATTTAAGTTAGTAACAAATTTTTTTTTGCATTTACAGGAAGAAATGGAAAAACACCCTTTCTTCATGACGGGTAATGTAGAGAATGGTGAAGTATCTCCACTTACAGAAGGCCTAGCTAAGCTTAAGTATGATCCTGATGAAAATACTCCGAAAGAATTGGCAATAAATTATAAGGATGATGGAAACTTCAATTTTAAACATAAAAATTATCGTCTGGCTATATTAGGGTAAGGAGTAAAGAGATTATAACTTGACACCTTATACTAAGTTTTTATCCTTTGCAGACACCCATTTTCATATGCATTGCTACATATTAACTTACAAGAATTGTTAAGTATAAAGATAATTCAAATAATTTCAAAGATTCAAGAATTGTTTCTGAATATGATAGAATAGATGCATTCCTTTTAATATTTGAAGTTATTTAATATTATTTTTTAAATAAGTCATTTTGTTAAATCTTCTTCAGAATGAATGCAAAAATGTAAAAATAAATTTCTTCAAGTACAAATTCATTCTGAAGTCAATGAAAAAGTGTAAAAATAAATTTTCCAATATTACTTGTGGGTAAAGGAAGTGTTTTTGGTCTCCCATAGACTATAGATAATTGAATTTTTCTACTGTAGATATATTGAGAATACATCTGGAAAGCTGAAATATTAACTATGTACAGTGGTCATTAAAAAGGTATAGCAAGCTGATTTCTATGAATTCCTAAGTAAAGAATAAGACAATTATAATCAATAACATTTTCTTGCATCTCGTCCCTTTATTGATACACTCTGTTTTAATGTTGACTCAAGGCTATGCATCATGCAGTGCACAACACGCCAAGTGCAGCGTTGCACTATTAAAACCATTTAACACTACGTGGAAAATGTCATACTGGGCTATAAATATTGCACAACATGTGTATTTTTTCACAGAGATTTTATACTGGTGATTCCTTGTTCTATTTAAGTCTTTTTGTGGAGGTTCTTTTTATGTTATTGAAATGTTAAAATGGAATTATGATTGAGAAAATGTTGCAAATGAAAAAAATTTATTGTATGATAACTTATTTCTCCATAATAAGGATTCAAATAAAAAAATGTTTGTTATATTTTTGAGAATAATCGTTAAAGAAACTGTTCTGTCTTAAAAATATAATTTCTAGGATAGACCCAAAAATTAAGGTAAAAAAATTAGTGGTAGCTTTATGATCTCATGAAGATTTATCAAAAAATAAATATTTCTTAAAAACATTAAGATAAACAGCTCGGTCATTTGGAGTATATCAATGGCTGTGAAGAAATACACTGCTTTTAGGCACAAAATCACCATTTCTTTTATCACTACTTTGTCGTATGCCATTTATTTCAGGAAGTACCAGATCAGACAATTTCAAATAATTGTAATAGTGACAGTGTGTCTTCTAGTTTAAAAAAATAGTCATTAAAATTAATCTACCTATTTCATACACAATTGTTTATGTATAAATTGTATCTCGTAAACAAAATTGTGGAGTATTAAATATATATTTTAACAGCCTCTATATTTATTAGCGTAGATTAGACATGCATGATATTTTCCTTTGTAACGACACTTTGGACCGATCCGGATCGTAATTATATGATCCAATACTGAGATTGTATCGATCTTCCCTTCAAATATTTTATCATTCAACTGGCCATAGATTAAAAGATTTTTTGAATATATACAATAATTAATTTATTGTTTAGTTAGAATAGAATAGCGTCATACAAAATACATATGAAAAAGTGTATGATGTGAATGTTATAGATAAATAATGAAAAACAACACTATTTGGACCGATCACTAATTTGCCTTCTTGGTTGTATTATTTCTTACAAATTTTTATAATCAATGAAGTTACTACAAATTCCAAATGCCAGATTTTAGGTTTTTGAAAATAATAGTCTTAACGAACATTAGAATCTAATTCGATGATCAGATATCAAAACATATTTAAATTTATCCACTTTCAAACTTCAAGATATAACTACGCATTGTCTTCCGGTCTAAGTTGCCACATGGAGGTACATATATAAAGAAAACAAAGTCTGCCATACCGGCTGTTAATCGCCAAGTAAACATATGAAACTTTTTATTAGAAACCACAATTATAAGAAAATTTTATAATTTAGTTTCATTGACTGTGTGACTCGATTATTTTATTGATGCGATCTCTTCAAATGAAATTATTCAATATGATATTAGTAAATTTCTGTCAATCCAAGCCTGTGTCGTATTTATCTGCATAGGTCTAAAATATTGAAATATTGTGTGATGATGTATCAATATTTGAACGTATCGGAACAGGGATCAGATTGTGAAGCCCTACCATAGATTTTAGTCTTCTTCTTAAAATGTATTTCTTCTTTTACATCTCATGATATTTTCCAATAGAATATATTTTCGCAGTATTTGTTTTAGTACTGCCCTATTAATTTTCATGTTATGAATTATTGTGTGGTGTTGTATCACTACTTGAAAGTATCGGTGCGGATTGTGAAACCCTACCATAGATTTTAGTCATTAATTTTCTTTCATAAGTTACTTTTTTTTTCAAAACTTATTTCTTTTACATCTCATGATATTTTCCAACAGAATATATTTTCGCAGTATTTGTTTTAGTACTGGCGCTATTAATTTTTATATATTGCATCTTTTTTATATTCCCTTGTGTCTTTATTAAGACATTATATAACTGTAAACAACTCGCGACAATTATTGTTGAAATTGTTCCATAACCTAAATGTATGCAGCCAAATCCAGCGCATAGATTAAGTATTTTTTATAAAACTTAATTCTGTCAATGCTAACCTTTCAATGGTTGCATTTAATGTTTCTCCATGATCAATATTATAAATTATATGGTAACTTTTTACTCCTTGCATGTAAAGCAATAATACGTATGAGCAAAAAGGAGCATATTGCGTAATCACTCACACTCACAGGTCGTACGGCAATGGCTAGTGAGGCATAGTGCTCATGTTGTAATGTTATCGACAAGCCACATACAAAATTAAACTCAAACAATATCATATGAATATCTTTAATCTTTGCATACATATAAAACAGAGTTATAACTAGGTAATAGTAAACATTATAATAAACGTTTAAAAACAAAATTATAATTATTTTAACTAGCGTGACCCGTGCGAAGTCTTCGCATTATATCAATTTGCATGGTAGATTATAAATATTTACACATGAGAAAATGAACTCACAGCTGTCATATTAGTTACAACAGAGTGTTTAGAGTCAATTTAATAAATCAAAATTGATTGCGGGTATTCAATTCATTTCTAATTTTGCACACTGCTTATTACGTTTTTATTCCATTATGAAGCTCAGATGACAGATCAAACAAATATTTTACTAAAATTAACATATAGAGGCGCAAGTATCAAAAGCATTGAGCTAAAGCGCCACTTTATTTATACGTGAGAGGATTTGAAATTAAACAAAAATTTTACCGACCGTCAATCATATTGATGTTGAGCCGTTAGATGGCAGCATTGCTGTTTTGTGTATATAATTTTAATAATTAATTAATTTGCAAAAACAATAGCAATAATAAATTTTTTAGTTGTGGATGCCGGTAGAGCAAGCAATTATCTATAAAATGATATATAATTTATGTGGATTAGTTGTGAGGTTTTTTCTAAAAAGGGAGATTTACATCTTAACCTTAGCGTATTAATATATATGATGATGATGATGATGATTAATATTAGACTAAGTAAGCATATATGATATGATAAATATTTACTATTAATTAATTAATTACTGTTTATTACTGCCAATACAATGCTTGGTGTGGGCCCAAGTAAAGGCAGAAATGAATTTACTCAATCAGTCTGTTGCTAATATATCAAAAAGCCTACATGGTGAAGATTTGTAAAGTCACACATATCAACAAATTAATTACTAATTATTTCGATTATATGAGAAGTGGTCATCATCGGAATCGTCATTTAAAATCATAATGAAAGGCTGAAGGATGTGTGACTTTCTCAAGTCTTCAGTTTGTAAGGCTTTTGCATGTTGAACACAGTTTTCCCAATTTTTTTGAGACCAATGACCTGATGGAGTAATTTCTTGACATCTACAGTTTTAAATCTGTTGTTCTTCATTACCATTTCTCCCTTTACTTGCACCCATACCAATTATATAGGGTTATATTCGTAGTGATAAGATGGCAAACGAACGACTTCCTAACCATGTTGATTTGCCTATTGGTCTAAATAATACAATTTTTTAGGTTTATACCCATCTTTTGCAAAATTCTGCCGGTATAACGTAATTTGTTAACCAGAGTATTATTACTATCACTTCACTAGACATCTACCAAATGTGACATCACTAGGTTTAACTGTCTTGGTGGACTAATAAATAATAGAAGGCCGAGTCGCTGACCAGGTGTACTTTTTATTGATAATGCGGAGCAGACACGCAAATCATACGAAACGGGTTTTATTGCTTTGCGTGCAAAGAGACCATAGTCATAGCAAAGAATATTAAGTATTACTGCGTAAAGAAGCGACACTCATCTCCCCCTGCCAGTTTAACGTCACCCGCAGACAACGAGTACAATCGAGAGTACACATTCCTAGGTTGCCGCTCGCTGCGTGGGCGTGTGATTTGTTGAATTTTACAATGTTCAGTCGAGTTCAATTTGTGTAATTCAGTCTTAATTGATAACTATTTATAGTAATTTAATATAACAGTCCATTATTGCGTTGTGTATGAATTCTTACAAAGCAATAAAATCACTAAGGATAGGAGATTGTTTTGTCTTTCTTTTTTTGTTTGTTGTAAGTAATTTTGTTTTGTGTCACCTTATTTAGTTAGTACCTATAATTTTGTCTACAAACATGTCACTGAGCAGTTTTCAATTTTGAACTGTTCTTAAAAGTCATTGTTTTGTTTGATCGCGATGTGGTTGGAAAACGTACTCTTGTAGTTTTGGCTGTAGCCATGTTATATTGTTTATTAAGAGATTATTCACATGAAGCAAATCTAATTAAGTCAAAAGTGCAACGAAGACAATATCAATTCAGTGCACATGCACATTTATAAATAAACAAAATTTATTTTTATTTAAAATTTAATTTTTAGGATCTAAGTACCTTTTTTCAAATTCTATCTAAATATTATTATTATCAAATCACTTTCACACATTTAAATGTATAGTATAAAATATTTATTTATGTAATTACATTTTTAAAATTAGGTAATGATAAAGACGTGTGCGCAAGTAAAACATTACTGCGCCAACTTGCTATAGAGACAGTCATTCGATCGACGCTATTGGTTAGAAAGAGAAACAACTATGTTGCTGACGTATAGCATCAACACGTTCCATCAGCGCGAATGCCCGCAACAATCGAGACCAATATGTAGTGATAGTAAATATTCTTTATCTGCACGCTGCTGACAGCCCTACATTAATTTACGCACACACACATACGGATACGGATAGGCGAGTACGTATGTAATAGTATAGGCAATTAAATCTTTTCGCTAGTATGGAGTGTGGGTATGGTATAGTAATTCTGACACTTTTTAGAACTTTTTTTATTGTGTTTATTGAAGATATTTAGGGATGCAATTCCTTAAATTGCTTGTTGCAATTATAACAAATCGTAAATCTCGATGGCAGACACCAATTATAAACATTTGCTCTTTAGAATAAAGTGTTTAAACACTTCATAAAACTGGAGAGCTAAGTGAGCCCTTTCCAATATATTTGATTCTAAACACATGGAAAAAATATTTCATTTGAAATATGCTTTCAAGAACTTAATCGGTTTTCAAAACAAGAAACTGATTTAACCAACCTTTGAAATCAACTGACATTAAATGTGTATTTTTTTAAATATATTATTTTTTTTTTTAATTTCATTTAGCCTCTTTCAAAGGACAGTGTTTTCCTAGATCTATTCGCTTTTATTTCTTCTATACTAATAAAACATTGTCTTTTCATTGTTCGCTTCATTTTCGTGATCAATTTATATAATGATTAAATTATGAATATTAATTTCATAAAAATTGTTGTACATTTTTTTTTTTGTAAGCCAGCCAGCATGTTTATCACAAAAAAATTACATTATTTATTTTCAAATGCTATATTGCAACTTGCTACAGGTACAGTCAGGTGTACATTTCATTTCAGTTTCCTCATTGCGAAGATCGCTTAGAAAACAAAATAGTAGTAGTGTTTGATATTAAGATTAGTTTTACAAAGTGCTATTAAAGTGGCATAGCCAACCGGCTTCCGTGGGTTCCAGAGTACAAATTAAGAAGATTATAATAAACAAAATTGGTTCATATTTCATAATTTTCTTGATCTGTTCGACGTAGAGCACTGCTGCAGTGCACACACACCGAACACAATGCATTTTCGACTTTCAACATTGAGCGATAAGAGCATTATTCACATTTCATAGAAAGAAAAATCTATTACACTGGTAATTCAATATTTCCCAATAGTTTTTTTCATGGATTTTCTGTTTATGACAAGAAAATGTTAAATGTATTTATGATTCAGAAAAGTTGAAAATAAAAGTAGGCTCTTATTTAAAGATAAATAATGTTTCCATTATGAAGATCCCAATCAAAAATGTTACAGACCATTTTCATCTTTTATTTTCGAGGGAAAATGGAAAAAGAATTCTTAGTATTTAACTACATTGGACCATGTCTGCTGAATTTTATGATTTAGGCGTCATCTTAGTATTATTTTTAACAGGTATTCACAGATACGTAGTAAAGTATGAGCAGGTGTATTGTCTTGATATCTATAAATTAGCTTTCCACAATTTTGGACGTTTATTTGAAATTGTTTCACGCAAACAGCGTATAACTTCCAAGTTACAATACTCTTTATAGATTGGACCTGTTGCCAAAAATTGTTGCTGGTCTATGCCATAATAATGGAAAAAACAATAAAGGAATTTTAACATTTGAACAAAATTGACGAGCTTTCCAGGAATCTTGCATTGAGATGGTTTGGACTTAGTTTTGATGTAAATACACAACCATATAGTGTGTATTTGTATACATAACCATATGATGTAAATACAGACCATATATGATGTAAATACCTAACCATATATCCATGTTTTGTCATCTGCCATGATGCTTTAGAGCAATTCAGAATCATCTCGTTCCTCATCACTTCATTTGCAAAGTTGTTTTTTCTTTTGAAAATTCTACAATTTTGATATTTATTTGACCCATAATAATCGCAAAAATTACTTCAGACAAGCCTTATGAAATGCCAACGGCTTCTTCCATCTCTCTTACAATGATTTGAAAATTATCAATAACAATTTTCCATTCTTCTATTTTCATCGACAGTTGACGTACTAGTCTTTTCGACACTCTTATCTTCAACATTTCCCTGCACTTTTCAAAACCTTTGTACCACTTAACACTTGATTTTCGCATAACAGACTTACCTAATACAGCCTTGGAAGAAAGTGAATGGTGTCTGAAACTGAAAAATTATTGGAATGTTTTGATGATACCTCATTTAGAGTCTACCAATACACAAATAAAATTCATTTTTAATTCGTAAATAAAAAACTTTAAACCGTGGCACCAGTAATAATTGTGAATTTTTTTTAAACGTCCTGACTTTTTAACCCTAATATGCAGATCTCTGCCATTGATAGATATACTTAACCCACAAATGCGCAAGCCATTTTTACATAACATGAGCATTTACACCACGTCGATAAAATAATGTATAATTCCAAAAGTATTGATTTTATTGTAATGATTTTTTTAAAATAGATAGATAGGAAATATAGTTATAATATAATCGAAGCATTTGTACCTTATGCATTTAGTTAGAAGTATAAAAAATAAAGAAACAACGGAAAATAATTTCTTTCAACAAAGGTTTATAAAGTAAAAGTCTTTATAAAATGTACTTCAATAAAAAAGTATAACCAATAGATGAAAAAAATTATTTCTATACGTTTATCTCATTTTAGATATACTATTTACGTTTGAGTGGTACTAGTCACCGCGAGTACTAGCATCACATCATAAGTGACATTCGCGCTCAAGGGGCTAGGATCAATTCAAAACTAAGAAAAAATATCTGAAATCTGCCTACGATACTTAACCGTTTTAGTACCATGGTTTTTTACTCATATATACTGAAAAATGCCAAAGAAATCTTTTTTTTTTTTATGTCATTTACCCTTGTCTCAGAAAAAAACTGTATCTCTTCCAAAAATTATCCAATTTGAATAATTTTTTCGGTGTTTTCTTAATAAAAAGTTGTACAGGGATAATAAAATACAAAGAAAATTATGGAAATATATATTGTGAACAAAAATTATAACAAAAACTGAAATCAAGGTCACATCGTATTTTCGCAGTCCGGTACATCCTCCGTATCAGCAAAATAATTGTTATCGTCACTATTATCACTATCACTCAAAATTTGCATTACGCCAAATTGTGAGCGCACCACAATGTCACTCCCGCTATCACTTTCTTCACAACTTGAAAAACGATCATTTTCACTCAAATTATTTTCGACATTATGGGTTAAAAATGTTCTTTTTCTGGATCCTTTTTATATTGTAATTACTAATAATATTATAATTTGAACTTTATGTAACACGTAGATAGAGTAGGTAGGTAGTAGAGATAAAAAATTAACAATGCGTGCGAGCGACCTCCCCTACCGCGCGTTAAACAGCTACTAATTTCGCAAGCACCATCGCGCTCGTGGTAAATTTAGTTAGTACGTGCACGAGCGCGATGGCGCTCGTCGGCACTCTAATGGTTAAACTTACCTGAGAACTCGTATTCATTTACATGTTCTC
The DNA here is from genome assembly GCA_039881145.1 of Druceiella hillmani. NCBI lineage: Eukaryota > Metazoa > Arthropoda > Insecta > Lepidoptera > Hepialidae > Druceiella > Druceiella hillmani. The sequence goes on along the minus strand of JAYKKI010000006.1, from coordinate 45,209,162 downwards.
TTAATTATTTACAACATCCAAATCTGATTTCACATTATCAAGTTTAATTCCAAAAACTTTTCTATTTTGTCTGTTTTAAAGAAAATGTGAGGCGCATTTACTTCTTTGCTAAAATACGTAACTTTTACTGAAAATGATTTCATTATAAACTATCTCCATTTACAGTTACACAGAAGGACTTAAAGTGAAGTGTGGGGATGCAGAAACAGACGCAAGTCTTTACAACAACCGAGCAGCAGCGCAATGGGAACTGAAGAACTACCGATCCTGTTTATTAGACAGTGAAAAAGCACTCTTACTGAAATCAGATCACAAGAAAGCCCGTTTAAGAGCTGCAAAAGCGGCTTTCAAAATTTCAAAATTCGATATCTGCATCAAACACTGCGAAGAGTATTTGAAAACGATCCCAGACGACAAGGAAATATTAACACTTTTGCAGTCGTGCAAAAAATCTAAAGTAGAAACGGAAAGAGACAAGAGAAAGAAGGAAAAAACGGAACGAATAAAGAGTGCAGAAGTAAATAGAATACTGGATGTCATAAAATCACGAGGAATTAAAATTGCTAATCAAAATCCAGGAGAGGAACTTGATTTATCGAAGCTGGAACCCAATCTTCCTGGAGCGCTCGAGTCGAGGGTACATCTTGAAGATGATATTCTACGATGGCCAATTTTGCTGCTTTATCCCGAGTTTGGAACGACAGATTTCATAAGGAATTGTCCAGAGAATGTAAGCTTAGCTAATCAGTTGGAGCAACTGTTCCCAGCACCTTGGGATGAGGATGGAAAGTATGGAGTTTCAGGTATAAATGTATATTTTGAAGGATGGGATAAAAAAGCTCATAAAGTGGATCCGGCAAAGAATTTAGGTGATCTTCTTGTAGATAGGTTTTTTGTTTTGAAAGCTGGTACTCCCGCTTTCTTCATAGTAGTAAGAGGCAGCAGTGCTGAGAAAAGGTTTTTGGATACTTATTAAACTATGTTTGGAGATTCAATAAATCATTTTTGTAAATATGTGTTTGCCTTTAATTTTAGTTTATGTAACACAGGGATCGGTGCAGTTAATAATGTATTCATTATAATCCTAGCCACTACTGCTGCTATGTTTTTTTCAAGTGTTAATGTAGCATAATAGCTCTTGACACTCTATTTTCTATCATACATAAAATAATTCATTATGTGCATACAAGATCAATGATACTGAATAGTTACACAATAGCATAAGACGCTGTATATCACAAGAAAAGATCAAACCAAAAATTTAAAACTTGTTTATAATCAAACTTCATTGTTTTGTTGCCAGTGGGTTTTCCTTGTTTATTTTTTTACTTTTTTTTGAATACTATTATTGCTTGTTTTGTTTTTTTTAAATTTTTTTGATCTTGCTTTTCCGTCTACAACTTATTTTATGTTTTAAATGTTTAAAGGTAAACAATTATGAATTTCAAAAATTTTTATCACGTGTCCACATCCAGTTGAATATATTGAATATACAAATATTTGTACTGAAAGATAACTTTATGGATCACAAGAATCATAATGATAACTCTATGTAATATATAATTTACATATATCTACCTCTATACTCTATTCCATTTTAAGAGAATCTGTATAAACAAACGAATTTGACAGTTAAAATATGGTTGGCACAAATATTTATTCCATCAACTGATGTCTATTTATAAAACTGATTGTGTTATACCCACAATATTATTAAATTATATAATATAATCAAAACATTAATTCCATAAACTGTCAACGTAAATAATGTTATAAATACCAGTGTTACACCATTATTTTACTAATACGAATTGTAAAATTTAGATGGTAAAAGTGGACAACCCTCCATTTTTATTAGACAAAATTCAGATCTTTCATACATTTCATGAATATACTCGAAATTTCAACGCCGAAAACGTCTATGTCACATATGCTACTCGTTAATTTTATAAGCTACAATGAGTTTGCTTAGACTATATTTCTAGATTTGATTGCATTATATACTTAGGTTATATTTGAGGTATAGATAATGAAACAAACATTGTGACATATTATTTTCTTTTCAATTAAGTGTTGATAGTGTACGCACATTAGGATAGTGTTTTTTCAATAGCTGAGATTTTACTCTTATATCTATTATATTTTAATGATTATATTTACTGTTCGACATACTTGTTCCAAAAAACATTAGAAAAAGCCTTAATGTAAATTTTTGGCATTATTTATATGTACTTCGCATTATATATAATGACCCGTAACGCAGTGGCTAAGACTAGTTAGTGTCTGTCTAAAAAGCTAAGTGTTGGATACCTGGCCGGGTGTTTCAACGTTAATAAATTATTTATATAATTGTGAATGATTTTCTATATATTGAGTTTGGCCATGACATTTTTTTTTTTTTTTTCTTTCTTATTACAATCTGTCCAAGAGACATTCAGCAATATTTGTGTCAATATTATAGGTTTTGCAAGGTAAACATCCTATGACATTTCCTTATTTAATTTAATATAAGTCCTGTGGTACTCTTCTTTTCAGTCTCCGAACACTTGGGAATATGTCATCCATAAGATGGTGTGCCAGTTCATTTGGGTGTATCTGTAGTCTCTCTTTGTAAGTTTTAATGGTGTCTCTTATTACTTCCTTCACATATTTTATACCAAGGTCGTGGTGAAGTCTCTCGTTTGTGACATACCATGGTGCATCAACTATCATTCTTAATATTTTTGATTGGAATCTTTGTAAGACTTCCAGGTTTGAGTTCGCAGTTGTGCCCCACAGCTGTATGCCGTATGTCTTTATGGGCTTTATTATGGCTTTATATATTAGGAGTTTATTTTCCATTGACAGTGGACTGTTTTTATTAATTAACCAGTACAGCTTGCGTACTTGTTGACCCATTGCAAGGCGTTTAGTAAAAATGTGTTTCCTCCATGTCAAACGACGGTCTAGATACATTCCAAGGTATTTGGCCTCTTCTGCTTGTGGGATCGGTATACCATTTAGTGTTACAGTCGGGCACGTTTGTCTTCGGGTAGTAAATGTGACTTGAACAGATTTGGCTTCGTTCGCCTTAATGCGCCAGTCTTTTAGCCAATTTGTTATTTTGTCTAAACTGGCCTGCAGTTTGTAAGATGCCCGATTTGGTGTATCGTCGGAAGCCATAATAGCTGTATCGTCTGCAAATGTCCCCATAACGACTTCATCTGATATTGGTAAATCTGCTGTGTACAGAAGGTACAGAGTAGGTCCCATTATACTTCCTTGCAGCACTCCTGCTAGGATTTCTTTTAGCTCTGTTGTTGCTTCTCCTTGGCTGACAAAGAAGTGTCTACCAATCAGATATGATCTAATAAAGTTGTAGAATCTTATTGGCAATGTCATTTTTATTTTATATAACAGGCCGTCATGCCAAACTCGATCAAACGCCTGGGATATGTCAAGGAATGAGGCTGTGCAGTAACCTTTCTGTTCAAATGTTTTGGCGATTCCCTCAACTAGCCTGTGAATTTGCTCGATTGTACTGTGGTGTCTTCTAAAGCCGAACTGATGGTCAGGTATCAATTTGGACTTTTTGATTATAGGATTAAGCCTCTTCAGGAACAAGATCTCCATGACTTTGGAGAGAATTGGAGGTAAACTAATTGGTCTATATGACTTAGCTTCTTGCGGACTTTTACCTGGCTTAGGAATCATGATAATTTTTGCCACTTTCCATTGTGGCGGCACAAATTCTCTCCTTATAATGGCATTATACAACTGTGTTAGGACTCTAATACCGTCATCAGACAATTCTCTTAAAACAGTCGCTGTTATGAGGTCGTAGCCTGGTGCTTTCCCTACGTCTAGTTTTCGGATTGCTGATTTTATTTCGGCTTTGTTGAATTTTTCAATTGGTGGCTCTAGTTGGTGTATTGTATCTAGAAATTCGCAGACCATTTCAATTTTTGTGGAACCGACATCTGGATTGGGCTTGAAAACTTCTTGTAGATGTTCCATAAATACTTGAGCTTTCTCTGTATCGTTAGTGGCCCAAGAGTCATTTGCCTTGTGAAGGGGTGGCTGGTGACTTATAGGACGTTTGAGATATTTGGTTGCTTTCCACAGTGAGTAATCAGTCGAGGGTTTACTATCCAGCTCTTGTAAATACGTCGTAAGGCTTTGGTTACGGTCATCACCTAGCAGTTGTTTAAGTTGTGCCGTCAATTTGTTATATTTTGTTTTATCACCCGGATATCTTGTAGTCTGCCATTTTTTTCTAGCCTTACGCTTCTCAGCCAACAGTTCCTTGATAGTTAGAGAACAATGAAGACCGTCGTTAGTGGTGGGTGGAGGCTGAGGTGTAGCTTCCCATGCAGCCTGTTGGATACTATTGGTAATGTATTCCACTGCCTGTGTGATGTCCTCGTCCGACTCTAAAGGTATCGTTGTGTTAATGGAGTTTGTAATTAATTCCCTGAAGTAATTCCAATTTGTTCTACGCGTATGAAGTCTGCACGGTTTTTCCCTTCTAAGAATTGTACGACTTAATTTTATCTCAACAGGTGAGTGATCAGAAGAGAGATCTGTACTGGAATTGCAGCTAAAATATACGCTGTTGATACCTTTAGTGACGCAGAAGTCTATTAAATCTGGTTTCTTCTTTGTGTCAGTAGGCCAGTATGTTGGTTCACCAGTAGAAACGACTCCAAGATGCAATTTTTTAATAGTCAATAATAATTGCCGTCCCTTAGGTGAGATTATCCGAGAACCCCAGTGCGTGTGTTTAGCATTAAAGTCACCACCTGCTACGAATGTTGGCCCCAATGTTGCAAAGTACTCCTCATAGTCCTCTTGTTTTATGTTATGTTTAGGGGGACTGTAAACGGCTGATAAGGTCACAGGCCCAGACCAGTCTTCTATCACTATGTTAGTAGCCTGCAGTTTTTCTGTACAATAGTGGTTAACCAAGTAGTGTCTAATATTATTCTTAATTAAAATTGCACTTCCTCCGTGAGCTTTACCGTCAGGATGCGTTGTGTGATAGAATTTGTGTCCTAGTATACTGAAATGATTCTTCCTAGTAAAGTGCGTCTCTGATATTAACATTATGTCAATGTTATTTAAATACATATATTGTTTAACCTCAAGGGTATGTTTTGACAGTCCATTTGCATTCCAAAGAGATATTTTTATGGAGTCCAGTTTGGAGTTAATTTGGACGTGAGATTTAGAATAAGATTTGTCATAGCTGTTAACTGTTGCATCATTTGTTTCATTAATGTCATTAATTCTCTTATGTCATTGTTATTACTTATGTCATTACTATTACTAATTTGATTCATAGGTTCTTTAGGTTGCTGTTTATCAGTTGCATTTTTTGTAATTTCCGCATATTTAAAGCCTGTTGTTGTTGTCATGTTAGATAATTGTTTTGTCTTATCGATTTGTGGAGGTCTCTTAATTCTTTCTGGTGGCTGTGCGAATTTTATATTTTGTAGCTCTCTGTAGACTTTGCAACCCTTATAATTTGCTGGATGGTTACCTTCACACAGTATACACTTTACTTGGTCAGATCTGCTTTTACGGGGGCAGTCAGCTGACAAGTGATCTCCTGCACATTTTATGCATTTTGGGCTTCTCCTACGGTAAGCTTTTGTATGTCCATATTGAAGACACCTTCCACATTGAGGAATTTCCCTCTTAAGTCTAGGAGGTTCAAATACTACTTTGCAGTGCAGTAGATGTTTTATGTCATAAATGGACTTATTATTTTCTTTCTGCTTTATTTCCACTATAAACATTGGTAGTGGTTTTTTAGTCGCATGTTGTTTTATATTCCAAATATTGGTGCTTTCATGATCAAGTTCTGCTAATGCTTCTTTTATTTTGTTAATGTTTGTGGAGGGATGCATATTTTTTAAGACCACTTTGAAGCTCCTATCTTGTATTGGTTTATATGTGTAAAATTCAGTTTCTTTTTTCTCCAGCTCTTTGACGATTTTGGTGTACATTTTTGACGTTTTGGGTTGAATCTTTACCTGTTCCTTATGAAGTATCTTCATCTCATATTTATTGAGGGCATGAGCTTCTAATAGGTCTATTAGTGGTTGGATATTGCTCACTCTGTCAACGAAAATTGGAGGTGGCTTACTTGTTTTTACAATTTCAGTGTCATTTTCCGTATTAAGATGTATGTGTACTGCTTCATCTTCCAAGAGAGCAAAGCTGTTTGATGTAGGTATATGTGAAGGTTGAGATAGCCAGTAAGAATCAAGTTTGCTTTGTTTCTAGGATCTTAGTGGTTCAGGGCTAGACCGTAGTCGTTTTTTATTTGTAACTTGAGCCCAGTCCGTTACCATTTCTGTGGTTTGTTGGAGTTCTGCCCGAATGTCACTGGTCGATGACGATCTTGGCCTGTGGAACATGCTTGTGTGGAATAATTGTTGTGTCAGCGTTTTTTTTGTCTCAATCTGATTAAATTGTCGTTGATTTTCAGATTTTGATTTTTCCGTTGTCTCCGTCAAGTCTATACTTTCTTTTGCCTTACTATTTGTAGTCGCCTTCCCAATATATCCATCTTCTATAGAGAGCGAAATTTTACCCACCCCAGATCCTGAGGGGCTGCCCGAGATTGACTCGGGGAGGGATTTTCCGGTAATACCGGTACCCTCCTGGGGTAGTTTAGTTTTATGTTCTGCTTCCATAATTAATTTTTTAATTTGGTACTGTCTCAGTAACCTGTAGCCACTCTTTTCGAGAGGTATTTATTCCCCTAGGGCTTGTGGTAGCCTATTAATATAGTTATACCGCTATTGACTCGGTCGCCAGAGCCTCGTCTGTTGTCTAGCAGGGAGCACCACGGAGGCCAGTTGGCCGCCGCCGCCATTCGGCACGTGCAGGTGAGGTTGACAGTTGGGTCGGTTAAGATGTTTTGAACCGTTCACCCCTTACCTCCCCTTGACCATGACATTAAGACAAAACAAATGTCGGTAATCCATCATGTTTAGCCCCATAAAAATGCACTTATGGTTACCTCGGATATCGAGAGGTAGCTGGAAGCTGAAATGCAGTTGTGAAGAAAATTTATATACATTATTGGTACTAAATGTAGTGCTTATTTAATGGTTTTGAAAAAAAATGTTTTATGGGAAGCATAGTGTACTAAATGGAAAATAATGTAATGAGGCATTATTCTGAAAAAAGACATGTATTTATGTTTGTAGCTTCATATAAGTTGTTCAAAAAGTAATATACAATGGCTATAGAAAATATGATGTTTAACCTCGTCTCAATATCTTCGACAAATGATTACACGCAGTGTCCAGGAATAGATGTCGGACAAAGAAAGACCCTATTCATTGGCTGTAAAGAAATATATTGTTGTTGAAATATAATGTAAAACACTTTCTTTTTCTAATTGAGTGAAAAAAAAATATTGCACATAACTCTTTTTAACACACCCAATACTCGCCCGGACTGCGGTGTTTACCACAGTGGCGATATCTTCACAGCTGTTTATGAGTTATTCCCCCGAGCAGAGTGAACAATGTGTGCAAGAAAGATGACAAATAATTATGAATATTTTTTTCGATTTTTTAAAAAAATGTCATCTTTTCAATTTTATTTTAACGACACTTATTGTCCGACACTTATTCCTGGACACCGCGTATATTCAGTTCAAATTGTAATTGTATATTATTGGTTAATGATTTTATATTTTGCAGCGAATTGATGGCCAACAACTATATATCAACCCACGCATACTTCAATAGCTTGAACTGAAAATATTCATATCGGATTTAGAATATATGATTTAGAATATAATTAATTGAACATTCACAATTAAATGAAACTACGTGATGTACAATTATTTCTACTTTCTTTAAGTTCTTTACCACGACCTAAGTTTCGTTGTACTACAACATCTTCAGGTGGGCTATCAGCAAAGATCTTTGTTAACAGCCCACCTGAAGATGTTATAATACAACGAAACCTAGGTCGTAGTAAAGAACTTGAAGAAAGTAGAAATAATACTACATCACGTAGTTTTATTTAATTCTGATTAATGAATTTCTACAAAATTAATGCCAAATATATTCAATAGTTGAACATTATAAGCGCCGTCGTTACGCGTGTATTAGTCATTCTATAATAGGTAAATATGCGTTCTCGAGCGGTAGGATTTTATAAATACTTCCTTAATAAGATTTCAAATAAATCATACGTGGTTAGTATCGTCTATAGATTGATCGCACGTATTATACCAAGCAGTTATCAGCTTTTGCAAAAGGATAACTCATTTAGAATTAATTATTTATTTATACAATGACGGTATTATTACTTTGAATTGTTATGTATATTTATACAATGACGGTATTATTACTTTGAATTGGAAATTTCTATACATTTATTAAAAAAAATATAAAACTGTAATAAGAAAATATATAGTCTTATCTTCTATTCCTTTACTTAGTCTTTTATCATATGTTATCAAAATTTATCGATGTAAAAAGCCAAATTAGTATCTACCTAACTCGTGCCTGTCTGACTATATGTCTCATGACGCCGATTAAAATTAACAAATGCGGTGCTACCTATCAAGTAACAGGGAAGTCTTTGGCACTAAATATAATATATGATGATAAAATCATTAACCAGTAATATATATATATATATATATATATATATATATATATATACCTATATTAATTTTTATACTTCTTGTATAGTCTGAAAAGTATTTGAATATGTATTAGAAAGAGAAGAATACAGAAATGCATTTTTCATGGTGAATATAACTTGAGATTTAATCACAATATTTTAACACCAGACTGACATAAAATCATATATAGTTAATACAGCAGAATTAGCAATAACAAACAAGGCGTTACTGTGTTAATAAATTGTATAAGTAACACTTATACAATTACTACACAAATTTTGACAAATTAATAATTTCTAATTTTAAAACTGTAAGATTTGAGAACAGGTAACCAACATTGTTTTTTATTGTAATGAGTGTTAATTTATAAAAAGAAAATAGTCTACTGAAAATAAAATCAAGATTTGCCTTAGAAAAATAAACAGACTCAAATTTATAAACAATTTTATTTCTGAAAAAAAAATTTGTTTGGTAGTAACTTTTTTAAAATAAACTCAATACATTAAGTTAAAACTTAATACAGGAGAAACTTTTTTGAAAATCTTAACCGTAATTTGACAAAAATACTGGCTCAAAGCTAAACTTTTCTTTTTAAAACTAAAAGGAATCATCTCAATCGCTTCAGCTATATCCAAGTTATACTTCAATTTATACTGAATTATAAAACAAAATTTTACCTTAGTAAGAATTAATAAGCCCTTTTAATTCCGTGTTAGTATTTTCAACATATTTTTCTACTATACATAAAACAAGAAAAAACAATTCTCACTCGGTTTACATTCCCGTTTAATCTTTCACATTCGCCGACATTTTTGCCAGATATTATCTGTTGATCTACAAGGTTTTTACAAATTTTACTGATCTACTGATTTTGTTATGATAAATCGTAGAATGTGTTAATTTTCCACAGATGTAACAAGTGTTAAGGTTTACGTATATTTTCGATGATTAGCTTTAATGTTAATTTTCGGTATTATTTATATGTAATTCAAGTTATATAAAATGACCCATAGCGCAGTAGCTAATACTCTAGCACCAATCTAAAAAGCTAAGGGTTTGATTCCTGGCTGGGTTTTGGTGTGAAAACATCACATCATTGTCATCACACGCTATCAAAAAAAAACAATAAATGACTATATTTACCAAATGAGAGATGGCACTTCATGATAACACAGTAATGAATGCAGACTGTTGAACTCATTCATTCATTTAGATGAATGAGTTCAACAGTCAGCATTCATTACTGTGTTATCAAGAGATGGCACTTCATGATAACACAGTAATGAATTCTGACTGTTGAACTCATTCATTCATTTAATCCATTTGTAACATTCACAACGAGAACATCCTACACCTAATCAGCTGTAATGGGTAAGTATTTTAAATATTTGTTAGTTAGCTAACTCAGTGGATTAGTGTTATGTCCATATTAATTCCACTATAATATAAAAAAGCATGCTAATTCATATTTATGATTTGTTTATTTGTCTCAGGCTTAAAAAAATTAATGTCATTCTTGACTTCATATTATTTTAATTGGGGAATTTCTTGCATATTCGCATTTTTACGTTAATTTTTCTTACTAAAGTCTTTAATGTTAAAGAAAAAAGTGAAAAATTAAATATTAACACGGAATTAAAAGGACTTATCGATTCTTACTAAAGTCAAATTCTGTTTTATAATTCAGTTTAAATTGATGTTAGTGAAACTTGGATATAGCTGAACCGATTGAAATGATTCCCTTTAGTTATGAATTAAATATTTTTGTAATATATTCTAAGATTACACCTGACAATGCTGCCTGAACATCACCGAGTAATACTACACAGTATATATAAAAATTGCAAGTGTTGTTAGTTTTCATAAAAATATTCTTGTTCAAACTGTAAAAATATAGCTTCTATGAAAATGTTGCTGAGTTCAGTCTACTAGGTTATGCGTTATCTCGTATATAGGTAAAAAAAGGAGATTGGAAACATTTTGGGAATAAAAATGTTTGAGATCTATCTATCCAGTCTTCAAATAATTGTGACTAAGATATGATATTTTCATGAAAGTAAATTTGATGTCTCTTTATGGAAATAAAAATTGCATTGATGTATCAAATATCCAGTGTAATGAAAATTTTAGGTCTCTTTACAGAAATGAAAATTGCATTGCAAAATTTAATGAAAATGAAAATTGCATTGCAAAATTTTTAGGTCTCTTTACGGAAATGAAAATTGCATTGCAAAATTTTAGGTCTCTTTACGGAAATGAAAATTGCATTGATGTATCAAATATCCAGTGTAATGAAAATTTTTATTCGATATAGACACCGTTCAAAATTTCAAATACTCAAAAATTTATATGGTTAGTAAAATTTATAGGGTTATGACAGATGATGACTGGTTTTTTGTGTTATAAAGACGCGGCTCGTAGTACCAGACCTGCACGAATTGCTTATTTTATTACCAGTTCTTATTTTTTGTTTATATTTAAATAATAAGTATGGGATTGTTGAAAAAACCAACGCGAAGTGGTGAACATTCGTTATATTTCAATTTTGACTATGCTCACGTCGACTATTATTAAATACAAGTTAAAATACTCATAAGTCTACTCTTCCATACTTCTATATTCCCACGCATGTTAAGTTAATTTGAGCTCAAAATATGATTTTTTCATGTACACAAGTTCAGTATTACAGGTTTCCATATAAATATTTCTGGCAATATAGTTTTTTGTGCATCTTGAACTTTACTTACATAAGGATAAAACATTTTTGTCTTTATCTAACAATGTGCTAAGTTTTATGTAAAAAAAAATATATATATGTATATATATATATATACATTTTTTTCAGCCAATATAAAAACTTATCAGTGTGGATTTTTAAAAACTGCTAATTGTATTAAACGATAAAAGGGATGGAGCGTAACGTAGTTTCTTATAAAATCTCTTGATTTTACTTATTTGTTTATAGGCCTTAAACAAAAGATACATATTGTAGACTTATTCCTATGAGAGCAATCTCTTATAGTCAACCAGAGTAATATAACAATAAATAGTAGACTGCAACAAATTGCAATTTACAAAAAAAAAATAAAAAAACTTATTACATGTACATTCATATTCATACACACACACATACACATTTATACATCCATGTGTGCACACATTCATATATAAACCTACAAATGACATAAGAAGCCTTTTGGAATACAAACCAAGGACTTAAGCAGCTAAGGCAGTAAATTTTAATGTAATATATAAAGTATTATTGAAAATATTTAAAACTGTGTATCAAGTGAAAGAATATGAAGATTACGTCGGTTCTGAATCTCGAACCAATTGAGACCAGACCTAAACTACAAATGTGATGAAGTTTTTTAAGGCTAAAGATATATCGGCTGATACAGGGGTTTATTGCCAAGACTTAGTCTGGGAAAGGTTTTTCATCTCGATAATTTTTTTAAAATCTTTTTAAATTTTTTTTAAAATTAATCATATATCGGAAGAAAATAAATACAAATTAGAAAAAAGTAAATTTACTTTTATTAATTAAAAGAATCAATTTATATAAAACTCCAGGTTAAAGATTGATTTTCTACAAATTATTTTTATTCCACAAAATAAAAAAAAACAAATTAAACACTTCAGTAACAAAAATCAAATTAACACAGCACCGTCCAAACAGTATTTTCGGTCACTGCCATCTGTTGAGGTTATTGAAAAACAATGGGAAATCGAATCTCAGATGGCGCTATATTTGTAGAAAAAAATCAAATTACTTTTATTAATTAAAAGAATCAATACAAATAAAACTCAGGTTAAAAATTGATTTTCTACAAATTATTTATTTTCCGGAAAATAAAAAAAAAACAAATTAAACACTTCAGTAACAACAACAAAATTAACATAGCACCATCCAAACAGTATTTTTGGTCACTGCCATCTGTTGAGGTTATTAAGAAACAATGGGAAATCGAATCTCAGATGACGCTGTATTTGTTGTTGCCCGTATTAATATTTTTTCTTTCCGTTTATGTTGGTTCGTTGTCGAATTTCGTTCCTTGTTTTACATGTTATTTATTTAGAAGTTTGAAAATAAATTTTAATGATATATTCTTCATGCACAGTTCAAAGGAGAAAAATTATTACAATTGACAAAACAGTTGGTCTTGTAGGGCATAGACAAAACATACATATTATTAACACATAGACACTAGAATAGTGCGGAATTATTTTTTAGTAGAAAGATAAACATGTACCTATATTAATATATTAGTTTTAGCTCAAGGCCCATCACTGTAATTGCGAATAATAAATGATAACTTTAATATAATCTTAAGCATTTTTCATAGAAATTTTTCGATTAAAATGCTCTGGAAATAACCTAATTTTCATTTTTTGTTGTGTTGCTTTTAACCCATGACTTCAAAAGAAAAAGATTAAACTAAATACTATTAAAACATTATATTAAATTTCATGCTGAGCTATATGCTCATATTGAGCATATAGCTCAGCATGGAATCATTTGTTAATTTTTATTTTGTAATAAACTGATCAAATGCAATTATAACGGGCGCTATAAGAGTTCCGTACACACTCGGCGTATAAAAAACATTTAAGCGTACATAGTATTTCTATTAAAATATTTATAAATATTAAAATTATTTCTCGCAATGGAAATATATAAATATATTGTCTGGATATCTCTCCTATAATAAATATACATTTTAAAGTTATATTTGCAATTGGGTATTTGACTAAATTTTTTTATTTCATTAATCATAATTTCAAGGTACAGGCTGATGAAGAGTGAATTTTTTTTTAATAATCTTAAAAATTGACCGAGTTATAAAAGTTTAAATTTAATCTTTAGACAAGGACGGGAATACTGTGTTGTGAGGTCATTTTTAATATTGCACATTATATTCTACAAGAGGAAAAGAGACAGGTATATACCCAACCCTATCCCTATCTTCAAATTTAGAAGCCTGTACTGGCTTATTTTTCAATCAATTTTTTAATTTTTTTCAAGGCTGGTTTTTAATTAACTTATATTTCACAATATTGTACGAAAAATTACAAAATTTAGAATGAGTCAACTAAGTTCCTACGAATTTTTATAGACCCAAGTACACGTCATTAGTTGTTAGGGTGTACTCAGCTGTGTTAATTTTCTTTTAATTTTTATTATGTTTACTACCATTATGAACACTTTCATAAAAAGCTGTTTAACAGGTAGGGGATGCTGATGTGTAGCTCTGATAAAAATGACAATTTTAGAGTTTAATATTTAGTAAAAAAACACTATATCGAAAAAATGAGTATAATATAACTCCATTGCACCTATTTGAAAGACGTACTTAACGATACACTACACAATGGGTTATGCGAATAAAAAAACACCACTATTTTACATGTAGGAGAGGTGCCCTAAACAATTTTTTAGATTTTATTTCATAACTTTTTAAGCGTTATAATTATGTATACCTAACCATGCCAAATTTTAACTAATAGTCTGCGAATAAAACTGCTATAACAAACAGACGGACACAGTGAAAGTATAAGGGTTGCAACAAGTTTAGTTTAGCGAAAATGTGATTTTCTAAATTTTTTTTGGTTTAATTGAAAGAATATAGGTAAAAAATGAAGTATCAACTAAAAGTAGGGCTCGGTCTCTATTATTTTATTAAAAAAAGTGATTTAAAAAAGTTCCCTTACAAGAGTGAATCAAAAAAGAAAAAGTTGTAAATTTTTCGACTTAACTGCCATTATTCGTGATTTCGAACACAGTATTTGCAAGCACAAAGAGGAAATGATATAAAAAAAAAAACAAACCCAAAAAATAAAAATATGAATATGGGAAAAGAGGATCGCGTAAAGTGAGGTTATAAAATTTATGTTTGACGGCCAATTGACAGGCGTTTCTTCATAGAAAGATCATTTTTCAAATCAATTTTTTATAATGAAATAATCGTGTCCGAACCGTAATTTAAATATATAGTTTTTTATGTGTATTCTTTCATTAAAAAAAAACAGAGAAAATTACATTTTCGCTAAATTGAACTTATACCTAAGGATTCGTACTTTTAGCGTATTATCTATGGTTCTTACTTTGGCTACAGAACCCTACAAACACTGCATTAACATAGCCTTCTTACGGAATATGCGCTTTTAATAACTATCAGATTGTACCATAGATAATTTGTCTCTGCGAATAGCATTTATTTTCCATTACTAGATGAGTTGTATTGTGTTAATCCTTTAATTATAAATAATTGTCAATCGATTTTTAGAAGTTTTCTGATCAGTTCACTGCTGTAGACTGCTGAAAAAAATGATTAATATAATGAATGATTCCATATAAACTATTCAATACATTAATAGGACTACCAGACAAACATACACACACACACACACATATATATAAATATATTTTTAATTTTTTTTTTATTTTACATTTTTTTAGATTTAACTAAGGCGATTATATGACTTCCAATAAAAAATCGAATTCAAATTTTGTATAATAGCAACACTTGCTTCAATCATTACGTCATTGTGCATCGACAATGTGGATATATTCTTCGCTATACCAAATAAAATTCTCATATGTTTTTCGCGTCCATTTATTTTATATATAACGAAAATTCATATATTAAAACCTAATAATTTCTATATTATTTGTATTACATAGCCATTATGTGTATTACATTACCTAGTTTGCATAATGTTTTTCGATATAACTTCAATGAAGCAGACGCTAGGATTTAAAATATTTGTTATTGAGATTCGGCAACTTTCAAATATTTTGAATAATTTTATTACAGAATTATAAAATATATAATAAAAATAATTCGTTCTTATTACAATTTAATAAAATTAGGTAAGGTACTTCATACAAATAAGGTCTAAATATGTTTTAATAAGGCATATACACCCAAAAAGATGATAATTAACTATGTTTTTGTTTTTTTGCGTTAATAATTATTGAAATATAAGCATTAAATTAGGTATTATTTGTATGAAGTACCTTATTTTCAAAGTTGTGTTTATTCTTCTTAGTTTTTGGGTGTATAGCCCTTATAAAAATATAGGCCTTATTTGTATAAAGTACCTTATAATTCTTTATTTTATATAATATATTATGTTAGTAACTACATTATGAATCCGCAATCTCAGTTCATCAGTGTTATCTCAAATGCCAAACAGAATATTTCTACTTCTGCACAGCATGTAGTGGCTTTTGTAGTGCAGAGTAATAGCAGAAGCGTAGCTAGGTAAAACCAACTTACTCTGGCATCTGTTCTCTTTCAATAAGACTTTCTAATGTTCCTAAATTCAATGCAGGGGTCGCCCAGATTATCAGAGAGATCAAAATTTTTTTGTAAAATTATTTCGACCAATGATTGGTGTTGTTACAGGAGAAAGCACTTTCACCCATTGTTATACATAAATTGTATGTAACTTCACTCGCTTTTGGTTCTAAATAGAATTCATGAAGAAAAGTACCCTAAGTTTTCATCGTAAAATTTCGGTATTTTGTTTGTTCATTACCCACTGAAACTCAATTGTTAACTGAACGGAAGTTCGAACGATGTGCTCTTTATATACCTACTCTGGCAGACATGTTTGAAAAATCTATAACATTCCAGAAATCGCTGAAAAAAGTGACCTGTGGTTAACTAAGTGTGTTATATTTATGGAATTTAATTTAATTTTTCTGATACGATTATTTATACTAACTATAGTTTCTGATATAATTACTAGAACTTGGCCATCTATTAGTATGTTATGCTCCGCTTGGTGCACTTCGATTATTTACGATCGATGTCACATGTTTTGATTGCTGAACAATTTATGTTTCGGTGTTTAGCCGCGAACTTTAAAACAAAATATAAACAAAATGTTATCTTTTTTATTTTAACCATTATATAAAAATATGTGTACTCAATTTATTGCAGTTAGACCGTTAGAGCGTCAACCATTATTGTTAACCCTAAAGCTTTGACATCTATTAATCAGGTTGCAAAATTTGTTTGGATAATTGTTTTAGTTTAAGAAAAACTATAGCAAACATTCAAAAATAGTTTTTTTTATCATATAGGTACGAGAAAAAGGATCAAATAATAAACAAAAGTCCGCAAATAACAAAAAGTTTTTATAAAAAATTATGTTACTCCAGACTAGACGATTTAAAATTGTAAGATGGGCTTTCAAGTCTCATTTTTCTGGATACTCATAAATATATTTCTTTCATAAATTAAGTTGGCTATTTAAAATATTTCTTAAGCCTATATGTCTGCTCTAATCAATTAATTAAATTTTCTGTACCAACTTTTAAATTAATTGGATATTTGCCCTGCTAATGACTTTCGATAAATTTACTTGTCTGCCTGTTTTTTTTTATCTTTTTCTGGTAATGTTTATAAACCAGACTAGTGGGACAATTAATTTTACCGTTTTTTGTTTTTTTTTATTACATAATAGAGTTTGTATTTATACATTAATGTTATACTTTGATTTGAATATAAATAATTGTGTAAAAATCATCGGTAAAAAATACCCATAAAGTTGAGATTTAAAATTGTTCTAATTGGCTTTATGTTTATGTTTAGCTCATTAATAAGTATAACTGTATAATCATATCTTTACATCACATGATGTCTGCGAAATGATGTAATTTACACAGAAATGATGTAAATTGAAATATAAAAAACAATGACAGTAAATATTTATTAATAAATCACTATATTTGTCTGCCTGTTTTTTAAACTTTTTCTGGCAGTTGCTTTATAAACCAGACGAGTGGGACATTGACTTTTACCAATTTTTGTTCTTTTTATTACAAAATGGAGTTTTTATTGATACATTAATGATATACTTTGGTTTAAATATAAATAATTGATAACACATTATCGGTAAAAATTCCCCATAAAGTTGAGAATTAAAATTGTTGGACTTGGATTTATGTTTATGTTTGACTCATTAATAAGTATAACTACATAAATTACGATATACGTCTGGTTCCTTTTTTTTTACTTTTTCTGGCAGTTACATTTTAACATAATCCCATTCATTTTTTGATAGTTACATTTTAATATCAAACCAACTCATTAATAAGTATGACTGTATAAATAACAATCTCTGTACGTAACACGATCTCTGCGAAATTATGTAATTTATACAGAAATTATACAAATCAGTAAATATTTATTAACAACTAACCCCATAAGCCATTTACTCGATTAAATAATGCTTTTTGAAACCATTTAATTAAAATCTATCATACCAGAAGAGCACGGATATGAGATCAAATGACATTTAAAAACGAATTCCGAACCATCGACAAGGAAAAGCGATGAAAATATTGATTCAAATCTCCGCGCAGGTTCCCGAAAGGAAGACTAGCAAGGATGAAGCGAGAGCATCCAGGAAGAGCGAGATAAAAACTTAATTTTCACCCCATCCCTTACATTTGTACGCGACCGCGGGGAGCCATTCGGCCCACTTCCTTTCTCAATATATAAAACAAATACATTACATAATCCCGTTATGTAATCTTCAATATTACAATTCGCAATAACCACACTCCGAACGACAGAACTAAACAATAATACGTAAAATAAAACATGTGCATCAGTAACGTCATGTTACATCAATTAAACCAAGATGGCTTCTCCGAATAGGGTCGATAAAATATTTTATAATAGTGAAAAATCAATTAATTTATAAAAAAAAATATAACAATTGTTAACATAATCGATGTGATACTTTAATGTTAAATATTAAAAATAACAAAGTCTTCCAATAATAATGTAAAGGATAGTTTTAAGTAAAGTTGTATTTAATTTATAAAAAAATATACTAAAACCCAATATCGGTCTTCCTATACGTCAATTTAATAATTAGCTGTTTAAGAATACTAGTGACAAAATCCAGATCGTTCGAATAAAAGCTTGTAACTTAATTTTTAAATTGCAAAATCCAATATATTGTTGAATATTTGTAATAAATAAATTGTGAATTTATCGAAAATGATACAACTTGGAAAATTTAAGCTGCCTCCTTTGCGGAATGCTTTGGATGTCGCCCTGCAGACGGTGCGGCAACAGATGCCAGATAAACCTGGACACAGCTCGCAGACCAGGCCTCCGCAAAATGTGCGATTCGCAAACGAAGGTTTGTTCCTGGTTTTTCCATACTTTCGCTATTAAATCTGAGTGCTACTCTTTGTAATAATAAAAACAGATTTTTCATTGTCACACGAAGTGTCACACAACCTATATTCATACTACAGTCTATAATTGCCGATATAAAATAATTCTGGATAGAATAGTGACGTTTCGATACATTCGAAATATCGATACTTACTGGTATCTATATTTTTTATTTTAAAGTAAAGAGAAACAATTATCGATCTTCGTTAACTCTTGTCTATGATATTTTTAGCTTAATTGTTTCATAGAAATATATATTTAAACGAAATATTTATACTACATACAATTTAATTAAAACA
Organism: Druceiella hillmani; assembly: GCA_039881145.1. NCBI lineage: Eukaryota > Metazoa > Arthropoda > Insecta > Lepidoptera > Hepialidae > Druceiella > Druceiella hillmani. The sequence goes on along the minus strand of JAYKKI010000006.1, from coordinate 45,190,014 downwards.
CATCTACCCAAATATTTATATTCAATCTGAAAAAATACATATTTATGTAAAAATTCTGTTTTATCAAGGTTACCTAAATATAGTTATTTTTCTAAATATTTGACAGATATTTTGCAGCAACTTTTGAAAAATAAGTATTCGCCACGGACAGATGTCACAGCGATAATTAAGTATTACAAATTGAATTTATCTTACAATTCCTACTACCGTTTTGATACTGACCTGTCGTTTTGATAAAAGTACTTTCGTTTCGATACCAAGTAAGTAACGGAGAAATCATTCTATGTTATAGGAACTAGGTATCGAAACAAAAGAACCGAATATTCACTTGTATTAAAACGTTCTTAACATGGGAACGGAATCCGATTTTCAATCACCTATTTCGATAAAACGATCGTTGTTAGAGATATTACAGAGTTTGGATCTTTTCAAGGCTTCGCAGCTCCGGCGAAAATCGAGTACCAGCTGTCGATTCGATAAAATACTTTTGTTTCGATACCAAGTAAGTAAAGGAAATATAATTTTATGTTATAAGTACTTGCTATCGAAACAAAAAAACCGAATACTCACTTTTATTAAAACGTCCTTAGCATGGAAACGGAACTCGATTTTTAATCACCTATTTCGATAAAACGGTCGTTTTCAGAGACATTACAGAGTTTTTATCATTTCAAGGCTTTGCAGCTCTGACGAAAATCACCTACTGTCGTTTCGATAAATATACTTTTCGTTCGTTATCAAAGAAGTAACGGAAGTATAATTCTATGTTATAAGTACTTGGTATACTCCCTTGTATTAAAACGTCCCTACTCAAGTATATCTTGAACTATCAGCGGACAAACAAACCGACATTTCATTTTTCAATATATTTGAAATATCTTGTTACAAGGCAAAATGACTAATCAAATTCGTGTAAATCACTGACTAATTAAATAAAAAAAATGAACAGACTTCAAATAACAATTGAATAGGAAACGCACTGAAAAGTATAAAATAGTGGAAATACTATTTTAACAGTATTTGGTTGGAACTTTTGCGGTATAAAAGCATTTCCGAACATAAATAAATTTGAAAAACACATACTGCTATTGAGTAAATTTGAAAAGCCGCCAAAAACTTGTCGCTTTTAATAACTACTAACTACTATTGAATTGTCATATATTTATAAAATATTTTTTATTTAAAATTATCACTAGTTCGTACATTCTCGAGTACACATCGACAGATTGCATTGCTGTGTTTTTGTTTCAAAAAAATTTTAAAAATTTCTCATTCTGGTCACCGGTTCCACGTCAACTTTGTAAATAAAAAAAGGAAAAAAAGAAACGCTCATGGAAATCGTATTTTCTTTCACCAAGTAATAACTTTAATAACCCGTACGTTGTATATTTACCATAACTTTCCAAATATGTTGTGAAGAAGTATGTTTCTTCGTGTTTAAATATGTATACGCAATTTTCTCAACATTAGTGTTATCTAAATTATAAAGATCCTAATAATAAAAGCTTATGCCACGCTATTTCCGCAAGTACGTGAGCGTGGGGGTTCCATAGGGGTTAGTGTTCATAGCGAGTGAACGTGAAGTGCACCACATCTAATAAGAAATGGACTTAAAAACCAATTTCAGTGCCTATAACGAAAGCCTCTCATTCATGTGAGGTCAACTGTCTCAGTAAGTATTTTTCAAATTTCATTTTAATTTTATTTAAAACTTTAAAACCCTCAACTTGTGGCAATGTTCATGGGAGTTCCTGATCTGGAAAATTAGGTGTGAATTCAGATATAATTCGCGTCGCCCCCATACATTTTATTTCTCAAACCACTCTAACGATAAGCATTTCCCTCATATAGATGAAATTCTATTTCTTTTTATAAATATTTTCATTTATAACGAAAGAAAATATTCTTGTAAAGTTAATTTGAGTATACTTTCAAATCTTAGTAATTTATTGTAATAATTTTTTGACTTAATTCTCAGAAACGAATAATTTTCGTATCTACAGTGCTTACTAAAGGAAGCAAGTCATAAAACTGCACTACACTACTCGCGAAGTTGATCGAAGTTAGGCGAAGAGAATAGTGTAGAGGGATACTTCGATTCGCTTTCGGCAACCTCGCCTCGTCTCGGCGACTTCCGATCGCTGTCGGGTTTTTGCACCCAAGTCAAAGGACTTAGCAAAGTTACACTACACTACTCAGCGTACTTCAGTTGCGCAGATAGACGTCATACTGTTTACACGTGGGTGCGTACGGGCGACTCACGGCTACTGAACTCCTCGCGAGGTTGCACGAGTGTGTAGTCACGTACTTCGGACTGCGATCAACGTCGATGAGCACTTTGTCGAGGTAACTTCGAGAGTAGTGTACGACGCCATCGCGTATTATATTTATTTTAGAATGCATAGGCGTTTTTATTTTTAAGATTTTCAGATATTTATTAAAATTGTTTTATTGTTCCATCAATTGATTGAATATCTCGATCGATATAAATAATTACGAGTAAAATTTAAATCAATACAGAATCAGGTGAATTTGAATCATATCTTTATCTGACCGCAATCGATACATCACACATCAATAAAGTAGTTTAGCATTTAGAGAACACTTGTCATATATGAATTGTTTCGATGTTCCGGTATTCCTAAAACAGATGGCAATAAAAATTTGGAAGTATAAATCCATTTTTATTAAATAAAAATGATAAAGCAATAAAAAAATAGAATTTAAAATAAAAACGCAACGGTTTTTCTCCGTTACTGCTTACCCGTTATTTCAATCATTCCGCTTTTAGCACACTAAAATACAGAAGATACTTTCTCCAGGTCAGTTGACGACGGCATTCCACAAAGTAGGACTCTTTTATTTAAGTTTCTTAACTGGGATTCATATGATTCTAATGACACAATTTTAGGTTAAAAAATGGCGAAAGAGGAGAAAAAGGAAAGTTAAGACAAGCTGGAAAGGAGAAAATTGACAGGAAAAAAGAAACACCTAAAGCTAAAATAAAGCTCAGGGTAATATGGATATTGGAAAAGTTAAAAAGAAAGAAGCTTTCGTGAAGCGCGGAAATTAAAAAAAAAATAAAACGTAATATTCCCAAGGGTGCAAAGTTTACAAAACAAAAAATGGAAGCAAAAGCTTCAAAGTTACCGTGAGATTTCTCATACAGTATATTTGAGAGAAAGAAAAAGCTAGAGACCGGAAGACAAGAAGTAAATGTCAAAAACAAAGTAAGAAGAATACACTGCTAATGATTCTTTTAGGAGAAAACAATAAGATAATAACGACTGAAATAGAACACAAAAAGAGACAACAAATTAGAATCTCATAGGTGGCAGAGAGAAAAGCTAAAAGTTGCTGGTAATGATGAAGGCGAGGGAAAAAAACAAACATCAAGATGTTGCTGGTCGCTGTTAATTAAGAATTTACAAAGGAAGATGAAGTTAATGGAGAAGAAACAATTCGGTCATACAGCACACAATCTGAAATAACACGAATTAAAATATAATATTCGTCCTAACCTACGTAAAAGATTGAATATATATTTGGCGTTAATTTTGTAGAAGTTCATTATTCACAATTAAATGAAACTACGTGATGTAGTAATATTTCTACTTTCTTAAGTTCTTTACCACGACCTAGGTAAAGAACCTAAAGAAAGTAGAAATAATACATCACGTAGTTTCATTTAATTGTGTACGTAAAATATACTTTTGAAAACAAGTACAGCAGAAGATTAAACGAGTTGGTTAATGTATTCAGAGGCTATTAAAATATTTCTATTAAGAGGAAATTAATATTTGTATTACTTCTGGAAAGAAACAAAACCTAAAGAAAAATATACAAGAGAAACATAGAATACATTAAATAAACAGCATCAAACATTTGCACAAAAATTTCCTCGAGGAAAGTTCAAAATTACGAATTAGTTATCAGATTGCTTCGATTTTGGTGAAGTCCTGATTACATACAAAATTTAAAATTTTAAAATTCTAAATTTTTTTTACACGAGCTTTTATATAGATCGTGTAAAAAAAATTATTATCAATAAGGCGAATGATTCATATATAGATGACAAGTGGATTCAGGAAAATTCAAGAATATTATACTTGTTCCAAAATGATCTAATTTTGGCCGTGAAGTTTGATATTTAAATCGATATTATCTAAAAGCAACTGTCCCTAATTTTAAAGTAGGATTGTAAATGATGTCGATTATTCGCACCTACACCGACATTACGATTATAACAAATGAAGGCTGTCGATACCGAAGAGCTAGTTATTTAATTTTCTGAGTGCTCGCGCCTGAAGCAAATATCGGTGTATAGATGCCGTTTTATAGGAAATTTCAGTAAAATTTGTTGTGTTTACGATGCCATTATTCGCACTATAAATATGTTAAAAATAAAAATAAATCGGTTAATTGCAGAATTTTACTATTTGGCTTATACATACTAGTTAGGATTCTGTCGCCTGAATACTTGTCGTAAATATGTCTGTTGTAAAAATATGTCTGTTAACAAAAGAAAAACCTCTAGAATCTATTCAGATTTCTAATCTATATACGTGCATTTTTTATATATTTTCAGTAAGTCCTGATTACATTACTGTATTAAATGATGCTTATTTTATTTCCATTAGACAATCGTGGCACTTGCGCGTGTGTAGTGCATACTAACATAAATACTAATAATATAAAGCTTTTAATAAAAACCAAATTATCGATATAAATACTGCGGTAAAGAAATATGTATATATGATTGTGATATGATTTGGACTGAAAATAAATATATAATTTGGACTGTTTTGGCCGCGAATGCAAATCATGCAAAAATAAGGTTATTTTATACGAAGAATTTGAAAATCGAAAGAATATAAAGAATGTAACAAAGACAAGAAGAATGTAGATAGAAAGTAGAATAAATAATGTAACAAAGACAAGAAGAATGTAGAATAAAAGAATAAATATTTTTTTATAATTCTTCTCCTGAATCCTTTTCCTCTGTGCCCTTGTCCTTTCCTGTCTTTCCCTTCCCAAATCATGTCAATAGTTTGTATTAATTATAGTTTTGTATTTTTTTTACTTTTTTTGTCTAATGTAATATAATTTTCCTTGCAAAATCTCTTATTACAGTCTACCAACTAAATTTCAATACCAATTGTTATGGTCGACTGGAAGAGATTGCTCATGTAGCAATAACTCCGCCATAGGTACTAAGACAAGAAGAAAGTAGAAGAATGTAGAATAAAAGAATAAATATTTTTTTATAATTCTTCTCCTGAATCCTTTTCCTCTGTGCCCTTGTCCTTTCCTGTCTTTTCCTTCCCAAATCATGTCAATAGTTTGTATTAATTATACTTTTGTATTTTTTTTTACTTTTTTTGTCTAAGGTAATATAATTTTCCTTGCAAAATCTCTTATTACAGTCTACCAACTAAATTTCAATACCAATTGTTATGGTCGACTGGAAGAGATTGCCATAGGTACTATGCATGAAAGTTGATAAGTAAATTGTACACCAGCAGTGTAAGCACATTTGCAGAAAACATTAGTCTGTTTTCGAGGACCCACTCCTATCTAAACAGATGGGCCTTTGAACTAGTATAGAAACAAAAAACATTCTTACGTCATGTTGCATAATGACTTTCCAAGGATGTAGGCCGTCACCTGGAACTTTTGAAATGTGCCCCAGGAGGTATGGTTACCGTAGTTAAAAGAACAGCAGATTATGAAGCCAAATATCGGAAAGCCCATGTAACTGCTTAATATAATATAGAAATATCATTCAATTAACAGTAGATAATATTCATATTGTCCCAGAATCATTAATCAGTACTATAAGCTTGATACATCTCAAGTGCACTATAGCAAAGTAGTGAAACCATTTGCCAAATTAAAAACAAATTAGGAAAAATAAACTTTCATAAATTTTAGTTGCAAAATATCTTGTCACAAATAAGAATTCCTGAACTTCATTAATTAAGCTCCTGTTCAGAATAAAGGATAGGATGAAAAATTGCAAAAACTTACTGTCTTCTTATATAAAAGTTTTATACAGAAGACAGTAACTTACGTCAATTAGATTATATGGCAATTATCAATTGGGTTTATGGAATTAGGTCACGAGAAGAACTTATTTGACCAATAAAAAAATGGAAAAGAAAAAGAAACAGTTTTAAATACATTTTATATTTAACACACAGAAACAGTAATTTATTAGTTTGTTATTACAAAGATGATAATGGAAGGCATATTTTATCAAAACAATTAAATTTATTGTGTATAAAAAAGAAAAGAAGTTAATAAAACTTTTTATAAAAATAAAAAAGTAGATTGGTATTAAAAACTATAAGCAGAGATTAAAAATAAAGAAAATAAAATAGTTGGTAATTTATATATAATTTAAGTAAGGACAATTATTAAGACTGTATTGTTTTATATAAAAAAAGCTCATTTTGTTCTTTTTCAAATTGTTTATATAAGTATTGTAAAATTTTAGAAATGTCTATAGAAAAGAAATTATGTTATATTTTCTGCAAGTTTTCTTTAAATATTTAATATCTTAACTTTTGTATGTAAATATTTTTTATGAGTGTAATAATTCGTTTAACTGCAAACTCATTCATGTGATCCAAAATATAATTTTTGGTCAATTTAACTGGAATAATTGCGGGATATTTTTACTAATTGGCTTAGATTGACTGCTTTTCCCTTTTTTATACGTCCTAGAGCTTAAAACTAAAAAATGCAGTTTTACAAAAATCATGCAAAAAGTGTAATTTAATTCAGAAAAGAAAATCTACATATAATTTTAGAGTGTAAACTTTCCCACGACCTAGGTTTCGTTGTATTACAACATCTTCAGGTGGGATAGCAAAGATATATCTTATATATATCTTATATTATATATATCTTTGCTAATATCCCACCTGAAGATGTTGTAATACAATGAAACCTAGGTCGCGGTAAAGAAATTAAAGAAAGTAGAAATAATACTACATCACGTAGTTTCATTTAATTGTGGATAAATGCGATGTTGAATTGCGTGTTGTGATCATATAGCCTAAAGTAAATGTAAATATATAAAGCAGCTGTTAGAAAATATAAAAGCAGAAAATATCTGTAAACTGCCATAAATATCCGTAAATTAAGAATAATTAATGACCAAGGTCCCTTTGGCAAATAAAACCTATTTAACTTTAAAATTAATTATAAGTTAAATATTTCTGATAATTTATTCTTTTCAAATTAGAAACATAAAATTTATTTTTTTAATAGACTAAAAAAGTAGTTTCAAATGTTTTTAAACCTATTTGCTTGAAATTCTTCAATCAGATCATTCACTAGTATGTAACTTAGTGCAGTTAAATTTTTCAAGTGGAGTATCATAGAATAAGTTCTTAAAAGTGAAAATGAGTTTTCATTTTCCATTTTTTTCATTTTTAATTTCTAAAGTGTCTAGCTTCAGTGACTTGAAACGTCTCCTCCGCTCACAGGCTTTTCGTACGAGCTTGAAGTATTGAAAAAATCAGATATTAGCATATGAATAGAACTTTGTATTAATTTTTTTTCGATTTACTTGCATTAATAATTTAAATAAATATCATCACGGATAATCTGTGGATCCCTCATTCATACGTTTTCAAATATATACTAAAAGTGTTTTTATTTTTATAAATATTAATAAAATTTAAACATGTTGTTAAAAAGTCCAGTTAATTTTTTAAACCATAACGATTAAATAAGTTCAAGTAGTTTGTCAACTAAATTAAACGATTTTAGAAAAAAACAAGATACCTACAACACTCATATTTTAGATAGAATCTAAACTGAGATCAAAATTTTTATTACATTAATTTATTAATTAAATAAATAAATAGTATAAATACTTATTTATTAAATAATCAAATAATGGAATAATATTTTCTTTGCTCGTTTGAACCGGATTTCTTAATTTATATTGATACAAAAAACTATGATGTTTCTCTGTCGCGGGCGACGTGTTATTTTGTCTACTAACAAAAATTGCAACAAATTTGGAAAACAGAAAAATTAAAATACTTCAAAATGTCGAGAATCCAATGAAGTCTAACCTCAAACTAATTTAAAATTCTTTGGTTCTATTGGCGAAAGGCATTAACTAAACTTTCGGACGGTAAAATAAGACCTGATTCAAAGATAATTTCACTAAATTAACCTTCACAGAACGATGAAATAAGTCCTGATTCAAACAATACTAAAGAAAAATAAGTAGTTGGCAAAACCGGCCAAGTGCTAGTCCGGCTCGCACATCGAGGGTTTCTTACTTAGTTTGAAGAAATATTCCTTTATTTATCATAAGTCAATATTAACATGAACTCCCTAGAACAATAATAATTTTATAACAACTAATATATGTAATCGGTCCTTTAAGTAATCTATTATCAATATGTTATTACCGCAATAACAAGTTATGAAAGTAATTTCTTTAGGATATATAATTTTTAACCGATTTTTAAGCAAAATAATACGGAGAATTACTTGATAATACTGTTTCCTAAGCGTTACCATCACGGTTATCATTAAGCGCAATAAGTAAGCATGAAACTGTGAGTGGGACGGGTGAAGAGCGCAAGTTTTACTTACGAATTACTCTGCGTGGAGTAATTCGCAAGTAAAATTGCACCATAATTCTGTGTCCTAAGCATTACCATTACCGGTTACCATTAAGCGTAATGAGTAAGGACGAAACAGTGAGTAAGACCGCGTGAAGAGCGAAAGTTTTACTTGCGAATTACTCGGAGTGGAGTAATTTGCAAGTAAAACTTTTCGACAATTCTGTTTCTTAAGCATTACTACTACCGTTACCATTAAGCGCAACAAGTAAGGACGACAAAGTGAGAACCCGACCCGGGTGAAGAGTGCAAATTTTATTTGCGAATTACTCTGCGTGGAGTAATTCGCAAGTAAAACTTACAACACAGTAAATTTTATACGTTTAATTTTATGACGATGCTTGAAATTATTACATGGCTTTTTTGTGTTAAATTGAATTAACATAAGATATTATTAAAAATGAATCATTGATGGTAACGGTGGTATCGCAGTGATTTTAATTAAAGTTAATAATGTAATATGTAAGAGGGTGGGTCTAAAGTTCACGGAATGGAGGGGTGGAAGGCGAGGAGCGGAAGTTGCTTACTCGCTAATGGAAACTCATTACAAATATATACATACCAAATTTCAGTCTATTTATGTCATTAATCTTTGAACTATCATCGATCAAACAACTTGTTCTGGAAGAAATCATCATCAATGGAAGAAGTCAAATTTCAAGTTATGAATGAATTAATGACGTTCTTGACAAAGCAAGGAAAAGCACTACTGACTTGATTGAGTATCATCAGTTACGGAGACTCTTGACACTACTGACTTGATTGACTATCATCAGTTAGAGACTCTTGACCTAGTAAAATCTTGATATACAAGTGGCATAATCTCTTCAAACAAGGTTTAATAATTCGATCAAAAACGATTCGCGCTCAGGATGGTCGATCGAGGCCACATCCTCGGATATTGTTGAAAAAGTTGAAAACTTGTATTGGACAATGTCAGATTAAAGAAGAAGCAGCTGGTAGAAATGGTTGGAATTTCTTTTACAACCATTTTGGATATTCTTCACGACCATCCTGGTCTGTCGAAGGTCAGCGCAAAATGGGTGTTGAGAATGTTGACGCCGCCGTAAAAGTAACAACGTGTCGTGTTCACGCGACTTTTTAGATCCTCTAAAGAGGGTATGGATAAAGTAGAGTAAGAATATTAGATTACCAACCAATAACATTTCTTTTCAGAGATTTCTGGAATATTATATAAACATCTTGAACATATGTGATAAGCTATATGAAGAGCGGTGTTTGATCTTCTGCTCAGTTATCAGCAGAGTCTCGGCTCGTAAAGGACTAATGAAGTAGAAAAATTTTATGAATATAACTTCGAGTGTTCTTGCTTAATATATATGGTTTTGTGCAAAAAGCGACAACACGCTATATATGCAAAACAATGGGTGAAGAGAAGTATTATTCTATGATGGCGTTGGTTGTAAAGATTCAAAAAAAGGAAAATTTTATATCTCCGATGATCCTCATCCATGGTGATCTCATGCCTTTTCAGAAAAAAATAAAAAGGGATATTGGAACGAATACCTGGATAAATTCGCCGAGTCACCTAACCGAGGTTTTCTCATGCTCTCATGCTGCAATAGAAAAAAAAGCATGCTTCGAGAAAGAAGTGAAGGTATGGTTACCGCATGAGCTTACATTTACGAGTATAAATAAAGATGGTAGATTTAAAATTGCCAACCTAAGAAAATTTTATTATTTTTAATATATTTTTGTACGTTTAAAAAATAATTAGTAAATAAATATGACATAAAAATATTGAGTAAAAGAGATAGGCAAAAGTTCATATAATGTTAACCCTATGTGTTAAAAGAAGAAAGGTGACTGGCAAAAATGGGCCCAAACGTTACAAAGATAAAACATAATTTTTTTTAGAATATAAATAACCAAATAATTCAGTAATTGTCAACCAGAAAAGAATAAAATATGGAATTAATGTTTAAAATATAAATTGTTATTAATTGGAAATAAAAATAACAAAAAAAAATTGAACAAAATACATAATAACTTTTCAAAAAGGATTACAAAAAATAATGAATTTCTCTTGCTTTTTTTAACATGTAGCCATTGCTTAAAATAATTAAAAATAAATTGTTAACAAACGTTGACAATGATTCGTTCTATTATTGTCAAAATGAATGGCTTTTTCCCTCTTGTCGAGGTTTACGTAATTTTTTTGACGACCCTGTTTGCCTGCGATCATCATGGATTAATATGGTACATCTGTAGATGGAAGGTCTGTGGAAGAGACACAACCTGCATTGTTTTATCTCGCTAGTTCAAAGAATCCCGTAGAAATTACATTTACAATCTATTACGAAAAATAACATAACTTTTCATAAAAAATACAAAATTTGTCTTTTGTCTACTAAAACTTTTAAGTAACTTATTTTTTTCATTTCCTCTGTATGACGCCAACTAGTGATAAATTAATGAACTATTGATTACGCTACAGTCATTTTCTATTATAAAAAACATAATTAAGAAGAGATTGTCTTTCCATTCAATAAAAAAACACAGTGAATAACAACATTTCTTAGCTTGTTGCGTTTTTTAATGTATAATTACGTACTAAATGCAATTAAATATTACTTATCGACAAGTTTACATCGTACTTGCTTGTGCAACTATTTGATCAATAATTTTAATATATATATATATATATATATATATATATATATATATATATGTATGTATATATGAATATGTATTAACATTCTGCACAATAGACAACATGCAAAAAAATGTATTTTGTAATAAGTTTATGTTAGCTAACGCACGACGGTTGTCATAAGGTTTGCTTTGAAAATCGACATTCAATATCGCATTTGCATTATCCCTGCCTTTATTTTTCACTAAAGTTTGGTGGCTTGAGAGAAAAGAATAGCATCATATCGATTTACGAGTAGAAAGAAAAGGACGGAGCCATTTCGTCGACGATGACAGTTCTATACTTTATATATATCACAGAGATCTAGGTATGATAGGAGAGGTTTTTCCATAGGTTATTTTGTTTTCTTGCACGTTAAGTAATATTTATTCGACGTCTTACTTTAAACATCCTCAAAAAAAAAAACAAAATTTTATTTATTTAGATAATCGAAAGGGTTTTACGAAGGTACTATTCGGTAACGCAAATGTATCCGAGACATTTTACAAATGTTTCTGCAAATATATAACACTTTTTATGAGATAAGGTATATAATGAAGTTTGTTGGTATCTAATTTAATACATAATATAGTTTTTATAAAGTAACTAAAAATAAGACCTGTGTAACTTTCAGTTTGCTCAATTAATTATATTAATAACCGGACATTTTCATTTATACTAATGACCGTATATATGTATATATGTATATATATATATATATATATATATATATATATATATATATATATATATATATATATTTATATATTTATAGTACGTATACACATATTGTCCATGTTCTATGAGCGTTTTATTTCTGCAGCTACAACATTCGTGCAAACCGTGTCATATTATAGTTTTAATATCACCTTATAGAATTAAAATATGAAAATAAAATATTACATAATATTATAATAACATAAATTATATTAATATGACAAATTTGTATCACCGCTTTAATATTAAATTTAATTAACAAGGGACTATCATCTCGTGGGATTAATTTTTCGTCCCCTCTTCTATTTCTTTTAAATTTTACCTAAAAATGTCAAATTGTAATGTTCTAACCGGAACGATCTCCTAAAAAATACCTTTACCAGATACGGAAATGATTTCATAAATCTTCCGTTTTCCAATTTTCATTTAGATAAAAATTTTAGGTGCTCACTATTACATTACGAACAAAAGTTTGTTTTGTTCCAACGCTGTTACCAGCGCCTTGCTATCAACATTAATCGAATACCGTAATAAATACATTTATAAAATGACACGTACTAATTACGGTGCTCGACGTTTTAACTTTATGAGTATTTTCATACATAAATTTTTTTAAGCGTCCTGTCCATGTTGTTGTAGAATTGAGTATTTGACTAATTTATTGATTTATGACTTTTTATTTCATTAATCATAATTTCAAGGTACAAACTGATGAAGAGTGATTTTTTTTTAATAATCTTAAAAATTGACCTAGTTATAAACATTTAAATTTAACCTTTAGAAAAGGACGGCAATACTGTATTGTGAGGTCATTTTCAATATTGCTCATTATATACTACGAGAGGAAAAGAGACAGGGATACACCCAACTCTAACCGTATCTTCAAATTTAGAAGCCTACATTTAGCTTATTTTTCAATCAATTTTTGAATTTTTTTCGAGACTGGTTTTTAATTAATTTATATTTCACAATATTGTACGAAAGTATCAAAATTTAGAAAGAGCCAACTACCGTAATGTATTTTTTACAATATTTGAGATGAAATTTCCAAAAATGTCTCACAAGGTGCATGTCGCAAGTAATGTGCAGCGTGTAAAGTGTACATAAAAATGAAATAAATTTTCTGTTAATTAATAATCAATTTTACTCAAATTAACTACGAAATTAAAAGATACAATACAAATATATCGCAAAACAAAATCCACAAGTCTTATATACATTGTATTATACATATATACGGATAGTTACAAAACCGTTCCATTATAATAACGCGTTTCTTAAATAAGCTACTAAGGCGGTGAAAACGTATGTGATATCAACATTCGACGATAATAACATTCCAAACATGTTACCATATTAAAGATGATATCAACGTTGCCGATTTATCGTCTCAAATTAATATTCACGACGATAAATCGGTAACGTCGATATCATATAATAGTTAAAACATAAGTAAATAGTTTCGGTAGCAGATCTATCGATAACTAATTATGTTCGTTTGCTACAAAAATGTGCTACGTTCCACCCCTATTTTTGACCGAAGATAAAGCGATATAAGAAAGGTTTAAGTCTGTGCAGTTTCTCACGGTCATTATAGAAAAAACAACATTCAAAAAAGGTTCAGACGATGCAACAGGTTTGGTAAATACAATGAATTTACCAAAACAAAATTACAAAAGGAAAACGAAACTTTAATACCTTTAAGATAGAAATAATATTTAAATAATTTAATCCGTCCAATATTTCAGATACGTATTGAATGGGAAATTATAATGATATCGAGGCTGGGTGTCAATTGTCAGCGGTTTCGGTTTCATCTTACGAATCTGATATGCCTCTTTTAGGGTTTTGTATCTCAAATGGAAAAACGAACACTTTATAAGATCATTCACGTGTCCATTTTTTCGTCAATCATGGCCGTTTTATCGGAGACTGCATGAAGCTTACGCAAAGGTTTTAAGACGATTGTAACCAGAATTATAGTTCATGAAATATTCATGACAAAGTATATACCCCGCTCCCTCGCCTCCTTAACTACGTTGTTACTTATCCGTGTTTCTGATAATCACAATATATGTTCCAAGAGACAGTTTGACGAAAGAGTTAGCATTTAACAATAGTAGCGATCCCCATCCAAAAGAAAAAATCACGAAGGAAAAATAAATTTGAAAAAGACATGCTATTTTTATTACTGAGAAATAAATCAACTTAATTCTAAAATCGAAAAGTGTTGGGAAAAGAGAAACCAAAAGAATTTTAGAATTTTTATTTATCAAAAATTACACAAATTAAATATCGACTTTAAAGTAACGCAAATACTACTATTACTTTTTGATGATGTATATCTTTGTAAGTTTTTCTAAAAATTACGTTCAAATTGAATTGAATTGAATTAAATTATAGTTTCTTTCATTTTCTGCTATGATTGTAACAAGTTAAAGAACAAGTGATTAATAACCTTACGGAATCGATTTTAGTTATAACTATATATATATATATATATATATATATATATATAATTTGTAACACTAATAGTTTAAAGTTCCAAGTACAAATTTTAAAGTACCCATACATGAGAGCTCTCTTTCTTCCCTTTGGCTGTAAGCTGGTTGAATGTGGCTCTTCGTTAATAAATCAGAGTTTGAAGAATCTGGAGAATTAAAAATTGTATTTCAGACGACAGACATTAAGATCTAAAGAGAGTATTTTTAAAAAGGGCTGAAATTAAAAACATATATTGTAATTTTTCATTTTCTTTCGCAACGATTTACTTTCTTTAAAGTATATTTTAATTTCTTAGAGACCAACCAGTCAATCTTTATTTAATATAATGTTAGTAAACAAATTTGAATAAACTTCTCTACGATATATATCCAATTGGGAATTATCTTGTAAATCAATAATCAACTAACAAATCAATGTTTGAAGACTATTGTAGATTTTTGAATACATAGAATGTTATTTTTATGATCGTATTATTTGAAAATATAATCCGTTCTTCAAAATATTACAAGATGACTAATATGTGTTAGAACTACTTTCTAGTACGCAAGAATATTTGTCAAGTCGCAATTAAACACTATTATGTTTTGCGACGTTGAAATATAAAACTTACAAAAAATATTTGAAATGTTATCTTGGAATATTATGTAATAATCAATCATGGATAAAACTTGTCAACTTTCGGTTCGAGGTAACAATAATAACGACTATTCAGGCGTTTTTCTCTTAATGCCATTGCATCCATGAAAAGTTTACGCCATTTTGGTTTTGATCGCCAATCAATAACATAACAAAGATTTATAAACACATAATAAAACAAATATATAACGATACAACGGCTACAATAACACACAACACCTAAAATATGACGTGTGTGAAATTATTTAAAGTATTAAAATATATTCTCTCCACAATACGTTTAGTTTGTAGGTTGCGATTTCGAAGATGGCGTCTATTACTTTGACACGTAGCTACCAGATGTCGCTGTATAATGATTGATTTACCGCCAATTTCCTGCCGAGATTCTGCCATCATTCGAGACCGTTTGTCCTCCCACTAATTTAGAATTTGTTTAAAATAGAAACTTGAAATTTAGTACAGTGGAAAAGCTTATTTAATCGCGTGTATCTTATTATTCGATATTCGAAAATATTTGTAAGAAAATTTTTAAGACCAAACTTTTTTAATCTTATACGTAGTGTGATGTGGTTTAAAAGATCGGGTTAGGAGGTTTCGTTTAACATTTTTAGGGTCCTTATCTTGCGTGTCTGTAACAACCATTTTCCTTATAAATAGTTTGACGTAGAAGTATTTGAAAACTGAATGATGACAAAACATATTGTATTAAAAGGATTAAGAAGAATTGTACTAAGATATCAGGAATTTTAAATAAAATTATGCTAGTTAAGGTTCATCAACAATTTCAAGAAACGTAGCCAGCTACGTAACTCTGCTTAACGCGTTTTCCTACATGCACTTGATCGGTGTTTTTGTACATTTGTCTATACTATTAAAAAAAATAAGAAATAACACGAAAAACACTACATAAAAATATAAATTATCGTAATCTCACTTAGCTTATGTATATAAAATTAAATTAAGATTAATCGCATTTTTAATTGAGTATTTTATACTAAATATGCTTATTTTTCAGTAAATAAAATGAGCCTGTATAGACTGCACGTCTCTCTCTTCTTAAAGTTTTTAAGCATAAAACGATGTTGATAAAACAAACTTTAAACTAATCTTTTGGTTATGTGTCTTCGAAACGACACCTTATTACTTATTTGTAAATATTGATTAACATTCGGTCTGGTCATAAAACATGGCCATCCATAGAATGCCAGGCCGTTTTTGCTGATTTTTGAAAAAAATCACGAAAATGTATACTTCTTCTTTAAGAAAAAACAACGTATTTTGAAGGTTGTTTGTTTGAAATGACTGGGTTACCAGTGATTTTTTTTATTTACGTCTTTATGGTATCAATGATTGTTTTATACATATACTTTTACCTATGTACTATTTATTCTCTTTTACGCCAGGACATGTAATTTTTTATCCTAGACGCAGATGATTTGCTATCGGTGTAAATACCAAGCTTTGGTTTGAGATGGATATATTTTCTTCACTCTGTCTCACCTTACTCCAAGTGTCTCGAAACATATCAACAGTAATAGACTCCATTATTTTTTTAAATAACTAACCCATCTTTAAGTTAAACGTAACATTTGAAGCAACTTATGCTACAGTAACTACAATTCTGGCTGGTAAGGCGGTAAGTAATACAAACATAATTTTTCCTATCCAGAGAAAAACGCAAAAATCAACTGTATGTGGCGTAATAAAAACGCAATGAGTGTAAATTTGAAAAAGTCCTGGAAAATCACTGTATTCTGCATACAATGTACTGTACATTGCGTCAAATCAGTTCATGCCCTTTGATCAACAACAACGAACCAAATTCAAACGGTTCAAATAAACAAAATACGCTATGTTTTACATCACTATTAATAAACAGTGGAATGGTCGTCTCTGTCGCACTCATATGAGTGTAAATGTGCAAGAGAGACGGCGAGTGTTTCGTAATGTGTTAATAAAATATATGTTCGTAATGTGTATAAGTGTTTTCGTAATGTGTAATAAAATAAATAAATACTATACAAGCGCAGTGTTGTACTGCTCGCTTTGGATAGTCGATCTATACACTCATGTTTTTTAACCGATCACTTCTTAATGTACGAGTGACATGTCAGCGTCGCATGTCACATGAAACTTTCGAATTAATTTCTAAAATTTTTGAACGTTTCGTTCAAATCGTTGTAGAAGTTTCATTACGAAACAGCCGGATAATTAAACTATACGCAACCGGCTAATCAAACTATACGCAACCGGCTAATGAATCTATACGCGGCCGGATAATGAAACTATACGCAACCGGCTAATGAAACTATACGCGGCCGGATAATTAAACTATACGCAACCGGCTAATGAAACTATACCAATAAACGACAATGTGAAAAACATCACTGTTCCACCCTCTCCAGGTGATGCGGACGACAGCTGTGAGATGTCGACGTTACATGAGACAGGTGGTGACAATTACCAGTCCACCAATCCGAACAATCCGTTCCTCAGCGGCAATCAGCTCGCAGAAGACAGCTTCACCAGCTATCAGAACACCTATCCGCAGCAAGATGGAGCTCCAAGGTCAGACAAAAAGTTTTTCAAAAAATGTATTTTAATTAAACAACAATTACATGCACGGTGTATGTATGTATATATATTTATTTATATATATATATATATATATATATATATATATATATATATATATATACATATATATAAATATATATATATATATATATATATATATATATATATAATTAGTTTGTTGGAAAAATGTTTAATGAAAACAGTACATGTTTTGTGACAACTTTATTTTTAAATATGTTAGGTGTAATAAGATATAATGCTAGTTAATCAAAAAGGAAGGTAAAAAGCCCCTAGATACATCTATGCGCATAAAATATCCTGTGAAGTCCTTGATGCAATTTAATCGAAGTAATTGTAATTAGAAATTCTAATCAAATATTTGTGCCTAGAATTTTTTCAGATTTTTAAATACGTGGTTTTAAAATTATAGAGAGGTATTTACCCCGAATTTTGAAGTTTAATATTTTGAGAAACAGAGTTTATTAAAATGATGAATAAAACCGTAATTTCATTTTGGAAATATGATCAACGATACCACAGTTCTAAATGCTCGTAAAAAGAAAATTCATACTCGCTCTATATGTATATTACAAATGTTCCTTTTTTTATTTTTTCGATTTAAAAAATATGAAAAAATATGTCAAAGTACCAAATTATGTTTTTCAAAAAAAAAACCATTTGTAACATACAAAAAATATCAAACATCTTCATTTATTTAAAAACCTGTAACAAAAAAGTGTTTTATTAAAAGCACAGTATAAAATACGATTACTAAATAGATTAAGATCTTAGTATTCGTATTTTCCTTTAATTATTATTTAAAACAAAAAAAAAGGTTTACTTACCTAAAAACAATATAGAAAACAACATAAAAAAATAAAAGAAGAAAATATACAGGTATCATCCAGAATCGAACTCAAATCTCATCGTATTCCGTATGTAATACAGTACTTTACCGCTACGCCAATGACAAACTGGGCAGTGACTAAATAAAAATATACTTACAACTCGGCCGCTCGATTCGGTTGTATTCAGCGTACCGTCGAGTATACCCGAAATCGCAAATGTTTTCCAATAAAAAATATTTGGATAAGGCGAGCCAAAAAAAGTTTTCACGTCAAAAATTGGCAAAGTAACCGTGCTTATTGACACGTTTATATTCAATAGCAAGAAGCCAACTTTGGTACAAAATTGTTGTCGAGTGTGTGGAGTAGCAATTAGCAGAATTAAAATTATTTTATGCAGATTTTTATGTGGAGAGTTTCTAGAGATATTGATGAAAACGTCCACAGAATATATGTACTTTTTCTTTACTGTTAGTTATAATTATGAAAACTACTAAATTCCTAAAGTCAAAATTGTAAAAAAGGCCACCGGTTGCCGGAAAATTATAGCGATAATTCAGACCGTGAAATTTTTGAGATAATCATGAAAATTTTACGTAGGGAAATATATTTTTAAATAGGGGAGAACAATAATTAATATTTGTAAAAAGTTTAATAGAAATACGAAGCCCTCACAGCGCGAGCTTTATCCGTACTTATAAGCTTTTTTGTTCTTTAGTATACGTTTTGAATTATGAAAAACATATACTTTTTTCTTTATTTAAAGTTAGTTATTAGTAATTTTATTTGTCTTTTTGAAATGTTCACTAATGGCTGTATATCATTAAAGAACTGGCAGCATGCAGAGCGTCGATTTCTACGCTTCCTCTGAAGAAGGGTTCGAGGGAGAGGGTGGTGGCAGACCCGGGGTAAAGATCAACGAATTCCAGGCAGCTTGGAACGTTACCAACGCCATTCAGGTATGTGATATAGACGTTGTATTAAATTATCTTATTCTAAATCTCATCAAGGGTTTGGTAGGATATATTTATATATTATATTACAAGTTTTAGAAATCATATATTGACCATATTTAGCGTATTCATTTCGATAAATACGAAATACTTATGACCTTATTTTTGTATCCGTCCATTTGAGTATCACTTTTAAATAATTCGAAACATCTTTATGATATATTTTCTCCTGAAACTAACCTAATAGCTTGCAGGATTCCAATGGGAAATGCACTAAATCTGTTACAGAAATAAAAAGTGGAATCAGCTTTTTGGGGATTAACCTTCTTACAAAAAAAATTCTGCCAAGTAGACACCTGACCTAACTACATACAATTTATATCCGAATACAAACAATCTTATTTATTAAAAAGCACTCAAGTCAGGATGTATGATATGGAAAATGGTAATTTTTAAAATTCCGATGTATTAACAAAATGCTAGTCTAATGGATTTGCATTGCTGAAAGATACGCAAAATATTGAAAACTATTACCCGAAAAAATGTAAAAAAATTCCGGATGTATAAAACGACCCTATGATTAAATGAATGTTATTAGCAGCCTTATAAATGTCATCAATTTTGTTGTTACTACCTGTGCCTGCGACTTAATTCACGTGGAATTCGGAATAATAAAAGTTATTAGGAATTTGTGTTTTTGTCTTCATATTATTTTCTCTCAAAACTCTATGAGCATAAAGTTTACTAAAAACGCTAATAGATGGCGTTAGCAGCACCAATATGTGATATCCACCAAGTCATGTGTTTCTACTTTAGTTGTAATATCCATATAAAAAGTATGCTATATGTTGCTCGAGGATATAAACTATATCATACCAAATTTCATCAAAATCCGTTTAATAGATTTTGTGTGATTGAAGAACAAAATTAACAGACAGACAGAAATTGTAAAAACAGGTTTTCTGGCTTTTATTATCATTATTAATATTTTTAAAATATTTTTCATGGACAGAATTCACTCTGTTACAGTTTTATTATAATTATAAGAACCGAAATTAACATTAAAACCTTAATGGTAACGAAGGAATTCTAATTCATTAATAAATCTCACAAATATATCAAAAATACGTTTATACTTTTTATAATACAATTATTTATAGGAATATAAAAATATGAAGATGACACAATTTTAATAACACGGACGGTGCATAGCGTGAGGTCTGTATCTGACTTGAGTGCTTTTTAATAAATAAGATTGTATGTAGTCAGGGATAAATGAGGTGTCTAGCTGACTAATGGTTCGAAATTTTTGAACATATAAGCTATATCTGGAAGTCTGGAGGCTTTTATAATCAATTCTATGAGAAAGCAATTCGGAATCGTAAATTGTCAAAATTGCCAAAAAGGAAGCCCAAGCATAGAGTAAAAATTACTCCAATATTTATATATAATTTAAATCGGGTCATGTATATTTAAATCGAGTCATGCACACTAGATGGCGTTAGTAGAGCCAGTACATTATGCAAGTAACACGTCACAGATTGCAATATAACACCCGTCACGTAATAGATTACTGGGGATTGAAATTAGGTACACTGGAGCAATAAGTATAGCTATTATGAGTTCAGAGCTGTGTCAATCAATGATTTCAGACCCGGGTCGATCGCGAGCTACTGTCTTAAACGATCGGATGGTGATCGATTACTAGATAATCGTACCCGTGGGTCCAATGACTCGTAGATCGGCCTCGATCGATTCGCGGATGCGGAGCTTTGCGGCGATCGGGCCGATAACTTATTTGATGTTTTGAATAGCGAAACATTTTTTCATTTATTATTTATAATGTATAAGTTATTCAGTATTTTTGCCACATTAATATTAGATCATAAACAAAGAATATTAACTATTACTGCATAAAAAAGCGACACTCATCTCATCCCGCCAATTTATCATCACCCACAGATGCCGAGTACGATCTTGAGTACGCGATCCCGGGTTGCCGCTTGTTGCGTGCGCGTCTTATTGTTTTATTTTACGATGTTTTGTTGAGCTTAACTTGTGTAATTAAGTCTTAATTGATAGTATTTATAATAATTCAATATAACGGTCCGTTATTGCGCTGTGTACAAGTTCTTAGGAAGCAATAAAATCAATGAGGATAGGACATTGTTTTGTTTGCCTTTTTTGTTTGTTGTAAATAATGTTGTTTTGTGTCACCGACTTATTTAGTTAGTACCTATAATTTTATATCCACAAACGTCACTTAGTAGTTTTTAATTTCAAACTGTCCTTAAAATTCATTGTTTTGTTTGAACACGACGTGGTTGGAAAACGTATCCTTATAGTATCGGCCATAGGCTTATTATATTGTTTATTAAGATATCTTTCACATGAAGCAAATCTAATTAAGTCAAAAGTGCAACGAAGACAATATCAATTCAGTGTACCACATTTATAAATAAACAAAACTTATTTAAGATTTTATTTCGTTTTCAGTATCCACACTAAGTACCTTTTTTCAAATTCTATCTTAATATTATTATTATCAAATCACTTTCATTTAATTAAATGTATAGTATAAAATATTTATTTATGTAATTACATTTTTACAATTAGGTAATAATAAAGACGTACCCGCCAGTCTATTGGTTAGAAAGAGAAACACCTATCGCTGACGTATAGCGTCAACTCACTCGATCGGAGCGATTGGCTGCAACGATTGAGACCGATATGTAGTAATAGTAAACATTCTTTATCTTCACACTACTGACAGCCCTACATTAATTTACGCACACACACATACGTATACGGATAGGCGAGTACGTACGTGTAGGCAATTAAATCTGTTCGCTAGGATAGAGTATCGGGTGTGCCATAAATGTCCAAAGAGATCGATCGAAACAAGCGGTGATTTTGTCACTGTGCTGATATTCATATTTTCGGCAACCGCGCTGCACATGTATACGGTTAACGTCAAGTAACAAAGGGCGCGCGATCATTTGTTTATCGATGAAGTTCCTAACTTTTAACAAAACAAACATAAGTGGACGATACACAATAAGTAAAATGAAATTTGAAATGTTTACATAAACCAACTAATTTAATTAAATAACTATCGTTACCAAATCTATGCAAAAAACTTCAAAATTAATTGAAAAATTCGGTCATCGGTGCTGAAATTAACAAAATCGAAACAATATTAATTAACCATGTATAAAAATTAAGGTATATTCCAAAAAAAACACAGCAATATAATTGAAATTAAAAGGTTTACGTAAATAAATTAATAGAATAAGTACTGTCACTAAAACTATGCAAATAATTTTCAAAATAAATTTAAAAACACCGTCACTAAAACGATTTCAGAACTTAATGACATGAAAACAACATTAACTAATCACATATCGCCAATTTCTAAAAAAAATTGTAAACTTTGGTATATCATCTGTGAAGTCGAATGATTATGATGTTTTACGAATGATCTGATGATGAGACAGAGTGTTTAGGGTTATCACATCAATTGCTTATGAACGGATTCCTGAGAGCTGCGAGTCGATATTCCGGTCGCGGATGCTAAGTGGTCGAATAATTTTTATTCCAGTGTTCCTATCATTCGCAGGCGGATCGCGATCCAATCAAAGTGATTCAGTCAATCACGATTGATGGAAGGCTATCTTAAATACACTAGAACTATGACATTTGATACATTGTAGAATTCCACAAACCTTAACCAGGGCTTGGGGGATATGTTAATGAAACGAATACTAAGTTTCTGACAACCGTAGACAGCGGTTAGTTGTCCAAAGTAACGGTTAATAGTTGTAAACATCGCACAATGTTTTAATAAATCCAGTGCGCGTGTTGATTTTTAAAGTGTTATCAGATCGTAGACATTTAATGAAGCATAATTAAACAAGATGCAAAAAATGTTACAGTTAAGGAATATAATTATGAAACTATAGATATCAGTGTTTGTGTACGGCTATTAATCCGCTTCTATTCTATTATACCATTTAGGGCATCGTTAGAAAATATCCATAAAAATCTCTATATATTGATACATCGATATTTTTTCTACATTCCTAAATGAAACTAAATAGGAAAAATATTTGAAACAAAATCGAAGAATTAGTTTTAGGACGACAGAGAAGGTTTTATGCCATTTTAATAAGACCCCAAACTTTTCTAGAAGCTTACCAGGTACTCATTGTCAAATCCATTTGCATAACGCACCACATTATGCGAAGGGAAGTACTCTCATGTTTAATCCAATAGCCTTCATTACACTCTTTCACTACCACCTAGATTCTACGCATACAATGTAAAAATAATGTAGATTAAGCGACAATACATATCATCGAGGCTCGTTGAGCCTTGCATGAAAATTGTCCGCAAGAGTAATAACATTCTGCCATAAAAAAACAAGTATTTTTTTATAATATTATTAAAATATATTTACTACTTTATAGGGTTTTATTGTGATGATTCAGCAATTTAATATAAATTTCCATCTAAATAAATTTTTTCGAAGTTTAGAGCGATATATTGTTATGAGAAAACATATTTAACACCTTTAATGAACCTCGTACATGGATATAGTACTGCTATCCTGTTTCGAGTGCTTAATCGTACTAGAATGTTGTTTAATTACCAAGATGCTTTTCTAATACCTCAATGTATAACACAATTGTACGATGAAATTTTTACTGTAAATGTAATCACACTTCAAATATTTTAAATACAGTCAATAGTGTATGTATTTAAAGGTAATCTTTATTATTTTCCTATTCATTACTATTCATTTTCTCTAAAATTAAAAAAAAATTGTGCGTGTACTTATGTACATGCGTTAGAAGTTATACTTCTTTGGCATAATACAAGAATAACTTTATTTAGCACGCAAATAATTGATGGAAAAAAAATAATAAAAAGACTGGATCATCATTATAAATACGGTTGGTAAAATATAAATTTAATAAAATCATTAAATTTTAAATAATTTATAATTTACAAATACATACTGAAACTTAACCGCACTTAGAGAAATAGACTTAAATCTATTTTAAAAAACTTATAAACACTATTTCTGTCACGAATATTCGTAATAAATAAATATTTTTTTTATTATGTGGACCGCTATTAAATTTCTATTATTAAAAATATTATTTAAAAGCACTATTATCACATAAACAAATATTATTTATAAAACACTTATTGTGTATTTACAAATAACTCAATAACTATCATGAATATAGTATCAGTCACTACGCGCATGCTTAGTAAGTATTTAATTTCAATTACTGAAAATACTATTTAAAAGCACAGATATAACTTAGATTTGTACGCATATAAAACACGTATTGGGTATTTACAAATAACTCAATAACTATCATGAATATAGTATCAGTCACTACGCGCATGCTTAGTAAGTATTTAATTTCAATTACTGAAAATATTATTTAAAAGCACGGATATAACTTAGATTTGTATGCATATAAAACACATATTGTGTATTTACAAATAACTCGATAACTATCATGAATATAGTATCAGTCACTACGCGCATGCTTGGTGAGTATTTAATTTCAATTACTGAAAATATTATTTAAAAGCACAGATATAACTTAGATTTGTAGGCATATAAAACACGTATTGTGTATTTACAAATAACTCAATAACTATCATGAATATAGCATCAGTCACTACGCGCATGCTTAGTGAGTATTTAATTTCAATTACTGAAAATATTATTTAAAAGCACAGATATAACTTAGATTTGTAGGCATATAAGACACGTATTGTGTATTTACAAATAACTCAATAACTATCATGAATATAGCATCAGTCACTACGCGCATGCTTAGTGAGTATTTAATTTCAATTACTGAAAATATTATTTAAAAGCACAGATATAACTTAGATTTGTAGGCATATAAAACACGTATTGTGTATTTACAAATAACTCAATAACTATCATGAATATAGTATCGGTCACTACGCGCATGCTTAGTGAGTATTTAATTACAATTACTGAAAATATTATTTAAAAACATAGATATAACTTAGATTTGTAGGCATATAAAACACGTATTGTGTATTTACAAATAACTCAATAACTATCATGAATATAGCATCAGTCACTACGCACATGCTTAGTGAGTATTTAATTACAATTACTGAAAATATTATTTAAAAGTACGGATATAACTTATATTTGTATGCAAATAAAACACGTATTGTGTATTTACAAATAACTGAATAATTATCATGAATATAGTATCAGTCACGACGCGCATGTTTAGTGAGCTACTTCACGCTGTTGATTTGTCTTGCATCGTGCGCGCGCATCGTAAAATTTCACTCTCATTATTTTTTCATAATGCGCTTAAAGAAGTATAACTTAAAAAGATACCCAAAAGACTGCGGAATGGTGGATTGTAAGTGAAATAAACTTGTCAAGTACGAATAGAAGCCACTTCGACCGTGCACATCTTCGGGGAAACATGTAGTTTACGCACTTATAAACATTTATGAGACTGTTTAAAAATATTAATTTTTCACAACGTAAATATATTGCTTGTTATGTTTTTCAAAGGTGTAAAAACATGGTGCAATTTTCAAAAATTATACGATCTAGGATAATGGCTACTCAGATTTTTTCTGTAATATTCTAGTCGGTTAGAATTTAATGGTACATAGCACTTCTATAAGACTATTTAAAAATATTAATTTTTCACGACGTAAATATATTGCTTACCTTATTTTACACAGGTGTAAAAACATGGTGCAATTTTCAATAATTATACGATCTAGGATAACGGCTACTCAGATTTTTTCTGTAATATTCTAGTCGGTTATAATTTAAAGGTACATAGTACTTCTATGAGACTATTTCAAAATATTAATTTTTCGCGACGTAAATATGTTGCTTGTTGTATATTTCAAATGTGTAAAAACATGGTGCAATTTTCAAATATTATACGATCTAGGATAACAGCTACTCAGATTTTTTCTGTAATATTCTAGTCGGTTATAATTTTAAGTTACATAGTACATTTATGAGACTATTTCAAAATATTAATTTTTCACGACGTAAATATGTTGCTTGTTGTATATTTCAAATGTGTAAAAACATGGTGCAATTTTCAAATATTATACGATTTAGGATAACAGCTACTCAGATTTTTTCTGTAATATTCTAGTCGGTTATAATTTTAAGTTACATAGTACATTTATGAGACTATTTCAAAATATGAATTTTTCACGACGTAAATATGTTGCTTGTTGTATATTTCAAATGTGTAAAAACATGGTGCAATTTTCAAAAGTTATACGATCTAAGATAATAGCTACTCAGATTTTTTCTGTAACATTCTAGTCGGTCATAATTTAAAGGTACATAGTACTTCTATGATACTATCTAAAAATATAAATTTTTCACGACGTAAATACATTGTTGCCATATTTTTCACAGGCTTAAAAACACGGTGCAATTTTCAAAAATTATTTCTGTAATCTCTTCTAGTCAGATTTTACCAACCTCTTTTTTCTTAATTTTTAGTTTAGTAATTTCTGAAACAAAGGGATTTCTATTTTAGCATATTTTTAGAATATATTCTCAAATGTGTGATTTAAAACTATTAAAATTAATATTTTTGCATTCATCATAATAATCCCTTTTTTCATGATATCCCATACGACTTAAAAAATAAAGGAAAAGAAAGTAAATAGTTTTTGATTACTTTATCTACCCCTCTTTAATAATTACATGAATATTTTAAAAAAGTTAGCTAATGCAAAATAAAAGAGTTAATATAATATAATAAATATATTACTATAATAAATATCAAGTTTTATCTTATAGTTTCTGAGAAAATCGGCTGTGGACGGACAGACAGACACGTCAGTAATTTAAACACAACTAGTGTTACATTTGCTTTAAATTTGAATTAAAGCAGGAGGCAATTCCGGACTAATACTAGATGAACCGTTTATTCTTAACCACACGTGTATAGTCATTGCAACGTGACATTCTTGTGTGATGTGTCATCTTGCAACAGCAGCATGCCCTTCACATTTTCCCCTTGAGGACTTAATTTAATATCCGCATTAGTATCTGGTTATGGTAATTTCCATCTCTTTAAAATTTAATTAACCTTCAGAATTCCAAAAAAATCATAACTATCAACTTGCTACCCAAATCCGGATCCCTAACTTTTGAGGAGGCAATGTACCATTCTTATGCAACTGTACCGAGGGTTTTGATTCAAAGTTAAAATATTAACTTAAGATTCATTTCCAGTCACAATTTGCTCTGAAATAGGAGTAAATTCTGCACCATACAGGTTCAAAAACCCTTTGGAGCTTTGACACGTTTATGAGGCGGCGTAAGTATTCTTGACAGCCATCATGCGCCAACTTTTTGTCATTATAAAATGACGGTAAAATATTCTCAAAATATCAATTTCTAAGTATTGCAAAATGTTGATTTCCCTTTAAACGGGCCTTTTTCCTTTAATTTAAAAATAACTTTCCTTTTTCCTTTAATATTGCTTTTCCTTTGGCGACATCTTTTTCAACTTTAACCGCGGACTTTTTGCGTGTAATTTCGCAACACCGGCTTGGGTTGGAATTGTTTTCAATCACTTCTTTCTCTCTATAGTTTTACTAGATAAAAGCTCTGAATACCATTCTACTCTATTCTGAATACAATAAATATCTTTGATACCATTCAATACGGTTTGAGGATATTTTACTTGCTAGGTAAGAAATAAACTTAATTATGGTAAGATATTCAATTTGCACCATCGTTGCCTACCTCTTCTGGATTAACTTATTTGCAGTGTGATATTTTGTGAAACAATGAAGTCACAAAGTTTATATTTGACTTATCAACCGTTAACGAGTGGTTAATTAGTAGGATATTAAGCAAGTGGCATTTTTTAACCTCTCCATTCAAGTCTCTTGAAAGTCCCTAGGTAAGAAGTCGCGAAGATGTTTATGTGGACTTAGTTGTTACTCGTTCTGTATTTTGACTAACGAAATTAAAGCTTTACAATTTCTTAAAGAATAAATCAATATCAGAAAATCTATTTTTTATTATAATACGTGAATCTCAAAAAATTGCAATGTAATATGGTCCATTTTATGTTTTCCAAATTTATAATTTCGATTTTCGTCACAATTTTTTAAATTTTTTAATTTGAATTTTCACCTCAATTTTTTATGGACTATAGTTAGTCATAATTTATTGACAAATATTGATAGAACTTTTCCAGCGTTCATCGTATTTATTTTCATAGAGTATCAGGATATCAAAGTAGTAATTTAATTCTACTACAATACAACGTAATGTAATTCTGGTACAATACAATGCATTCTTGCAAGATTTTTATTTTCATGAAATATAGCATTAATTCAGGTAATAAATAAGGCGTAATATCAGGTAAAAAATGAATCTGAAGAGTACGTAATAAAATTCTATTTAAATTGAGCTAGTAGAATTTGCGCAGTCCTCTAATAAATAGGTAAACAAGCAAACCGATAAACAGACAAACGGACAAAAAGTTGCTGAAGATATATATAACTAGAACAAAGGTCAATCTGAATATTTATCTGAACCTCAAGCAAAAGTCTCATTTAAGTTATTAGAGTATATTTATGTGCTGCTTAAAGAAACAAACAAAAATTCTAATGAAGTGTGATTTCCATAATTCCCCCATTACAAAATTTTCCAAAAATGTGTAATCTGAAAAACTCAACCTCTTTAATAGTTTTATATAATAGCATTTATTTTATCTTTATCATATTATTCCTTTCCAGGGCATGTTCATCGTATCTCTCCCATCTGCCGTGCTGCGAGGAGGGTACTGGGCAATCGCTGCCATGGTTGGGGTTGCTTATATCTGCTGTTACACCGGTAAGATCCTTGTCGAGTGCCTCTACGAAGATGATCCAGTTAGTGGGCAAAAGGTACGCATCCGTGATTCCTACGTGAGCATCGCCAAAGAATGCTTTGGACCGAAATATGGCACCAGAGCAGTAAATATTGCCCAAATAATCGAATTGTTAATGACTTGCATTCTCTACGTTGTCGTTTGTGGAGATCTCATGATAGGTACATTTCCAGAAGGTTCTATAGACACTAGATCCTGGATGATGCTCATCGGCATATTCCTCATCCCGCTCGGATTCCTTAAGTCCTTACACCACGTGAGTCTGCTATCTTTCTGGTGCACCATGAGCCACTTGTTTATAAACGTAATCATTGTTGGTTACTGCCTGCTGGAAATTGGAGATTGGGGGTGGTCTAAAGTGAAATGGACGATCGATTTTGAAAATTTTCCCATTAGCTTGGGCGTAATTGTGTTTTCGTATACGTCACAGATATTTCTGCCAACACTGGAAGGTAATATGGAAGATAGATCTCGTTTTAATTGGATGTTGAACTGGTCACATATCGCGGCGGCTGTTTTTAAATCTTTATTCGGCTATATCTGTTTCTTGACTTTTCAGAACGATACTCAGCAAGTTATTACAAATAATTTGCATTCTGCCGGATTTAAAGGTTTGGTCAATTTCTGTCTCGTAATCAAAGCTGTTCTCAGCTATCCTTTACCTTATTATGCCGCTTGTGAACTCCTGGAGCGAGCTTTATTCCGTGGAAAACCTAAAACTCCATTTCCGATAATTTGGGCTTTGGATGGTGAACTGAAAGTATGGGGTTTGGCCTGGAGGGTGGGCGTAATTCTATTCACAATTTTGATGGCAATTTTTATCCCACATTTCTCTATATTGATGGGATTTATTGGGAGTTTCACCGGTACGATGTTGAGTTTCATATGGCCTTGCTACTTCCACCTAAAACTGAAACGAAGTCAGCTTGACAGCGGTACTATTGCTTATGATTACTTCGTTATATGTCTCGGTATTCTCTTTGGCACAATCGGAGTTTACGACTCGGGATCAGCTCTCGTGAAAGCTTTCGAGATTGGATTGCCGTTCTAAAAAAAGAACACATTCAATTTTATGCTACAATTGCTTGTAATCTATGTGGATTTAGATAATTTTATTTCATTGTACAGCTGTTAGACTTGTGAAAATTTTAGTAAATTAATAATGATTTGTTAAAGATAACAACTTTCTTTAATTAATGTAAAATTTACTTAAATAATTTAAAGTGCTTCCTGTTAGAAATGCTATTTTTGATATGTGTAATATTAATTGCAACTAATTTGTCAATGCTCACAGGTCTTTTTCAAAATTGATCGTTTGTCAAAATTAATTATTTATTTCTAAAAAAATGTTACGAAAAATGATTACTAAATGGTTTAAGTTTCCGCCATGTATACTTTATACTGTATGTATTCTCTATATTGTGTCCCATAGAAAATATAATTTTGTTTGAGGTCATACGATAATTCTATTAGATGAAAGTACTATCATACGAGATAGAATATGGAATAATATATATTGTGAAAGTCATTGCTAAAGTCTAAATTGTCTTTGTCAGAACAGTCCACCAAAAGAGTTGATCATGGATTATGGAGAAATTTCTTCTCTCATATTTTAATAAAGGAGTAACTTGCTATCAATCAAATTTGAAGTTTTGGCTTGGCCTGAATCATTTGACTTGGCAATGAAGATAAACACAAAAACATTTATCTTTGTTTTGAATTACCCATATTCTTACAATAATTTGTAAAACTAAAAGTGATATTAAAGAGATATATTAAACAAACTGTTCTCATATATTTTATAATTAAGTGTACCGATTCTAATTTCAATTCTATTTCTGCAAAAAATGTCTTCCACACAAATAGTAAAAATTGTAGAACAAGACAAATTACTGATTTGTATTTTAATTAACGTATTTACTTTTGTACATGAATTGCATTTATATAAACAATTTACATTAGCTGATAGACAAAAGCAAATAATTTATATATTAAATATTTATAATGTCTGTATAATTATTATTAATATTAAATTATATTTATGTCAATTTATATAAACAAATTGTTGATTAGCATATCTTATTTAGAATAAATGTTATTATAATTAATATACGCATCCCATTAAATTCGGAATAAGGATGGTTTATAGAATAAAAAAACCATTTTTGTTCTTTGGATTATTTATTTTTAAATATATTAATTATAATGTATCCTTAAATTATAGATCAGTAAGCCACTTAAAAATGTCTTTGTTCGCAACGAAGTCTTCCATTGAATTCTTTGCATTTTGTGCTCAGAATTTGAAATATATATGCAAATTAATCGAGTCTTCCAAAATTGATTAAATATTTATAGTCAATAAGTCTAAAATGCGTTAAGCAAATGTGTTTAATTAATTTGACACTTTATAAAATGTATATTGTATTTATAAAAAAAAGTATGTTTTGTTTCCTAGTCACTTAGTAAATTTTGTATAATTGTGTTTATATGGATATTGATACTGTATAAAATTGGTTAGAAGCTTGTTATGAATATTACCATTTCCTTCATATGTTTTAACAGTTATCAAATGACAATAACCCTCATTTAAATTAATAAAGCAATACTTAAAAATAATAGTGACGAAGATTTGGTTATAGTTATTCGTGGTCATTTCGTTTTATTATAAATTATCCTTTGTAAATTATAAAACCATTGTTCTTCAAAAATTATAAAACCTAATAAAATCATTGTCCTTCAAAAATTATAAGACCCTGTAAAACCATTGTACTTCAAATACTACAAGACCTTATAAAGCCATTATTCTTCAAAAACAATAAGACCCTATAAACCATTATTCTTCAAAAACTATAAGACCCTATAAAACCATTGTTCTTCAAAAACTATAAGACCCTATAAACCATTATTCTTCAAAAACTATAAGACCCTATAAACCATTATTCTTCAAAAACTATAAGACCCTATAAAACATTGTTCTTCAAAAACTATAAGACCCCATAAACCATTATTCTTCAAAAACTATAAGACCCTATAAAACATTGTTCTTTAAAAACTATAAGACCCTATAAAACCATTGTTCTTCAAAAACTATAAGGCCCTATAAAACCATTGTTCTTCCAAAACTATAAGACCCTATAAAACATTGTTCTTCAAAAACTATAAGACCCTGTAAGACTATTGTTCTTCAAAGATTATAAGATCCTGTAAAATCGCTATTCTTCAAAAACAACGGCGTTTGCTGCTTTCTGATATCGTTTTGGTCCATGTAAATACATGATTGTCATATATCTGTATTATAAAATCCAAGAGTAACAGTAAAAAAACCGTACAATTTGTTTATTGAACATGAGTTCAGACGTTAACACACATGTGTAAGGTAAATAATTGATCATATGGTTTTTTAAATGTTTGTCTGCCTATCTCGATGAGTTGTTAGAAATCTCGGTGAGTTATTAGAAAATCTCGGGGAGTTGATAGAAAATCTCGGTGAGTTGTTAGAAAATCTCGGTGGGTTGTTAGAAAATCTCGGTGGGTTGTTAAAAAGTCTCGGTAAGTTGTTAAGAGGCCAAGTAATATAGGGAATTATGGTTTGCTGTTAAAGATCGTTATTATCTCAAGAATTAATACACTAATCTTATAATAAGCTTAAATTTGAAAATATTCAAATGAATTTGAGAAGATTTATCTTTGCAACTGTGTGTGATCTTCTGTTTTAATTTTAAATTTAATGATGAATATGTTAGTAACGGTCGTGTGATGGTTTTCCAAGAGAAACAATGATTGTTCGGATTTATTCCGAATCTATAACTTCACCATTTCCCCCATTGGTGAATAATTGAAAACGAAATTATCACGTTCACTTGGAATGGAAAATTATGCTCTGACTATGATATCTTTAACTGCTGCTCGTCGGTCATTATTATCCTTTCATAGGAAAATAGCATAAAATAATCTCGCGATGAGGCTCCGGTATTGGTCCATCTATTTGTCACTTACGTGTCAGGCTATTTTTTCAAAAACTGCCCACACTCTTGACTTGAAAATTAACATCGTTCTCCTTCTCAAAATTTCAAAAACCTTTTATTTTAAATGAAGAGAGGATTGACGGACAAAGGATGAAAAACTTTATCTTGAACCGAAGCCTCAAATTCGAAGAGCCATAAAATTAAAATCTCAAAATAAAAAAAAAATTGCCAAGTCGAAAGTCCAAAAAAAATTTAAATCATTTATATAAATAATAAACAGTTTAAAAATTACAGAAAAAAAAAATGGTTTTCAAGAAAAATAAAAGTTAAACTATACAAAAAATTTCACTCAAACTACTGTGAATAAAATTCAATTTAGTTAAAAAATTGAGTTGGTTAGTTAATCTACGCATGTTACAGAACCTTCAGTGCGCGACTCCGACTCGCACTTCGCTATTTTTTTAATGAAAGTATATATTGTACACTGAAATTATCAATATTAAAAGTTTTTAATTGTCCGTTAGTCCGTGTTACTCACACGAAAATTTATTCCATTTTTTATTACTTTGTTAAATTTCTCATCTCAAACATGAAATCACTGTTATCCTATATATATTTGAGAGCCATATAACAAGCGATTGATTTTATTTTAAATAAAAATCCCGATTTAAATATGAATATATTAAATTAATTAAATTTGAAATATCAAAATATGTTAGTTATATAGTCTTAAAAACTAATGTCTTCCAAAAATTTTGAGCAGATGTAACCGCTTAGAAATGTACTGTAACGACATAGTTTTAATGAAAGGATTTTATAATAATAATCAAAATAAAGGTTATCCACAATTAATTATGTGCACAGAAATATTATTAAATTTAGCTCATAAGTACAAATAAGCTAGATAATTATTCCTCGTAAAAATGTAAAACGTCTCGTGAATTGACAATATATTATGCATTTATCGTATTTACGCCAGTATATCAGCAAAGCTATATGTATATATATATATATATATATATATATATATATATATATATATATATATATGAGATTATTTAATATAATATTTATCGAAATATCATAAAACGATAAAAAAACACTAATTACCTATTCTGACAATAATGTAACCCGTGTTATTTACGAATCACGTAACTAGATATTCATATTTTGTCCGGCAAGCTTAATTTAAATGACGTTTACATGCTAACAGCGGTTATTGTAATATTTGTCGTGATAGGATTCTGCCAGATAATGTGGTCAGTCGCCCGTCTATACACGGCGACATTTGGTGGTAGTGATGCTGTCACTATGGCAACTGTAACGCAAACTGTCACCGTACGTTTATACGGTGACATTTCGTGCGACAGTTGCCATTATGGCAGTGTTTGTAGTGACGCTGTCACTATGGCAACTGTCGCCGTACGTTTATACGATGACATTTCGTGCGACAGTTGCCATTATGGCAGTGTTTACCACCTTGTATACAACTCGCGACAGTAATTTTCATTGATAGACTGTCACCGAGACACTATCAAATATGAGTTGATAGTTAATTTGGCTGCCAAAGCATAGCTGTCAATGTCAAAAAGTGGAACTAATCAATTGTCATTTTCCACGTCATATATTGTGTCTATTTTGTTTATCGTTTGTCAAAAAGTAAGTTTGTTTCAATTATTTACATTAATATTTATAAAATAATTTTGAATTTTCGTTATTTTTGAAAAAAAATGGCAGTAACGCGATACTGCGAAGCAAGATCCTCAATTCAGATTTTGTTTTTTGGAAATCTTACGGAGCACTACAAAAAAGTAAGGATTCAGAATACTAAATTAAAAAATTTAAAAAACGCATATTAACTTCCTTATGCATTTTAACTTCCAAATCTGTAAATTTCCTGACAAAAATTAAATGAGAAAAATTCAATCACAAAAAAATTAATTTAGACTAACCCAATCTAAATAAAACTAGAGAAAAAAAACAGCATGAGGGTAACCCTAGTATATATACATGAATTTCCACGCTATCATGACATTACCACAATAGCTGCCACGGCGCGGCGGCAATTATGACCAAACAAACATGTGTCATAATAGCATATAAACAAAGAAACATACGCATATTCTGAATGAAAAATGAGCACCTTAGTACAAAGGATATGAAAGCTCCAGCCTCTTTTACCTACATCCCACAATTTTCTCATTTTTCCTGTTAATATTGGTCACAACTTTGTAAATTTTCCTCGGCCTATTTTTATCAACAAGATATTAACGAAGACAGAAGAGACTGATGGATCGAGTGCTGTAATGATTTCTGAGTTCAAAAAAATTTAAAAAACAATAGCTAATAATAGATTACATAATTAGTTTTATAAAAAAACATTTTAACAAACTGGGAATAAAATAAGGATATTAGGGATTTTTATTTAGATTAGCAAGTTACCAAATGCGTAGTTACGAAAAACCAGCACCGTTGCGGAAAATTTCTGTTCACGTCACCGGGTGCCATTAAAATAAAAAAAAAATCCGAGTAAAATGGCGAAATTAAAAATTTATTAACGAAATTGAAAAGTGTGCATGATTTCGTTGATAAAAACAAGTTAAGTAGAAATGTTCGAACTAGATTCGGTAATTTATTTTTTTCCTCAATTTTATTTACCATTCATAATCTAACTTCGAATTTTTTTCTTATTGAGATTCGTTTAGTTTCTTTGAAAAAACAAGAAACGGAAAATGGTGAAAGTCCGGTTTGAAGGACCAACAATATTTAATTTGGTATTGGTGTGAAGACAGTGATACATCAATTGCAATTTTTTTTAAATAAGCATAAAAATCATTTCAGATATATGAACATTACAATGTTAGAAATAGACCGACGTCTCGCAATGTTGATTAGTCTACTAATTGTAAAAGTTAATTTATAAATACCGAAAACTTTTGTAAATTAATATATATATATATATATATATATATATATATATTTTTTTTAATTTACTTAATTTATAAAAGTTTTCGATTTTTTAAATCCACACCAATATACAAACTACAAATATAAATATTATACAATGACAGTATATAAGCATCATCATTACCTTGTTACAGCATTACTGTATAAATAGCCTGTCAATTTCAATTTCTTTGTATATATATATATATATATATATATATATATATATATATATATATATATATATACATTCTTCTTTATATCTGTATTTTTTCTTTTATAATCGCATTATAAGCGTTGGTAATAGGCATGTTCGTAACAATAAGTTATGATAGTAAACTATCTCCCGATAAAGATTTTACACTGTATAAATGAAATATATACAATGAAAACTCATTACAATGAAACTCAATGGACCGGGTATTTTCTTTCGTTATAGAGAGTTTTCAGTTTATGGGGTTTGTAAATAAAATAGATATGTTTTCAAAATTTCCATCTATTCATACGCTTTATATTTAAACAGTTTCCTTATTCTTATAGCCTACATTTGTTTCTCACATTTTAAAATATTTATTTAAAATTATCCATCAACTTTGATTGAATTTGTTTACTATTTCAATAGCTATTTTGTATTTTCTTATATACAAAAGTGGTAATGTATTAAAGGTCAAATTTACCCAGTAAACAAGTGTGCCTAACGAAAAAAGCCGTAATGACTGTACACAATAACAGCAATAAACTGTGTCTATACATTCTTAGAATTGTTGACATTGGTAAAGATAATTTCAGAGTCTATGTGAGCCTATTCGTTATAAATATGTACGTAGTGATAATAAACAATAAACAAATTTTGCCGCCTGAACAATGTTTTCTCATTCGTAATAGAGAATGGCGAGTTCGTTACAAAGAATGAATCAGTGTATAGGTTAGAAAGCAAACGAACCAAGATCAAACAGCATTTACGTTATAGAGGGGTTTCCGTTATAACCGTGTCATTATAAAGAATTTACACTGGTTTTGATTATAAAGTATGAATTTTAAAATATTTTAATTTTACAAATTGATGAGAACTTTAAAAATAAAACGTTCCCAAAACTTTTATATAGAATGTTCCAATAGTTGACCAACTTTTAATGAATGCATATATTTCTTATTGTTTGAACCTTTCGCATCTCAGAAACTATTATTATGATCATTTTACACCTTATTTTTTATGATCAATGTCTCATTATATGCTATTATTTAGACCAACGTCGAATTAAACATTTTCAGATACTCAGTTAAGCCTTTCTGAGGGTCACTTATTAGTTTCAACCACTTTTCGGGAGGGTGAAAAGTTATTCAATACTATTTGTTTAAATATGAATAAACGATGTTATAAAATAGTTATTGAAAGTTTGTAAACATATGTATTCTTTGTCGGTTATTTTAAACATATTTTAATAAATAATTGTTTGCTTGAGTTGCACAGCGATAATTTCATGAATAGTAACTTAGAAGAAAATTGTGTCAAAAATAAAATTGATACCACAAAGAAAAATATCCTAGATAACTTGACAGAGTCGGACAAAACTTCCGTATTGTTCTTTAAAACAATTATTACGATAGCATCACTATAAAATAAAATATAAATTTGTATACAAATATTTGTATATATATATATATATATATATACGTTATTTAACCGACTTATTAATATCAGAAATGTCAGAAATGTCCTGAAAAAGATAGAAACTAAAAAAATCATGTGCAGAGCCTTCTCTGTCTACTGCAAAGTTTATCTGAGAATAATGAAATAGAAAAATGTTAACAAGGTTTATTTCGAATTAATATCTTTAAAAATAAAAACATGTCTTTTGATTTATTGATACCATATTAGTTATAATTTTTTTCAAATGCGTTTTTTATCCTTAATAATCCTAACGAAAGATTAATTCGATGTCGGTGGGTTTACTTTATTTAAATTACTGAGCAAAATAATTTTAATAAGATTTATTTCAAATTCATAACAAATATTCACAAATAAAAAAAATATATTTTGACTTATTAGTAAATTGTTAGTTATTGTTTTTTCGAATGCGTTTGTTTTCCTTAATAATAAGTGTAAGATTAAATCGATGTCTTTGTTTCTTTCGATGATTGTCGATGTTTTTTTCTTAAATTATTTAGCACAACAATTTTAATAAGGTCTATTTCAAATTCATAAAAAATTTTTAAAAATAAAAATATGGCTTTTGATTTATTAGAACGTTGTTAGTTATTTTTTTTAAATGCATTTGTAATTATCCTTAACAATCTTGTGGAAATATTTACCTCTGTAAGATTAAATCGATGTCAGTAGGTTTACCCTTTTTTTTAATTATAGAGCAGAACAATTTTAATAACGTCTGTTCATAAAAAATATTCAAAAATATAAATATAACTTTTGTCTTATTAATACATTGTTACTTAATGTTTTTTTTAAATGTTACTTATTGTTTTTTTTTGTTATCCTTAATAATCCTAAAGAAATATTTATCTCTGTAAAATTAATCAATGGATTTACCTTTTTCTTTAAAAATTATTGAGCAAAAATTTTTAATAAGATTCAAATTCATAAAAAATCTTCAAACATAAAAATTGATATTTTTCTTTTAATGCGTTTATTATCCTTAATAATTATATGGAAATATTAATAAATCGATGTCAGTTGACTTCTTCTTGTAAAGAAAGTCTTTTTGTAAAGAAATCGACTTGAAGTTAATCTTGTTGATGTCAGTTGGCTTCTTCTTGTAAAGAAAGTCGTTTTGTAAAGAAATCGACTTGAAGTTAATCTTGTTGATGTCAGTTGGCTTCTTCTTGTAAAGAAAGTCTTTTTGTAAAGAAATCGACTTGAAGTTAATCTTGTTGATGTCAGTTGGCTTCTTCTTGTAAAGAAAGTCTTTTTGTAAAGAAATCGACTTGAAGTTAATCTTGTTGATGTCAGTTGGCTTCTTCTTGTAAAGAAAGTCTTTTTGTAAAGAAATCGACTTGAAGTTAATCTTGTTGATGTCAGTTAGCTTCTTCTTGTAAAGAAAGTCTTTTTGTAAAGAAATCGACTTGAAGTTAGTCTTGTTGATGTCAGTTGGCTTCTTCTTGTAAAGAAAGTCTTTTTGTAAAGAAATCGACTTGAAGTTAATCTTGTTGATGTCAGTTGGCTTCTTCTTGTAAAGAAAGTCTTTTTGTAAAGAAATCGACTTGAAGTTAATCTTGTTGATGTCAGTTGGCTTCTTCTTGTAAAAAAAGTCTTTTTGTAAAAAAATCGACTTGAAGTTAATCTTGTTTTTTTTTAGAATAACTGTAGAAGAAAACTTAGGATCCGTACAATCAAAACATCATTTTTTTTCTCTTCTAACAAGCAAGCTTGATTTATGTTTTATTCCCTTGAACTTTTTATTTTTCCCTTTTATTCTACCTTACGAATTTTGTGATTTAGTTGGAAAATCATGTGGCTTTTTGACTGCGGCAGAATGTTGGTAATTTTTCTGTTTTTCATGTCTAGTATTATCTATAAGTATACACTCAAACTTATATCAGTTTTACATCTCCCGAGAAATTATAAATGCAATTTTTTCTATTTTAGATTTGATATTCTTATACGTCAATCAAAATTCAGTCTTCAATATGAAGTTGTGTTAACCAACATATTTTATGCAAGCTGTCACATCAAATTGTTACCCACAATAATATTAGAAGTATTCTTGTTGTATTTATGAGAATTAAACATTTCAATTGTTTACTTAAACAGTTATAATTAAGTACTTATTTTTGAAGAATTAATTTGAATTTCATAGCAAAAAATAAGTTCTTTACATGCAAAAATGTTTAGTTTTATGATTTGCAATAAGTAATCTCCATGTATGTATGTAACGTGCTAAAACTAAGTGAAACCGACAATATGATAGTGTGATTGAATAGAAATCCACTTATATTTTTGATTAGGTTAATGAAAGAAATTGAATAATTAATATTAATTAATGTAATTATAAAAGTATTAGATATTGTGTATTGTTCTAATAAATTAATATTATATCTAATTACAAAGTGTTACTCAAAAATTATGTTTTTCATTTTATATATTTTTAAAATTCATCATCTATATCAACAAAGATATAGTCATTATAATATAACTCCACTTTTCAACCATATTTAATTTTTCTACGGATTTTCTTGGCATTAAAATTTTGAATTTGTTATCCCAAGAACTGTTAAACATTTTTATTTTATTGTAAATTTTGTACATTTTTATTTTATTGTCAAACTTTTTTTCAAACTTTATTATATGAAAGGGGTTAACTCTTTCATGTAAAAAAAATTACCTTATTTATGAATGAGATTAAATTAGGAAATCAAAAAAATTAGCTTACACTTTTATATCAAAAACTATTCTTGAACATTTTTCACAAATTAAATTCAAAGTTTCAAAAAATACCAAAAACCACGATTTCACCGTTACCAGCTTCTCCATCATCAGATCTTACCGGTTTTTCAATTTTATCTTCCATCATCAATTCCCCCGATTATAACTTGTAACTAAAGGATTTGTTAAAATATATCAAATGATCCCAAATTTTATAGGTTTAAATTAGCCTTTGATAAGTTTCCATGGTCACCTTATTACCAAACTTTACTGATTATAATACGCTACTTAAGGACTCACTGAGATAAGTCAAACAAGATAAACTATTAGTCATTTAGAAGCTCACATGACCATCTCCTTGAAACTTATGTAAATTAAAATTTGTTGCAAACTCCTAGCAGAATTTGTGGAGTTTAGAGGTATTTAAAATTGAATATTTCGTATTAAATTTAAGCTTGGTTGGTCTGATCATCGTTAGAATAAAAGTTTTGATTATATCTACACATGTAGTGGTGATTATATCTACACATCTAGTGAGATGTCATACGCACAGGGTCACACATCCAGAGATTTATATAAAACAATTTTCGATACTAAGTTCACGATATACAAAATCAAAATTCTCCACAAACTTATAGTAGAATTTATAAAAGGTTTAGAACTATTTAAATTAAATACACCATATAAATTTAATATGGTTGGCCTGTTCACCCTTAGGATAAAAACTTAGGTTCTTCATATTCATGTATTAGATACACTCGCACACAGAGATTTTCTAAAACAGTTTTTGTTACTAAGTAGACATTATACAATATCAAAATTATCCACAAACTTATAGTAGAATTTGTAGAAGTTTTAGAACTATTTAAATTTAATACACCGTATAAATTTAACATGGTTGGCCCGTTCACCCTTAGGATAAAAACTTAGGTTAGCCATACTCTTGTATTAGGTACACGCACATACAGAGATTTTCTAAAACAATTTTTGTTACTAAGTTGACGTTATACCATATCAAAATTCTCCGCAAATTTATAGTAGAATTTGTAGAAGTTTTAGAACTATTTAAATTTAATACACCATATATAAATTTAATATGATTGGCCCTTTCATTTTTAGGATAAAAACTTAGATTATCCATACTCATGTATTAGATACACGCGCAGTGAAATTTTCTGAAACAGTTTTTTGCTAAGTGGACGTTTTATAGAATCAAAATTCGCCTCAGGCTCACATAAAAATTTGTCGAGTTTAGAGGTGCTTAAAAGTGAATAGTCCATATTAAAATACATGGTTGATCTATTTAGGGTTAGGATAACAAATATAGTAAATACAAGCACAAGCACGCGCACACACAGATTGTTTAAAACATTTTTTTAATTGTGAAAACATTTTTTACTTAAAATCGAAATTATATAGTAGGATTAAAGTTTAGAAGTATTTAAAAGTAAATACTCTGCAATAAATTTAAACATTGTTGTTAAAAGCTTAGGTCGTCCATATAAATATAGATCATATACGCTCAACCGTTAACACATTATAGTTCGTAGGATATTAAGTCTAAGGAGCATACGCAGAGATTTTCAAAGTTGTAGTCGAATTTGTTGACAAATACAATAATTGTCCCATCTCTAATCTCGTTTAAATACAAAAAATGCAGCCGTACTTAAATATTAAACAGTGGTTCTCAAGCTAAGGGCAAAACATGTTATAGTCTAAGTATTCCCATACTCTAATGTTCCTCAAATGTTTGTACCCCGAAATTTTTTTTGTACCAAAAGAGAAAGTAAACGCAGAATAATAGGCAAGTATGCTAGTTACCGGTATATTGACCTACAGAAATATTCACGCAACAATAGGCAGGATTAAGATAAAGCTTTATTATTAAACACATTGTTAAAGATTGATGACCTTCAGTACTTTGTTTTGCTTTTAAAAAATTTATAGTAATCAGTTTTCTTGAAATAAAGTCTTTCGAGATACCGCAAATTTAAGTTATACTTTGTTAAAAATGTTCCCTATTATCTATCTTGTTATACTCCTGCAAGTGTATAGGTTTTTAGGTGAATTAGAAAGTTAACTTGATTTTTCGAATACAACATTAATTAGGACTTAATTAATAAGAACTGATTTTATCTTGTATTA
Source organism: Druceiella hillmani (assembly GCA_039881145.1). NCBI lineage: Eukaryota > Metazoa > Arthropoda > Insecta > Lepidoptera > Hepialidae > Druceiella > Druceiella hillmani. Next base: position 45,147,084 of record JAYKKI010000006.1, on the reverse strand, counting down.
ACAAGTATTTTTTCAGTAAACACATGTATCACATTCATCTTTAGAATTATTTAATAATACGTTTATTGGCAAAGAGAATAAAATGATATAAATAGTTATCGTGAAATATTCCAAATTATTTTGAAAAAGTCTCAATACCCATGATTTTTTATAGCGTTTACTTAAAATCGGCTTAATGATATGGGTATTAAAAAAAACAGGCAAAGTTTTTGTCCAAGTGGCCTAGATGACAAAGCTTCGCGTTTTTCAAACTTATTTTTATAATAAGGAATGTTTCTATAAATACTACTAAGTCATCATATTACTACAGTACACGTAAATTAGAATTTCCTTGAGATGACAAGGTACATCTCACTAGAGACGTATAAAATTAGGCATTGGTAATAAATTATATTTTCCAAGTATAGTCCAGTAAAAGAACAGATTAAAAAACTTTACTGGATAAATATAAAGTTGATTATAATTTTAAGTAATTTATGTTTGCCGACACAGGAGTTTGTAGGTGATGTAAAGATTTAATAGTTAAATGGTATTATAAAACCATGAACTTATAGCTTTTCGATAGCTCAGCATTTTTATGAAGGCGTATTTATTTTGTTATCGGAAAAAAATATCGATGAAAGTGAAAAATACTTGTGAAAAATATCTATTGAAATATATATGTTATTCATCAATTCGTTTCAATTTAAATACTATTCAATTTAAATACATCTATAGATGACAAATTCTACTACAAGTTTGTGGCGAATTTTTATTTTATATATCGTCAATTTAGTGAAAAAATTGTTTCAGAAAATCTTTGTATATGTGGCCTTGTGCGTATATCCACTGTATATGTAAACATAATATAAACTTTCATTCTAACAGTGAAGAGACCAACCATGTTTATATTTGGCACAGAATATTCAATTTTAAATACCTTTAAATAAAACTTCAAAAATTCTGCTAGAAATTTGCAATGTATTTTAAATTTACATATAATTCACTTCGCATTCCTTAGTCCAGATTTTTCTTCAAAGTCCTTAAATTATTTTATTTTCCGATTGTATTACTATTTAAGAAAAAATAATTTCAAAATTTTAATGAAAGTTTTGTTAAATGAACTTATTATTGCGTAGGTATGTGAATTTATGAGTTTGCTATTTTGGCTCAATTAAGAAATAAAAATGTCATTACATATTCCATTTTTCCTTCAAAGTTCATCCCAAAAGCGAAATCGTCACTATTTTTAGGTCATCACAGAGGTTATTTGTATTTTTAGTTATTTTTTTAATTTTGTTATTATTTTTTCAAAATACTGTTCTAAATGTTATACTTTTTTGTAACCATCGATTTAATTGCTTTTGCAAATAATGACTATTCTTAATTCTGAAATGAATATTTTATTTTAAAAGTATCCCTCTACGACTTTCTATTGAAAAATGTTCGCTCCCAAATTTTCAAAAGGTTTGTTAATATTTCCATTCAATTACAAAGTATCCAGAATGTGTTACAAAGTACTGACAGACTCAGCGTCAAAGAGTATGTAAGCCACGCGTATGCAGTAACTGTATGAATTGCTAACTAGTTACAGTTGTGATTTTTGAGAAGTTACTTGTGCTTCATTATTGCTCTTATATTAGTTAATATTTCTGTCCTGTATTCTACTAATTAGTTATTTAATAAAAAAACAAATAAATATTTAAAAGGATGCTTGATATTCAAAGAACGGCATATAGCAAGAAATTCATGGTGGTAAATTCATCATCGAAAATTTTGTCCATGCATAAACATGTACATCCAAATATATGTAATATATATAAAAAAAAATCTAACTTGAACTTTTTAAATACAAACCGGATGCTATTTGTCTTTGACCATTGTCTTTCAAAGAATTCGTGCATAAACGATACAATGATTACGAAGCAACGCGTATAAAAGGTGCGCCGACAACAGTACAATTACGCGTATTAAACGAAATACACTACCATGGTATGCCGCCTTTTCGTTAATATTTTTTTATTGTGACCGCATAGGACCACAAATATAAAGCATTGTGCCAAGAATTGTTTTAGTAATACAAAAACGATAAATTCTAATGGAGGTTAAGCCCTCCCAATTATGAAAAATGCAATCATGAACTATTTAGGAATACTCTCGCTCTGATACTCTATTTATTGATTGGTTTCTCTCTTGATTCACAGAAAGACACTGTATCGTTATTCCAACAGTGAATTCGTATTTTAAGATTGTGATACTTTTTGAGAACTTTTGCTTATGGGGAAGTGGAAAACTTTCCAAAGCTTTTTAATGTCATTATTCTATAGTATTTTTAAGAACGCATAATGAAAGAAAGAGATGGAAGAAAGACAATAAGAATAAAGAGTGGTTTGGCTGAACGTCGCGATCACTAATAAACGTATTAATTATATTTATATAATGCCTCTTAGTTTACTGCATGCAGGTGTACGTTCATAGAAAAGCAGTTCTAAAGAAACGGGAATAAGGAAACCTTATGAATAGTGATGTGCCCTATGTGAAACAAACCGGATGTGTTCTTAGTAACAAAAAGGAATTTCACAAATACTACATAGCTAAATTTTATATACTAACAATTACAAAAATGTTTAGCAATAACCAATCCTTTTTCGTATTTTTTTAAGATATATTATCAATGAGGCGAATAAGAGCTCTGTTGCAATCAAATTTATTGGGATTTGTTGAAGGAACTGTATAGAAATCATGCTATTTAATAAGTGTAATATATTTTTATGCTTGTGTAAGATGTAGAAGGCAATAATATCTTTACATTGCGACAAATATTAATATTTGTAAATAGTTTAATCGAAATACCATTCTGTTAAAATATTTACAATTATCTATAAAACTATAACGATCGTTCTGTATTTCAAAGTTTTAGAGATATTCACTATATTTTTATACTTGTGTAAGATGTACAAGGTAATAATATCTTCACATTGCGACAAATATTAATACTTGTAAACAGTTTAATAGAAATACCATTTTGTTAAACTGTTTACAATTAATTATAAAACTATAACGATCGTTCTAAATTTCAAAGTTTTAGAGATATTCAATATATTTTTATGCTTGTGTAAGATGTAGAAGTCAATAATATATTTCTATTGCGACAAATATCAATATTTGTAAATAGTTAAATAAAAATACTATTCTATTAAACTATTTACAATTAATTATAAAACTACAACGATCGTTCTAAATTCCGAAGTTTTGGAAATATTCACTGTATTTTTATGCTTGTGTAAGATCTACAAATCAATAATATATTTACATTGCGATAAATATTAATACTTGTAAACAGTTTAATAGAAATACCATTTTGTTAAACTATTTACAATTAACTATAAAACTATAACGATCGTTCTAAGTTTCAAAGTTTTCAAGATATTCACTACATTTTTAAGCCTGTGAAAAATATAAAAGATAATTTATTTACATATTGACAAGTATTCATATTTGTACATAACTTAATAGAAATACTATTTATCCTTAAATATTTATACGATTGACCTAACTTTATACGGCACACTCGTAGTGACAGTTTTACTCGTACTAACCAGCTTATTTTTATTTATGCAACAAAAAAATACACTTAGTAATTCTGCACCATTTGCACCATTGTACATAAAAAGTATAACAATTACATATAAATTAAAGTTTATTTAAAGTATTATAATTAATGTAATTACTAAACCTTACCTTTAAACCATTTTATAACAGAACACAGTATGAACTATATCTAAAAGTTTCCTACGGCCCAGTATGTTTCTTCTGTAAGAGAACGTGACGTATACAATCATGTGAAATTTAACTAAACTCTGTATTGTTATTGAATTCTTAAATGACAAAATGTGTAATTGAAATACTAAGTTATTGTAAATTAGACTACAAAATCTTTATCACGTTACGGTTATTATATTTGGAGATATCAAAATGAGATATATTTTCTCTGCATCCTAGTCTGAAAGCAGCGGAAGTCTAATGATAGCCAAAAATTTGGAGATATTTAAAACTGAATACTCCGTATTAAATTTAAATAGGGTTGGTCTGTTCAGCTTCAAATTAAAAGGTTTGATTGTCTAAATATACAATATGTACAGGGCATATCGTACACACACATGTATCTAACAATTACAAACGAGGCACATGCAGACATTTTTCAAAATATTATTTTTAATAAATGGAAAAAAGCATAACCGATTTGTCAACAAATACAATAGTTGCTTCATTCCTTATGTCGTTCAAATAAAAAACGCAGCCGTATTTAACAAACTCTAATGTTCCTCAAACTTTTGTGAGCCGCTATTTTTGTTCTCCAAACGAAAGAGAAAGTAAATGAACAATAAGCAAGAATACAAATAGTTACTGGTATATTGACCCAAAGAAATATTCACAGAACAATGGAGAGGATTAAGGGAATTCCGTATTTTTAAACATTTCGTTAAAGATTTATGATCACAGTATTTTATTTTGCTTTTAAACAATCTACAGGAATTCGTTTTTGTGAAATTAAGTCTTTTGAGATACCGCAAATTTAGATTATAATTTGTTTAAAAACATTCGTTCTTATTTACTTTTTTTTTCTTTGTTATACGCGTTTACAAATGTATATGTTTTTATTTTATCAAATTAGAGTTAACTTAATTTTTTGAATACAATATTAATGAGGTCTTAATTAATAAGGGCTAATCCTAACTTGTATTAACCAGTATTTTATAACGAACGCAAATATTACATTCATTTGTGAAATTATTTTAAATTACGTTTAGGTTTCTTAAATTTTGGGTAATAAAGAATTTACAAGATGATCAAGAAACTCTTCGATGATAAAGGGTTTACTTCTACAAACACTGTTTAGTCACCAAAAAATTATGAATTAAATGGGTTAATATTAATATAAAATACGTAAATGTGAAGTATATGAGATAACGAGGTACTAATGCGTATCACTAGGTACTACGTACAAAATTATGTATTAGTAATAAATTATAACTAGCGTGACCCGTGCGAAGTCTTCGCATTATAAATTATTCAACTCAATTTAATAAATCAAAATTGATTGCAGGTATTCAATTAATTTCTAATTTTGCACACTGCTTATTACTTTTTTATTCCATTATGAAGCTCAGATGACAGATTAAACAAATATTTTACTAAAATTGACATATAGAGGCGCAAGTATCAAAAGCATTGAGCTAAAGCGCCACTTTATTTATACGTGAATGGATTTGAAATTAAACAAAAATTTTACCGACCGTCAATCGTATTGACGTTGAGCCGTTAGATGGCAGCATTGCTGTTTTGTGTATATAATTTTAATAATTAATTAATTTGCAAAAACAATAACAATAATACATTTTTTAGTTGTGGATGCCGGTAGAGCAAGCAATTATCTATAAAATGATATATAATTTATGTGGATTAGTTGTGAGGTTTTTTCTAAAAAGGGAGAGTAACATCTTAACCTTAGCGTATATATATGATGATGATATTTTTAAAGAGATTAAAAATTTATGGATCATCGGCTTTCAAAGAATTCGTGCATAAACGATGTAATGATTGCTAAGTAACGCGCACAAAAGGTGCGCCGACGACAGTACAATTAATCGTGTTAATCGAAATACGCTACCACGGTATGCCGCCTTTTCGTTACCTTTTTTTTCATTGTGACCGCATAGGGCTACAAAAGTAAAGCATTGTGCCAAGATTTGTTTTAGTAATACAAAAAACATCAATTGCAGTGGAGGTCAAACTTAAGGTTAAGGCTTACACTAATATTGTATTTATTGATTGGTTTCTTGCTATCATAGAGAAATCGCTGCGACTGGTATCAGTGTACCGTGTTTTGAAACTTAGTAAAAAACGAGAAAATAATTTAAATTTCTTCCGAACTACAAAAGCTATTGTTATGAATTTCTTGCCATATGGCGTTCTTTGAATAACAAGTAGGGTTTTAAATAAATATTTTTTTTATTAAGTAACAAACCAAAAGAATATATGTTAAAAAAAAAAAGAAAAGAAAGTTAACTAATACAAGACGGTGAAACGCAAGAATCTCTCCTCAAAAGTTACACCAGAATCACAACTCTAACTTGTAAGCAATTCAAACATTTTCTGCATACGCGCGGTTTACATACCCTTTGATGCTAAATCTGTCAGTACTTTATACCGCATTATGGGTATTTTGTAATTGAGCGAGTATTTATTGCTAGAAAATTGTCGAACGATACTTTTCATCAAGCTTTATGTTAAATGTGTTAAATGTGTGTCATAGGACAAATAAGGGTCATTACTTGCAAAATCAGTTAAATTAGGGCGAATTAAATTGAGGTTCACAAAAAGTGTAACATTTATAAAAGTATGTTTAAAAAGGAAATAACAAAATAAAAAAATAACCAAAAATACAAATAACATCTGTGACAAAATGAATCTACTCAGAATGATTTCGCTTTTTAAATGAATTTTGGAGGAAAAATAAATTATCTAATGACATTTTTATATTTTAACGGAATCATATTAAAGTTGGTAACTTCAGGAATTTGAACACCTATACAAATGATAAGTTTATTTAACAAAACTTTCATAAAAACATTTAAATGTGTTTTTTTACGATAATGGAATCGAAATAAGAAAAAGTCAATGAAAAAAATCTGAAGTGAGGAATTTGAATGACTTATAACACTGTATTTGATATTTTTCATAAGTATTTTTCACGTAACAAGAAAATAATGCCTTAATGGCATAAAAAAGCATTTTAAGTAGTCGATTTTTTTTCAATAACAAAGTAAAGACGCCATCATAAACGGTGTTGAACTAATGAAAAACTATAAATTCATAGATTTATAAGGCAATTTAACTATTAAAAGATTACATCAACAGCCATTTCCTATGTAGAAACACGTAAGTCACTTAATTTTTTAAACACGCCCCTTTTTATCTAGTAATGTTCATAATCCGTTTTGTTACAAAATTTTACTTTAAAAATATTATAATATATTACCAATACCTAATTTTATATGTCTCTAATAATATGAATTAGAACCTCGTCATCTCATAACGTTTACATTTACGCATTTTATATTAGTATTAACCCATTTAACTAATAATTTGTTAGTGATATATGATCTGTTTGTAGAAGATGATTCTTCATTATCGAAGAATTTCTTTATCATCTTGTAGATTATTTATTACCAAAATTTAAAAAAAAACTCAACTTTTAGAAATGCTAAGCGTTACCATCAAAGCCACTTGGAGATTATTTTTGCTTGTTTTTATTTAATACCACGAAATTATTAAGTAAACTTCAAGTTAAGGTATTATAAAATTGTATTAAATATATTAAAAATTATACGTACTGAGACATTTTCAAAATAATTTGAAATATTATAATTATTTATATTATTTTATTTCATTTTCCCATAAACGTAATTTAAAATAATTTCACAAATAAATGTAATATTTGCGTTAGTTATAAAATACTTGTTAATACAAGATAGAATCAGCCATTATTAATTAAGACCTCATTAATATTGTATTCGAAAAATTAAGTTAACTCTAATTTGATAAAATAAAAACACGTACACTTGTAAATGCGTATAACAAGCTAAATAACAGCGACTGTTTTTAAACAAATTGTAATCTAAATTTGCGGTACCTCAAACGAGTTAATTTCACAAAAAAAAATCCTGTAGATTGTTTAAAAGCTAAATAAAATACTGTGATCATAAATCTTTAACGATATGTTTAAAAATACGGAATTCCCTTAATCCTGTCCATTGTTCTGTGAATATTTCTATGGGTCAATATACCAGTACCTATTTGCTTATTGTTCTTCGTTTACTTTCTCTTTCGATTCTAGAACAAAAATAACGGTTCACAAAAGTTTGAGGAACCTAGATTTTGTTATTACGGCGGCGTTTTTTATTTGAAGAACATGAGAAAATGTATCTCATTTTGAGTGTCATCATTTCCAAATATAATAACCGTAACGCGATAAAAATTATGTAGTTTAATTTAAAATAACTCATTATTTTAATTGCACATTTTAGTTATTTTATAATTCAATAACAAAACAAAGTTTAGTAAAATTTCACACAATTGTATATGTCACGTTCTCTTACAGAAGAAACATACTGAGCCATACGAATCTACTAGATATTGTTCATACTGTGTTCTGTTATAAAAATGGTAAGGTTTCGTAATTGCGTTAAGAATAATACTTTAAATATACATTAATTTACATATAACTATTATACTTTCTATGCACAATGGTATAAAAATAATTACATGAACTATCCTATCGTTTACTGGAAACAATAATTTGCATAAGAATTTTATAGAAAGCTGCCCTTCAAGTACGTTGCAACATGATCATGGGTTTGGTTAGTCATAATTTTGGATCCAGTATCAAAGTTACTGCGATCACATCGAAGAAGTATAGAAGCACTAGATCTGTTGCAGAAGTACTAAGTGTAATTTTTTCTTGCATAAATAAAAATAAGCCTATTAAGTAGAAGAAAAGCTTGCACTACGAGGGTGCCGTAAAAAATTAGGTCCATCATATAAATATTTAAGGGTAAATAGTGTTTCTATTAAAATATTTACGAATATGAATATTTGTCAATATATTTGTCAATATGTAAATTAATTGTGTTATATATTTTTCACAGGCATAAAAATATAGTGAATATCTCCAAAACTTTGAAATTTAGAACGATCGTTATAGTTTTATAATTAATTGTAAATAGTTTAATAAAATGGTATTTCTATTAAACTATTTACGAATATTAATATTTGTCACAATATAAATATATTATTACCTTCCACATCTTACACAAGCATAAAAATATAGTGAATGTCTCTAAAACTTTGAAATTGAGAACGATCTTTACAGTTTTAAAATTAATTGTAAATAGTTCAACATAATGGTACTTTCATTGAAATATTTACAAATATCAATATTTGTCGCAATGTAAAGATATCATTGCCTTATCCTTCTTGCACAAGCAAAAAATATAGCGAATATCTGTAAAACTCTAAAATTTAGAACAATAGTTATAGTTGTATAATTAATTGTAAATAGTTTAACAGAATAGTAATTTTATTAAGCTGTTTATCAATATTAATATTTGTCGCAATGTAAATATATTATTGCCTTGTGCATCTTACACAAGCATAAAAATATAGTGAATATCTCTAACACTTTAAAATTTAAAACGATCTTTATAGTTTTATAGTTAATTGTAAATAGTTTAAGAGAATGGTATTTTCATTAAAATATTTACAAATATCAATATTTGTCGCAATGTAAATATATTATTGCCTTGTATATCTTACACATTTATAAAAATAAAGTGAATGTCTCTAACCCTTTAAAATTTAAAACGATCTTTATAGTTTTATAGTTAATTGTATATAGTTTAACCGAATGGTATTTTCATTAAAATATTTACAAATATCAATATTTGTCGCAATGTAAAGATATTATTGCCTTATCCATCTTGCACAAGTAAAAAAATATAGTGAATATCTTGAAAACTTTCAAATTTAGAACGATCGTTATAGTTTTCCGTTGAACTTTAGACAGAGTTCTTCTACTAACGTTGTTTTTCGTCATAATTTTGACTTTACTTTTGGCACATTTTGTTAACAGTTTCAACCATACTTCTAGCGACATCTCCCATAAAGTTCTGAAATAAATAATTTTGAAATCCTCATGAATTGATCTTTCAACCGATACTCACAACCAGCATGAAATGAAAAAAAAACACTCAAGCCCGAGTAAAATCCGCACTACAAGGGTTTCGAATACATTTAAGTATTTGTAGACATTTAATGGTAGTTAGCATTTCAATAAAAATATTTATAAAATTTTTATTTTAAGCTGTATCTTTTACAGGCGCACATTTAAAAAAAACATAGTCACCCACGATTCTAATTCTATGCGATTAGAAATCGTTGATTTTTGGATTCTCCCATTTACTTGTGATGAACTCGTATTATGCTGACTTTCAAGATAATCTAAAAAAGACTAGGTCGACCGGATGTAGTCTATAGGTTTCGACGATCAGTGCGTAAGACTATCCTATTTATTTACATAAAGGAATATTGCCTGTTATATCTTTCACAAGCACATATTTTAAAAAAATAACTCAATATAAAATTGATTTTTGGATTTTTTCCTTTACTTTTTGCTGTGGGACCGTTATGCTGACTTTCAAGAGTGTAGAGCGGAAATACCCTATATGTTTTGATGATCTGTGAATAGATTTTGACCCTATAGATTTCGATGGGCCTTGTTCTTTCGTTGCGTGAAGCTAAAATCTTGAATTTTTACACCAATATTAGTCCATATGCTTCAGTATACAATATTAATTTCAACTTGGTATCTCAACTCGTATCTGAGAAAAAACGTTTTGATGGAAGGACGGACGAACGGATAACCAAGTAAATCCTACTATAAACGTCCCATTTTTTTATTTTGAGGAATGAAACTTTAAAAAATGTGTCCACTATTTACAACCTCAAAAATTTGTATACAAATATTTTAGACTGTTACCTGTAGAGAAAAAATAAAAAAAAAAAAAAAATATATATATATATATATATATATATGTATGTATGTATATATAAATAAAATTATGTAAGCTAGATGTAAAAATATTGCTAAGATACAAAAATTTTCTCAAAAATCGTTTGGCATGGAAACTCGAAATCTGACGGAGTGATAAAAGATACGAATTACAAATTTCCATGTCAAAGGACTTTTGATAAATTTTTTTTGTTTTAGCAATATTTCTGCAATTAACTTACATAATATTTTAAAATAAACAGTTTTGGACTTTTTATCTTTTGCGGTGGTATCCAATGCGATATGAGAAATAAAAAAAAATTAAGTACCTCATTTGCCTTCTCTAAATTTCTATACGTTTATTTTTTAATTATATTCATAGAAATATATGTGTGTTAGTATGCTTTAGGGCTATGCTAAATTTAAAATTTCTACGTCAAGCGGTACCTGTGAGAAAAGGGGCTGAGGTGCTTTTATCCTTTTGAGGTACGGGACTTTGAAATTAAGTATTTTAAAAGCTTAGGACTTCCAAATATAATATACTATAATATACTACTTTAACAGTTTTACATCTACATATTTTGAAATATTTTTAAAAGCTTAAAAATGTAATCAAAAATACGTAATGGGGGCACACCCCTGACTCTCCATACTAGCGTACAGATTTAATTACCTACACTGTTACATACGTACTCGCCTATAGAAATCTGGTTGCGTGTGCGTAAATTAATGTAGGGCTGTCAGCAGCGTGCAGGTAAAGAATGTTTATTGCTACTATGTATCAGTCTCAATAGTTGCGGGAAATCGCGTCGATCGTCGATCGATTATAAGTCCGCAACATAGCTGTTTCTCTTTCTAACCAATAGCGTCGATAAAATGACTATCTCGATAGCACGCTGGCGCAGTAACTTTGTACTGGTGCTCATGTCTTCATTATTACCTAATTGTAAAAATGTAATTATAGAAATAAATATTTCATACTATACATTTAATTGTGTGAAAATGATTTGATAACAATAATATTAAGATAAATTTGAAAAAACTTAGTAAAATAAAAATATATTTTGCTTATTTATAAATGTGATACACTGAAATATTGTCTTCGTTGTATTTTTGATTTGACTAGATTTGCTTCACGTGAAAGATCTCTTAATAAACAATAATACTTTTACGCAACAGCAATAGTTTGAAATTTAAAATTGCTCAATGGCATGTTTGTAGACATAAAATTATAGGTAGGTACTAACTAAATAAGTTGATGATACAAAACAAAATTATTTACAACAAACAAATAAAAGAGACAAAACAATCTCCAATCTTTAGTGATTTTATTGCTTTCTGAGCACTCGTGTATATCGCAATAATGGACCGTTATATTGAATTATTAAAAATAGTTATCATTTAAGACTAAATAACACAAGTTAAACCCAACCAAATATAGCAAAATTAAACAAATCACACGCGCACGCAGCAAGCGGCAACCTAGAAACGCGTACCCTTGATCGTACCCATTATCTGCGGGTGACGTTAAATTGGCGGAGGAAGGCGAGTGTCGCTTCTTTACGCAGTAATAGTTAGTATTCTTCGATAGAGGAGTGATTAAAAAGTAGTAAAAATTATATAACTATAAAATTTAGGTATGTAGTATCTGTTAAATTCCGTTTTGTTACTAGGAACACATCCGGTTTGTATCTCACAGGGCACATCACTATTCAAAAGGTTTCCTTAGAACTGCTTTTCTATGAACCTACACCTGCATGCAGTAAACTACGAGGTATTATATAAATATAAACAATACGTTTATTAGTGCTCGCGGCGTTCAGCGAAACCGCTCTTTATTCTTATTGTCTTTCTTCCATCTCTTTCTTTCATTATGCGTTCTTAAAAATACTATAGAATGATGACATTAAAAGCTTTGGAAAGTTTTCGACTTCCCAATAAGCAACAGTTCACAAAAAGTATCAGAATCTTAAAATACGAATTCACTGTTGGTATAACGAAACAGTGTCTTTCTGTGAATCAATATATTTACCTTAGTACTAGCTTTTGCCCGCGCCTCTGCTAGCTTAGGAGTTGTAGTTTTGAGCTTCAACCCCGCTTTAATAAAATGACTTCTATTCCTGCACACGAACACAGAATGCACCTGCACATGAGACATCGTCATGCCACCTGTAGCACATCATGCTTACCCAAAGGACATATAAAATTGCGATATACATATACATATATATATATATATATATATATGTTTATATATGTGTATCATCATCATCATCATCATATATATTAATACGCTAAGGTTAAGATGTTACACTCCCTTTTTAGAAAAAACCTCACAACTAATCCACATAAATTATATATCATTTTATAGATAATTGCTTGCTCTACCGGCATCCACAAGTAAAAAATTTATTATTGCTATTGTTTTTGCAAATTAATTAATTATTAAAATTATATACACAAAACAGCAATGCTGCCATCTAACGGCTCAACGTCAATACGATTGACGGTCGGTAAAATTTTTGTTTAATTTCAAATCCACTCACGTATAAATAAAGTGGCGCTTTAGCTCAATGCTTTTGATACTTGCGCCTCTATATGTCAATTTTAGTAAAATATTTGTTTGATCTGTCATCTGAGCTTCATAATGGAATAAATAATGCCAAGACTTCGCACGGGTCACGCTAATATGTATATAATATCAGACAAGATGTCATCTATGTATGATGAGAATGCCTACCCTTTTTCCTGTTCAATAATTTTTGATACTAACTTCTACAAACAGACTCACAAACTTGAAAAATTCATCTGGCAGAACTAAATTTATAAGTAAATAGATAGAAGAATAAATAGACAGATTTTTTTCTTCATTTACAAGTTCATGATTAAACGTTATAGCAGGAATTTCTTTTCGCATTACTCTAAAGTATAAGTCGAAAAAATTCTATAACGTTTTCTTTTATTTTTATCACGATAAAATAATATTTTTAGTTACAAAATATTTTTTAGTTTCAATATTTAGCATTATTATATTTAAACCTTGCATCATAGTTATATTTTAAAAATTTTATCATGATAACCAGAACGTCCACGGAAAAAAATTAAATTGTGTGTGTGTACAATTCACACACGGTAGAAGTGAAACTACAGTACTCAAGTACATACTTATTCACATAAATAAAAATACACATAAATAATACACCGAGTTGGATTTGTAATACGCAGGCGCATACCCACGTATTACCACACATACTAACATACACACCTGGATAAAGCAAGTATTAGACAGTGTGCAATATTGATACACACCGACGATTGCTCTCTCGCTTTAGCTCGGTAATATACAGGTGTACACATGCTTAGTAGACGAGAGGGAAATACTACGATGCATGGCACAAACAGGAGACCTAAAATTCAAATCACAACGATTCTAAAGAAGCTTTACTTGTTTCTTTGTCGTGACGCATTTTCGTTTCATCGAGATTCAAATAACAACGATTCTAAAGAAGTTTCACTTCAAAAATCTAAAAAAGACACTGGATTCCCAGCATGGCTGATTTTTCTTTCTGCGAAATAATACTCGCGTCGTTTAATATTCAATGTCGAACAAGGGGTTTGTTGCGTCGCTATGAATCGCTTTGATGGTACTGTGTAACGCCCGGTGCCCATGCGTTAGCTCGATAAAGGGATTACGTACACAAAGAATCATGGATTACAATAATCGCCTTGTTTTGTACTTAAGAACTTGTAGAAGGTTACATCTATTTATTATTGTCAAACTATACCACATTATCGGTATATTGCAGATAACTTATCCGTAACGATAAACATTAATGGTGTAACAAAGTTTTAACTCATAATTAAATGAAACTACGTCATGTAGTATTATTTCTACTTTCTTTAAGTTCTTTACCAGGACCTAGATTTCGTTGTATTACAACATCTTCAGGTGGGCTATTAGAAAAGTACACGCCAACTACAAAAGACAACGATGAGATATATCGACAAATTTACTTTCACTCATCATAAATAAATAACAATCTGGTTCGAAGGTGATCAGATGGCTAATCAGTTGCATACCCCAAGAAAGCGAGCGTGTAAAATTTAAGGAACAAATTTATCGCCGCGTGACTAATTAAAAGAATTCTTCAATTTATTTTTTAATGGTAACCCAAGTTATGTTTCCTAAAACTAAATAAACTTTTACGTATTGTACTTTAAAAGCACACTTTACGGGTTCACATATAATGTCGGTATAATACAAATGATCGTAACAGTGTATTTTTAATTCGTGAAACAAAACGGAAGGCAATACTCCTTTCAATTCACTAAGGACAAAACAACGCAAAACTGTTGACAACAATAACAATTTCTAGTAACCATGCGTTTAATTGTTAACATCCCCCCACTGTGCAATTAGGGGTACAAACGGTATTTTAAAAGGATCCAAGAAATTAGATGATCAGTTGGTGCCTGCATGTCCTGAGGTTAACAACAATTTTGTTTAGCACTTGTGAATTTTATTTCATGTCGAAAAATTCAGTTTCATTTTTTTCTTTAATTTTGCTCGTTAATCGATAGTATTTAATAACAAATATTTTTTTAAATTAGTTCGTAATTCTGTGGTTCAAAATTGAATTTATCATTCGTTGAATGCCGTCCAACTACGAAACTATGGGGCCATCGCCCTACAATTTTCCGACAGTGAAACCGCCACCTGGATATGGGCCCATTCCTACTGGAGCAATGATAAACGGGAAACCACCTTTCATTGAGGGAAACATCAATAATCAATCGAGGTATGTTTATTTTGTTCTTGTTTATTTCGTTAATTTTAAACTTATGTGATTGAAGTTCTGCAGATAGAATAAACACAGCTTAATACCCGATCCATATGTGTAAAAAGAAGCCAATTTTTCTTTGACGTGAAAACGTCTTTAAATTCGGTGACGTGGGTGGAGAGGTAATCGCACCCAAACGAGTGACAGTTTCTATTGAAGTAATTTCAAACTTTATTAGTTCCGCTAATAAGAGACAATGAAAAAGAGGTAGGGTGAAAGTTTGAGCCAGTATAACACCAACATTTTTGATCCTCCGATCGAATGGGACGAAGTGCACACATAAACATGTAATGGTTCTGAATTTTATTTTATAGTTATGCGCAAAAATTCTATATGTTTGATTTTCTATAAAATTATATATAAAATTATTTTGGTTAATTAGCGTCAACAATTTTAGGACATGTATACGATTATGGAACTCTACTTTGGTTGTCTTCCGATATACATTTAGCCGGTATTATTTATGGATTTTAATTATAAACATAATCAATTTCATTCTTGAAAAGTGTTGTTAAAATGGTACCAATATATGAAAAAGAAAAGAAATGTTAGGTTTATTTAGGATTTTATTAGAATCTAGTTTTTAAAGTTCGCAAAATGAAGTCGATACCAAGAGACAAAAACAAAACGACGCGTCCCAAGCAAATAATATTAACTGTTACTACGTAAAGATGCGATTTTCACCTCCCCCCGACATATTAACGTCACCTGCAGATAAGGGACCGATCAAGAGTACGCGTTCCTAGGTTGCCACTTGTTGCGTGCGCGTGTTATTGTTGGATTTTGCGATGTTTGGTTGAGTTTAACTTGTGTAATTTAGTCTTAATTGATAACTATTTATAATAATGCAATATAACAATCTATTATTGCGTTGTGTACGATTGCTTAGAAAGCAATAAAATAAATAAGGATAGGAGATTGTTTTGTTTCCTTTTGTTCGTTGTAAATAATTTTGTTTTGTGTCACCAACTTATTTGATTAGTACCTATCATTTTACGTCTATAAACATGTCACTGAGCAGTTTTAAAATAGAAACTGTTCTTAAATGTCATTATTTTGTTTGAACGCGATGTGGTTGGAACGTATCCTTATAGTGTCTGCCACAGGCTTTTTATATGGTTTATTAAGAGTCAAAAGTACAACGAAGACCTTATTCTAGTGTATCATGTTTATAAATGAACATTTATTTTTATTTAAAATTTCATTTCGTTTTTCGGACCCACACCAAGTACCTTTTTTCAAATGTTATTTTAATATTATTATCAATTCACTTTTACTTAATTAAATATATAGTATACAATAATTATTTATATAATTTAATTTTTACAATTCGATAATAATAAAAACGTGCGTCCCAGTACAAGTTACCACGCCAGCGTGCTATCGAGACAGTCATTCGATCGACCCTATTGGTTAGAAAGAGAAACAGCTGTGTTGCTGTCATATATAGCGTCAACTTACTCGATCGATGTAGTAATAGTAAATATTATTTACTTGTACGTTGCTGACAGCCCTACATTAATTTACGCACACACACAAACACATACGGATACGGATAGGCGAGTATGTATATAAGGAATTAAATATGTGTGCTAGTATGGAATGTCGGGGGTGTGTCCCGAGTGTGAGAGAGACGAATATCTTTATAAGCGTACACATGTTAAACTTGAATAGTGATGTACATAGATACCGTATTTTAACGACACGTTTTGTTTGCTCAGGGCCTATCTATATTATTTAAATCAATGGCAGAATCAAATGTTTTTTTTATTATAACTTTATTATTTTTCATTATGGTTTATCTCCCAGTAAACCGTGCAATTTAATCAAAATTCGGTTATTTATTACAAACACCGTAATTTTACATTTCCTTTGTTATACTATTTAAACCGTATTATTGCGTATACAGATTATAAAGTTGTCCAAGAAGTGGCGCCCCAAAAGCAATACTGTGATAGAGTGTCTTGTATGGGTCAATTTTTTGTATCGGGTCACACCTCTAGCCCTCAAGGTTAAAAAGTTATCTTGACTTTATTACGTTTCTTTAAAATGCTAATGTCACATATCAGAAATAAAAATAGTCATAAAAAGTAAATTGACCGAGTCGTTTTTAAAATTTTTTTTAAGGTACGTAAGAGCTTTCAGAGAATTTGAATACCGCTAATTTCTTTTCAGTTTTATTTGAAGTTTGGAAGAAAAAACGGTTTCGAAAAACTGACCTTATGTAGGAAAAAATTAAAAAAAAATAAAACTAAAGAAAAAAATTGTGCTACACCATTGGAATCTGCATTAAGTAGGCCAACTTTTGTGATATCGGGGCACTTAACTTTCAGTACATTTTTTTTTCTACCAGCGCTGGAATAAAGTCGGGCAAAAATTATCTGCCAAATGTAATTTTTGTAAAACTTCATTTTTTGTGACTGCCCCATGAAAGTTAACTAAGTGTCCGTGTTTTAGTCATAAAACTTATCTTTTACGTACCCAAAAAATAAAGAGAAAGGCTCCGTCAGTTTACTTTTGATGACTATTTTTATTTATATTACAATCATTAGCATTTTAACTAAACGTAATAAAGTCAAGATAACTTTTTAACCTTGAGGGCTAGAGGTGTCACCCAGATGGGGTCACTCATACACAAAATTGACCAATACAAGACCTTCAATCTCAGTGTTGCGCCACTTTGGGGCGCCACTTCTTGGACCTGCGTAGTTAAATTATCTTTCTGTAATCTCTGATTCCATATGGGTTCCTATATTAAAAACGATAGATAATTGATTGAGTACTACACAATTTTAATTATATGATTTTGTTTTTTATAATTTCCATATGTATTTACATTGCACAAAATTATTGCAGGAGCAAAAGAATTAATTTTTTTATTTTGATTTTTTTAAATTTCCTACATCGTGGGGAAATCATTTGAAAGAGAAATCTAATGAGATTTTTCAAAAATATTTATTTTAGAGTTTCATGGAAGACATTTCCAAATTTATTACTCTAAATGTCTAACAAAATTTTTCTTAACGGTTTCCGTTTGATGTAGAATCTTGGTATTTAGCGTAACGATTTTAACCCGTGTAACTTAATGGTTTTAATTGGTAACATTTTATTACTAAGATATGCTGAGATATATCTCAGTAATGAAGGAACCATTTAGGTACTTAGTTTTTTTTATTTTAGATATCGTGC
Source organism: Druceiella hillmani (assembly GCA_039881145.1). Taxonomy (NCBI): domain Eukaryota; kingdom Metazoa; phylum Arthropoda; class Insecta; order Lepidoptera; family Hepialidae; genus Druceiella; species Druceiella hillmani. The sequence continues at coordinate 45,128,463 of JAYKKI010000006.1, read as the reverse complement.
GGGATATCAATTGAAACCTCAAATTATTGGGATACCAAAACCTTTCTTTTCAGAATTTTACGTTATATACCTTTAAACATATTGCCAAAAATATATCGCCCCACTTTTTACCGAATTTAATACAGTCAAAATTACTGAAAAAAAAAACAGTTACTAGACGTTTTTTCTAAACTTTACCGGCAAATTCTGGCAATAATTATAAATTTTATGTTTCTTGAGATGATCAAGAAAATTATACGCATATAGAGTATGTGCTAAACGATACATTTATGTGGTGAAACATAATATTAATATTTGTAAGTAGTAAATATACAATGCCATTACACCCGAAAATACTTATATTTGCTTAATTGTGTACGAATCCGTTGCATGTTCTAGTCATAATTAAGAGGCTTTGCCTTTTCCAACAGACAGAACAAATTTAATGAACGATCATTTTTGGCCTTTACAATTTTTTTATTATAATACACATATTAATGGAATATGTATATTATAGTATATAACAACGACTAATGTATAATTACGTATATACCATACTTGCATTATGTTCATATTTGTATTTCATAGTGCCTCCATTAATATATTGCCCCTACGATAATATATTGCCAAGAATGTATTTTATATACGTAAAAATATATTGCCAAGAATGTATTTTATATACGTAAAAATATAGTGTATTTGTCTTGGTTTCATTACTTTTTTATTCAATTGTATTTAATTTTTTAGTATTTTGATTAAATACAGTATATGAATAATATTAGACTAGCGTGACCCGTGCGAAGTACGCATTATTTATTCCATTATGAAGCTCAGATGACAGATCAAACAAATATTTTACTAAAATTGACATATAGAGGCGCAAGTATCAAAAGCATTGAGCTAAAGCGCCACTTTATTTATACGTGAGTGGATTTGAAATTAAACAAACATTTTACCGACCGCCAATCATATTGACGTTGAGCCGTTAGATGGCAGCATTGCTGTTTTGTGTATATAATTTTAATAATTAATTAATTTGCAAAAACAATAGCAATAATACATTTTTTAGTTGTGGATGCCGGTAGAGCAAGCAATTATCTATAAAATGATATATAATTTATGTGGATTAGTTGTGAGATTTTTTCTAAAAAGGGAGTGTAACATCTTAACCTTAGCGTATTAATATATATGATGATATGATGATGATGATGATGATGATGATAGTGATAGTTAGCAACGAAATACGCATAAAACTTAGATTTTGATGGTCCCAAAAAGGGTAATTTTCGACGAAGATATTTTAAGAAATATATTTATGCTATACTCAGATAGCTCTTTTCAACGGCACCCACAAACATGGTTAAAGAAAAGAAATTGGCCCCTTTTTGCATTTATAGGCAGTCTCTTCAAATAAAGTTGTTTCCAATTTTAAATATTTTATTCTTAGGATATCGAAACTGCAAGCTTAGTATATATTTCTAGCCACCAAACTTATTTGATTTGAAAATTACAAACCTCTCACAGACGGGCAGACAGACAGGTAGTGTTGGCACAATAATAGTTATAGCTTTACAGTGTCACAGCACTGCCACAGGATTTAAACCATTTGGTTATGCCACTCGCGAAATGAGTTTACGTAATTACTTACGCTTTTAAATTTAACTTTGGTATTTAAGTCAAGCTACAAAGACTTTTAAAAGTGTTTTAAAAAATTTTAAAGGTACCAAAATTTTAGTGGTGTTGGTTTCTCATATTAGTATCTTGCTTCTTTGAGGGCATTGAGAAAATTTTTAAGAAATCTTTTCCTTGGTTTGTTATAAGAATATAATACTATACAGACATACCGCAATGTTTCAATCAAGTCCAAAAAAAATAGGGCGAACGCTGGCTTTGCCTACTGTTTACACGAAATATTTCGAGACAGTTTCGATCCTAAAACTCACTCCCCAACCCCCTTACTCAATCTTTTTCACCTTATAGACTTCTAATTCTATTTATCTATTATAGTCCCGCAATTGCGACAGTGTTGTTTATTTATTTATAGATTTAGCCCGCTGCTTCCCTCTGATGCATTTTTAATTAAGACGACAGGTTTTGTTGCTAATCTAATGATATCACAACACCATGAAAATTATTACTTGGAAATATGGATGACATTCGTCAGGAATTACTTCAGAATGCCAACTTTCGTGTAAATCCGTTCAGAAATTGGAAAAAAAAGTTATAGAGTACCATAGGTCTATCCTTACGTTCAAACTTTCGCATTGATAGCATTTGTCAGGAAATATTTTTAATTTTTGACACTCAAAACTTAAATTTTACCATACTTTTATGATCACTTAATTTATTGTACAAATTTCACCTTCAGACAACCACATCATAATGAAGGTGGAAGACAAAATATGATGTCGCTTCAGTACCATCAGAACTCGAGACCTCATGAGAAACAGAAGTTGCCTCCAATAACTGGAGTCACAGGATATCATGGGCCACAACCACTGCCTTCACTTAATTTACAACAAGCAGCACCTCCGTATTCTGCTAGTCATGCTTATGGGTATGAAAAGTTGTTCTTGTGACGAAACTTCTATTGTTACAGTAATCTTCACAAGCATCCTCTGAGTCTGAGTGGATCACATTTTTTTAAATGGGCAATTTGTTTTTTTTATATACGTTAGTAATAATAACTTAATCTTCTTCATATTTGTTAAATATTTTAACAAATATGTTACTTATAATTTTATTAACGAGTAAATGGTTTACAGGTACTATCACCCGCTATCATCAGTTCAGTTTCCGCCTGAGCTCTCACCCGTACAAGAGAACTTCGCCAATACTCACACTCAGGTATGTACCTTTATCAACCAAGATGCAAGCATGTCAATTATTATTTATTATTTTTTAAAAATATATTTGATTATTGAATTATTGATGATGAATTATTGAATTAAAATAATAAGCTTCAATATTATTGTACTCCATTCCATTCTAAAAAAGAATGTTTGTAAACAAACCAATTTGACTGTTAAAATGGAGTTGTCACGAATCTAAATTCAATCGGTGGGAGCCTATTCACAAAACTCATTTTATTTCAACCGTGATATGATCAGACATGTACTGTAATCGTTACATTAATTTATTAAACTGTCATACTAAATAATGTTATAAATACCAATATCGTACTGTCGTTTTACTAATACGTATTTAAAGGAGAAAAATGGACAACCCTAGCTGTCAATCACACAAAACTCAAGGGCAGAAAACATTTTGCTAAAATATTTGATATTCCGACACGTACAAACTCAACCAAGATACAAGCATGTTACTTAATTCAATAATAAGCTTCAATATTATTGTACTCCATTCCATTCCAAAAGAGCTATTCACGAAATTCATTTCATTTCAATCGTGATATGCAGATCACTCATGTACTGTAAACGCTACATTCATTTGATAAATTGTAATACCAAATAATGTTATAAATATCAATATCATACCGTCATTTTACTCGTTTGAATTTAAAGGAGAAAAATGGACAACCTTAGCTGTCAATCACACAAAACTCAGAGGTAGAAAACATTTTGCTAAAATATTTAATATTCGGATACTTATGAACTCTATACACTTATATGCTATTAATTACACGTCATTTATTTTATGTGTTGGTGTGAAATGTTTACAATAAATCAGTTTGAATTTGACATAGAAAATATTGACTGCTTTCAAGCGTGACGCTTAAACAAAATAGGAATAAACGTGACAGAACATTGATGTTATATAACAAGTATACTTACATATGTTCAGGATATTTGTTGTAAGGATAGAGGAAAACAACTTTGACATTTTATTTTCAAGTAAGTGTTAGCATTATTTTTCAATATAAAAATAATGCTAACACTTACTAAGTAGTAGTATTATTTTTACACTTACTAAGTAGTAGTATTATTTATTAGAAGTATTTTTCTATAAAATTCCAGCTTTTGTTCTTATTTGACTTTATATTTTCGATGACTTTATATTTTCAATGTTAGATATGTTTATTTAAAAAAAACCATTAGAAAAAAATTTAAATGCCAATATTCGGCATTATTAATTATACTTTACAACGTAGAAGTTTATATTTATATTTTACAACGTGAAGGTATATACCAACAATTTTTTATAAAATAAATATTATACAGAGTACCATTAAAAATTAAATTTTTCAGCATTAAAACAAATTACAAATAAATCCATACATTACTCAGTTGAATATAAGAAAAAAATTGCGTTATTTTTTTAAGTGTAACTTTTTTAGAGAACAGTCCATGTTCTCATACGTCTCATGTATTATACTAGAACTAAAACCAACGTGTAATTTTACCTATTCAAATGACCCTTTTGCTGTCGCTAGCAAATAACTTTCATGCGTACAAGAGCGAATCCTAAATAACTTACATTTTCAATATTTTTTTTTAACCTAACCTTAAATCAGTTGACGATTTACAGTGTTGACGTGGCCTTTTTCCGTAATATTTTAGAAATTATAAAGATAAAATTGAAGGAAATATCCATATTTCAATCCAAATACAAGTTCAGTCTGAAACTATCACTATGGTCATCATCAACAAAAGCACAACAGCCTTCTGCAAGGCTGACTCGCTGATCCTCCTCCACTTGACCCTGTCTGACGCGATGGCCCATGAGCACTATCGGTTAACTCCCATCAGTTGGAGGTCCTTTTCTATGTCATCTAGCCAATGTGTTGTTGTTCGTCCTTTTCGCCTAGTCCCCTCAATCTTCGAAAAAGTCACTTTTTTGGCAGGAAAAATATCAGCATATCTGTAAAGATGCCCAAACCATCTAACACGTGATGCTTTTATGGTTCTCACAATATCGGTTCCGCCGTATTTGCCATATTTTCTGTAAATTTCGTAGTTGTAAAGAGTTCTCAACATGTTCTCTTGAATAGGTCCAAAAGTCCTTCTCAATATTCTTTCTTTTGAATGAGTAGTTTTTTCTCTCTGCTTTATTGAGGGTCCAGCATTCACTTCCATACAGAAGTATTGGCCTGATTAAAGTTTTATACATGCCTAACTTAGTCCTAATAGAAATAAACCTGGACTTGAATTGGTTTGAATCATTGTAGTATATAATATTAATTACATATGTAGAATACGATAATCAAATGAAGATAACTCTTCACAGGTGAATGCAATTTCGGCTCCCGTACAGTACATTAAAAGTTCATCCCCACCTGTACAGTTTGCGGCGCAGAACTATGGACCAGTAAGTGTTGCTTTTCAGAGTTATATAAAGATCAGAAACAAGTCATTGTACTGATGAGTGTAAAATTTTCATTGCATGACATATACCCGGACACCTTCTATCGGAAGTTCGTAGTGTTTCAACTGAAATTTTTAATACAAGCTTCAACTTATAAAAGAATAAAAACATTAACCGATAAAGTATATACATATAAAATTTAAAAAAATGTTTATTAGAATTCCGTTTTTTTTGGGTGTGTCAAACAAAACGTTTCAGTTAATTATAGAAATAATTGTACTAAAACCAATAATCAATTCTATAACATTTTTTAAATTTATTGTCTCTTCAAATTTTTAGTAGTATAGAGATTTATCACAATTTCTAACTCATAATTCTTTTATATAATGACAATGTCTGTAAATAGTTACCGATGTCAAATTTACCAGCTTTTAAAAAGTAATAATATTGTAGCATGTATTTATAGTAACAAACCATGTGTCCGTTTTTGCAGCAACCAGTGTTCTACCCGCAAGGTTGTCCAGAAACATCACCACTTAGTGGCAACTATCCAATATTCACGAGAAACCAATACAATACTCATCTTGTGTCCGAAATACCTACACAAACATCACACTTACCTATTCTCCCTCCTCCATACCAAGCAACACAACCCATGAACGCTCCACCTAAATATCCAATAGATATCCCTGTCCAACAATACAATATGGTTACACCGCATGTGTCATTTCCACCAAAATTTTATAAACACACTTGTGTAGTAACCCAGCCATATCCCCAACAGTTCCAATTCAATCTCTATCCTCAACCAATTCACGGGCAACAAACGCAATTCAATCCAGTTCTGAATCACTGTAACGTGCAGTTCAATACCCAAGGACCTTCCGATAATCCGAAACCAAAAGTTAGTTCCTACGAATACAACGGGACAGTTTACTATTATTATAATACTCCCAGTTCTTCAAATTCTCAAAATTTGGCCAAAGAAGTATCTGAACCAAATATTAAAGCCGATGTCAAAGAAGACAATAAAGAAGACGCCGAAGGAGTAAATCTAACATCAGCACGACGTGAGTATTAATACACCTAGAATTTAAGTTAACCTGAAATTATAATTATCTTTATTAATCTGTAGATAATTTTCATCTCGAGTTAATTAAATTCACATTAATTTATTGAAGGAATTACTTAGCAGCGGAAGATACTAATATTGAAAGCTTTTAAACCAAAGAACTCAAAACTTTAAACTCACGAAATGAAGTGAAAATTCTTTAACGGTTGGACATTTTCAACAGCCATAATGTTAGCACTCGGTCGTTCCGCCGCCAATGCACATGGTATTTGTTTTCTCAAGGATTATGCAGTTCTAACCACCATTGTAGATACAGCAGCTAATTAAAATATTATGAATGCTTCTTTATCTATAAATATTTATTTTCTCTTTTCCAGAGCAGAAAGCAAAACGGAAATGGAAAAGGAAAAATAAAAACTAAATAAGTTCCTGTCTTCGAACAAAGAAAAACATTTCACATCCGACATAAAATATCATTTGACAAACGCATCTCGCAATTGGACAAAGAAAATTTGTATATATTAGAAAATATATTTTATGATTAGATTTTATTGAAAAATGCAATACAAAAAATTAAAAAAAAATTGGTTGAAGGAAACCAAATTAAAATTTTAAATATGAACAACATTGTAAAAAAAGTTTTTTTTTATTAATTAATAAATGATGACTTGAAAAATAAACATCCGAAATCATTGACGCCTCAGTTATTTTAAACATCAGCAAAGAAATGTAAACCTTAACATCCGTCATAAAATAGAAAAATTACTATTATAAAGAAAATTCTAACGTAAGTCTTCGAAAATTAAATCAGATGGAAATTTTATTTTCACCTTTTCCTTGGAGTTTAATTGCAAAATATATTTCAATATAAATTTCAATAATATTAGATGTCCCCCAAGCTAAACAATAAAGCTATTTGTTCAATATCGTTTTATTAAAACATTTAATCTAACTTTACGATAATACAAGTTAGAAAAATCATTAAAATAGCTTTCATATAAATAATTTTAATATTGGTTAATGAATTCCAAGTATTTATTTATATATTTGTAAACTTTTGTAAATCACAAGAGCATTTAAGTTTACTTCACGTAAATTGATAGGTAAAAAACTGTGCTAGGATTTTGAGGTATTTTACGATGCTAACTTTTTATTATCGGCTAGAATGATTTCTTATTTCATTCTAGCCGATTGTATAATTCACACAAATTAATATTAAACACACACAATTAATATTAAACACACAAAGACGCACAAAATTAATATTAAACAATTGTAATATAAATTGTTAACATTGACTCGTAAATGAAATTAATTATTTTTGTATATTTTGGGTTTCAATTTTAAACCTTCTTTAGTTTAATTTCTAATAGAGTTTTATTGTGTTTAACGGTTATCACTTCAGACAATTTTTAGTAAATGGTGATCTGTTTTGTCACGTGATCACGTGGCTGTTTTATGACTCTGTTTTATGACTTGATCACTCATTATTTATAAAAAAAAATTACCCAAGTCAATGGTTTCAATCCAAAATTTCAGAAATATTACGTGATTTAATATTTTTGTTTTACCCTGATGTTCAATTTTTCATGATTCATTAAAATTACGCTTACACGTTGTATTTTATTAGTTTACCAATTTGTTTTTCTGATTTTAAATAATATTTTCTACGCTCATTCACAATACGGTAGTTGACTCATTCTAAATTTTGATATTTTTCATACAATATTGTGGAACATAAGTTAATTAAAAACCAGTCTTGAAAAAAATTCAAAAATTGATTGAAAAATAAGCCAGTTATAGGCTTCTAAATTTGAAGATACGAATAGAGTTGGGTATATCCCTGGCTCTTGTCCTCTCGTAGAATGTAATGTGCAATATTAAAAATGACCTCACAACACAGTATTGCCGTCCTTCTCTAAAGATTAAATTTAAACTTTTATAACTCAATTTTTAAGATTATTAAACATTTTTTTCACTCTTCATCAGCTTGTACCTTGAAATTAGGATTAATGAAATAAAAAAAAATTAGTCAAATACTCAATTGTACTTACTTGTATGTTTTTCCTTATTTTATCTTTTTTATTATATTCTTCACGATATTTTGTATAAATGTCACATTTTAAGGTATGGAACCCTCAAAATAAAAAAAACGGAACCATTATGACATAGCTTGGTCATGAATCTTTCAAAGCCATTTTTCTCAGAAACGGTCTAAGGTTGATGGAAAAATTTGAATTAATATCATATATTGAGGCCTACAGCCTTAGTGTTTAAAAAAAATCAAGTTTTTTGTTCATGCAACAAAAAGATATGGACCTTTAAACCTTATTTTTTATTCATAAAACAGTCTTATTCACTGGTTACCAAAATCTACGGGGTACTTCCGGGCAACACAATTTTAAAAGTCGACATAATGGGAGGTCTTATAGAACAAGAAAAAGGAAAACCGAAAAAATAAAATTTTCTAATTTTACGTGGAAAATTATACATGTTTACTTAAACGAGTGTGCGTGAAAGATATATACGTTGGAAAAAATCATGTTTGTAAATAGTTTAATTAGAATTACTTTGTACCCATAAATATTTATTAGTGCTTAAATATGTATGGAGCCCACGCAATGCTAGTTTTACTAGGGCTTAACAGTTTTTTCCAGCTGGCAAAACCAACATATGTTTATTTCAATTAAAAAGATAAATGAATGAAATGTACAATGAAAGCCGCTTAAAAAATATATCGATGTGACATTTGACAGCTCATTTTATTTCACCTGTCAAAATCTATGATAATTGAAAAAGGAATCTTTCGTGTAGATATTAATATAAATTAAAAACTTAGTTATTTTAGCTGAGTGAATCGAGTGATCCCATCCCTAAATATCTTTAATAACTTTATCGATTAACCTAGAACCAATAAAAGAATATAGTATTGCCATAATAAAAAGGCCTTTGTTATATATTATTTTTTTAAATAATCCCGGTATAAATAATTATGAAATCTGGATAGTCGTAATTAGTATTCTTCTTCCCTTTATTGTGAGAAGTTTCATGAACCAACAAAATTTAGGACAATTTTTATACATTTTTCTAGTGTCTTTTATAAATTATATAAGGTTGACAAGACGTGATACAGGTGCATGACTTAATAGTCCCCTTAATAATTTCGTTTTTAGAGTTCTCCACTTAAATCGGCAAAAACGAATTATTAACATGTAATTCTTCAATGTTGTGGTCTAAGTTAAACTTCTAAATTACTACTAATAAACTCTGTAAAACAATATAAATTCACAATTAAATGAAACTACGTGATGTAGTATTATTTCTACTTTCTTTAAATTCCAAACCATGACCTAGGGTTCGTTGTAGGACTCCATCTTCAGATGGACAATTAATAATTAATAAAAATCCTTACAAGATTCGGAATAGTTATTCTATTGTTTAGAAACTTCAGAATTTATATTGTTGAATATATTTGGCGTTAATTTTGTAGAAATTCATTATTCACAATTAAATGAAACTACGTGATGTAGTATTATTTCTACTTTCTTTAATTTCTTTACCACTACCTAGGTTTCGTTGTATTACAACATCTTCAGGTGGGCTATTAGCAAATATATATCCTATCTTTGCTAATATCTCATCTGAAGATGTTGTAATACAACGAAACCTAGGTTGTGGTAAAGAAATTAAAGAAAGTAGAAATAATACTACATCACGTAGTTTCATTTAGTTGTGAATAAAAATTAAGTGATAATGAATTTCTACAAAATGCCGCCAAATATATTCAGTATTCCGAAGTTATTTCAAAAATCCAACCCGGCCAAGTTGCATTCCATAGACAGACACCTAAAATATGAGGTCGTGTCTATGAATAAAAATTACACTTGGCACTAGAGGTGCGCAAAATGTATCAGTAAAAAGAAAAGAGTGATATATATATTTATATATATATATATATATATATATATATATAATCATTTGATTGGAAAGACTGAACTTTATACACTATTGTTTGGAAATTAAAATAAATTCTACAAGAGTATCCACTTGATTTTGCGTAATACTTTGCAGGTTTAGGATTTAAGACTGTCAACCTAGATTCAAATTATACATAAAATAACTTTAATGACAATCAAATAAATAGGCGTATTTATACAATCATAAATTATAATTTTGAAATGAAACAAGAAAAAGTGTTTGTTTACGCGAATATTTTGGGAGAAGTAAAATATACTTTATCACAGCGTTCACATTCGATCCCGAGTAGATACGTTCGTCTGCATAGATCCAGTTGCATATTTGACTAAACAGTTCGGTTGTTTTCTTTCTCTTTCATGTAACGTCAAAATATATACTTTTATCTCTATCTTCACGACGCGACGAGTGAGTGAAATGTCTGATTTGGTGCGAAAAAGACGCCGATTACTCCCGAGTTAGAGATATACTGATACATTTTGATTTCAAGTAAGCGAGTGATGGATATGATCATAACATGTGAGCTATATCCTTGATATCTCTCACTCATGAGTTAAACATCTTCTGTCACTGTTAGATAACGTCTTTAGAATGTTGTTAAAATTTATGTTATTCTTTGTTTGTGTCAGTTGTTGTTTAATTTTTCTCTTTTTTCTAGTTATAAAAGAGCATGAGATGTTTAAAAAGGAGTATAAACTACGTACGAAAACGTTATTGGAACATCATTAAGAAGTAATGTTTAATTTAAAATTTTGCAATAAAATTTTGGAAGGATAACACAATTCCCCTTAAAAGATTCCAACAATAAATAAGAATATTACATTAATTTTAAATAATTTGAAAATTGATGCAATAAATTAAATATTAAATACTTTTCGATTGTTTTGATGGTACGGATCGAATTATTTAAAACCGTTTTCTTTAAAATAATTATAAATTAAATTATAAACAAACGGGCTGTTATATGTACTTGCCCAAATGTCAACCTTTTTAGGTTATATCAAAGTTAAACTTGGGTTGAGATCGAAATAATGTTTGACAGATGAAGTTATGACGAGTTTGTCGTAAACTGAGTTTATTACTGATGTTTTTATCTAATCTCTATTTAATTTTAAACTGTCTGTTCCGAGTTTATTAGTAACAGCTTTAAAATGTTATATGTTCAATCTGGAGCTTGAAATTTTTAAACAACCTTAATATATTATGAACCAACAGTTTGTGGAGTAAGAAGTTTTCTTTAAACATCCTTAATATATAATAAACAAAAAATTTAATTATTTTTTATTAAAAAAAATTTTTTTTGAGTCAGTTTGTGGAGTAAAAATGTAGTGAATTTAAAAACCATCACATTTAGGATCATCGCCATAATTTTCCCACAACTTTTACTTTGGCTTCTAAACTTACCCTTTCAAACCATATCTCAAACTGTAAATGAAATTAAAAAAAATTCAAGCACTTAATCCTCCCCTGGAAAGGGGGAAATTTTTGAGGAGGAAATGGGGAGGGCCTCATTTCCCTATAAATATTTTTGAATTTTTGTTGCTGAAATAAGTGTGGGTTAATATGTTTTGTTACTATGCCATATTGCAAGTTTCCACATCAAACTGTTTCTGAGAAAAACTACTGTAACAGACAGACAGAAAAGTGAATGATTTTATAAAAATTTCGTTTTTTTTCTTTTAACGTACGGAAACCTAAAAAGAATTCGTCCCAGATGCGCAGGACAAAATAATAAAGTGACCTTAAGATACTTTTATGAGATTACCTACTACAACCATTTTTTTTCAGAAAACGTTTGACATTGAAACTTAAAATTTAGTATCAGTTCGAAATGTTTACCAGCATCACCACCAGCATCACATCTACCATATTAGTATTCAGTTAACGTTATATATTTTATATCTTTCGTGAAACTGTGGTAAACGTGATGACAAAAGTCACACTTGTATATCCATGTACTATGAACCATATAATCACTGTAAATCATCTGAAAAAAAATAACCCCGCCCTGTTCGTTCAGTCGAGTAAAATAATAATACACAATGGTATAAAAATAAATTTATTAAATTAAAATTATTTTCATTTCTTGCTACAAATATAAGTTTCCGCCACGACCGTATTTCGTCTGTCCGCTTTCCTTAGTTCCCTTTGTAAATCAGCTTGACTTTTTCCGCTAGTCTCCGGTAGGAAGATGATAAGATACAGAGTACTAAGAAAAATTACGCCACTGAACAGGAAAAACATGGTGGAAAACCCAAAAGAAGTTGTTACGGGTTTGAAGAAAAATAGCAGAAGTAAACTGGTGCACCATGAATAACTCAAAACGTACGATGATAGTGTTGATCGCATCTGAAATGTTTATTAAGCAAGACACAGTTAAGAAAATAAATAATATTGTATTTATTTAAAAATTGTTTTACCTACTGAAATGAACGAATGTTTTTAGTGAAACTCCTTTCACGGGTTTTACCCTTAAATGTGTAATTTTTTTAAATGTTTATGAAAAAATCATAACAATTGACAACTTATAATACGAGAAAATGAGAAGAAAATTGTTTTCCTAGGTTTGTTACCAAATCAAATAAGATGGAATGTAAATACAAAATTCCTGTTTTGAGAAAAAAATATAATTGTTTATAGGACACATCTACGTCAAGGACTTATTAGAGATGCCGAATCCATAAACCTCCGCTATAAGTCTTGAGTAAAATTATATTGATTGAGTAAAATTATGAAATTTTCCGCAGAATATAATCTATAAGGCACCAATCACACAATCAAATTATAAAAAGTGTCTACAAAATTTATATTTTAAATATGACATTGGAACCAATTATTCAGATATCATTGAATTCAGAAGAAAATTTTTTAAATTTTTTCCGTTTTTTTCTGTTTATTTTGTTATAGTGGCATCAAGGAAAACCATAAAATATACTTTTTTTTATTTACTTTCAATTTTAAAAAGTTTGAAAAGGATATTAAAATTTGAAAGGGGATAAAGTCATAGGCAAAAGCAAGTACCAAATATTACTATACTTTTACTAGTATTTTACGATTATGTGTATATATACTTATCGTGGCATGCATATTACCGAAAATAAGTTAAGCAAAATGGATAATCGTAAAAATCGATTTATTCTTTGTATTTTCGTCTAACAAGTTACTCATATCTAATGATGAGTTATGTCCCAACAGGTTTTATTTATTTAACTGGCACAATTTGCAATACACATCTTCGACCGTCACTTTAACATCCTTCTTTTTCTACTTCCTCCCATCTTCATTACAGACGGTCATGCCTGTTTTCAAATGCCTTGCTAGAGGAGTTGAGTAGCTACTTCCATGTGGCTTATCATAACGCGATTGTGGCAGTGATTTTAACCTAACCAGATCTGCAGTACGATACTGCAGATCTGGTTAGGTTAAAATCACTCGACGTCTTTTGCGATGTCGACGACCTCGAGGTCTTTTGGCCCCTACTTTCCCAGCAATTACCAATTTGTCTAGGCTATCTGGCTAGCTGTGAGATATATGACTAAAGTATCTGGGCACTCGTTAGCAGCAGACTGTTGATAAATTCGCTTTAATTCGGAAGATAACAGATTTTTTGGTTATTTTAGCCGTTCATGATATACTTCGCCTACTCCTCTGACACCACATCTCGAAAGGATTTATCTTCTTCCAACCTACTGTGCGGATTGTCCAGACTCGGATCCATATAAACTGTATTCTGCTTGGTGATATTGGAGATCTTTCTGTCTCTGTTTGCTTATTGCCGCTGACTGGCCATCTAGATCTATCGCTCGATCTCTCACTCGTATCCCCAATGGTCACTTATATATTTGTTTCTATTTTAACCATATTGAATGGAGTTGATCGTGGTAGACCCTGATCGTGATAGAGATATTTGAAGATTACCGTATACTGGCATGGAATAAGGTGTATCGTTAGGGATTCTGGAGAGGTTTTGATATAACATCGGTGTTGGTAGATATAATGTTAGTCTTAGGGGTGTATATCCTTAAACCACTTTCTAAGGGTCTGACAAGTTTAAAATATAGTTTAAATTTAAAATAAAATTTATCCTTTATAACCTTTTTTATGTTTAAATACTTTATAATATAATTAAAACGTCATTGTCAAAATAAGGCCAATTAGGTATTAATTTGGCATAGCATAAAGTCTTGTGAATTGTTTTTTAACTTAATATACATGGTTCGATGAACTAGACATTATAATAGATTACTTATAGTTTTATTTATATAATTATTTTTATAGAATTATATAAAAGAAAGAGATAGTTAAAAAAGTCAAGTTCACGGTTGCGTCTATAAGAAGGCTATTTATATACACATTGCCACATTTTTCATATTTATCGAAATAAAAAAAAACATAGTTTGATTAATTTCCAGATTAATTACTTAAGTACAACAATTTTCAAATAAAAAAAATCTTATTAATAAAGAAAAAATACGTGTACTATGATTCACCCATGATACACTAATAAGGATTAAAGTGGCGGAACGATACACATATGAATTATATTTTATTAAATAAGAGACGTATGTTTTATTTTTTTATTTTATATAACTTTATTTATTATAATTATACAAAATAAAGAGATAATTTAAAAAGTCAAGTTCACGGTTGCGTCTCTAAGAAGGCTACTATATGCAACATTGCCACATTTCTTCAGTTTATCGAAATAAAATGACACAGTTTGATGCATTTCCAGATTAATTAATTAGGCGCAACAAGTTTTAAATTTTAAAAAATATTATTAATATTGAAAATGTATATGCACATTAACCCACACATGATGCATTATTACGGATTGAGGTGGCAGGCGCCAGTTAATTTACATAATGTAATATGATCCACATATGGATTATATTTTATTAAATAAAATACGTGTGTAAATGAATCGATTATATGATTGAAGTACTGGTTTATTTATATTGTGTTGCCCGTACTTACATGAACAAGATGTACCACTAATGATTACTTCTTTTGGTTTCTATATACTTCTTTTGTTAATTTGTGATTCCATTTGTTATTAGTTCCAGAGTACTAATAACAAATGGAAGTAAACAATAAATGTGTTATAATAGCGTGTTCTACTAAAACAATAACTCTTCTTAGAACGAAATGTAAACTGTATAATATACTCACTCTAAAACTGAATAGCTCAGCCATGATAACGTAAGGTAAAGGACCAACACCAGCAGCGTAGCTAAGGATGAAAGAAGCCACGGCCATTAGAGGAATCCAAGATGGGCAGGTAATTCCTCTTTCCACCAGGAGGTACCAGGTGGCCAGACATAACATGCTTATGCAGTTCAAAGTCGCAGTTAGGATTAAGAGGAACTGTGAATGAAATATTTCTTGGACTTAGCTTGAATGTGTTATATTTTAGTTAAAAATTTCTAAATTATTATTTAACTTGCTCAAAAGTACCAAAGAACAATTTTAGATTCTGTATCCCTTCTAATTGCAATGTATTGAAAACCTAAATATTGTAAAATTCAATTAAAAAGTATAGTTTTTTCTAAATATCTATTTGAGTTTTTTTGGAACTTGAAGTTTATAAAACTTGATAAAAGGACCTTTTTCATTTACCGTCGAACCAAACAAAAAACATCAATAGTTAATTCTTGCATGTAAACTTGAAACAGATGTCTGTTAAAGATATTAATTAGATAAGATTAAAGATATTTATGATATACAGAAATGCATTGTTTTATTGACTGTGTCAACATTGGATGTAACCCATTTCAATCATAAACATAGGCTAAATATGCAACGAACCAATTTTCGCTGCGCGCACACATTTCTGTAAATTTAATGCGCGCGTGCAGCTTTTGCTCTGTACTTGCACTGCGAGCGTACGCTATATTCACTGCGCGTGAACTGCATCCTAGACGTGAGGCATGTTTATTGTTACCGGTTAAAATACTCAATACCTCAGATCAAAATATGAGAAATACAAAATACTTGGTATCGTAAATACTTGTATGGTATGGCCGACCGGACGTTCATACAATGGTTATTTTATGGTCGGGCTGTGGCATAACTTTACCCCTCTTGTCTAGCTCACTCACGCATATCGTATTCAGGTTTTCTCGCTCTTTCATATTTAAAACGTGTATGAAATAAGGGATAAACTGAATATTTAAATACTCGTAAGTTATAATATATGTAGCTGTTTGAATGACAAAACCTAATTTAAGAATAATCAATACGGAACGATTTGTTTGTTCGGAATATCTTACTACAATACGTTAAAAAAAATTTGGCAAAAATAAACATGGCAAAAATTTAAAAAAAATTTTTTTAATAATGTGATCTATTTTTTCTTAAATTAATGATAATTATTGTAAATAATATGATTAATTTTTTAAATATGCTATTTAAATGACTATGCCAAATGAATCATTTAGTTACCATTTCTAAGGCTGGAGCCATAAATATTTACGTTAGTATGAAGGAAAAATGAAATATTGTATTTTATTAAAAATGTCTCATTTAGAAATTATAGAAATTCTCGTCAATTTTATTTGCAAGAACCCTTCATAATAGGTTACAATTAAGATTTATGTTACGTCTTCCGCGACCGTAAATTTATAGCCATTTATAATATGGTCCTCTACAACGGAATTAGGCCCCCCCATACTCGTCGAGTATTTTGTCACCTATATTTTATAATACTCGTACTCAATATCTCAAAATACTCTTTTTGCCCAAGTCTACTGCACCCGCTCTGGTCACGTGATGTTCTCGCTTTTTTCCATGAGTTTGGTTTTGTCCGTAGTGAACGGAGGAGACGCATTTTTCGTAATAATGGAATGGAACGAGGAGACATAAGTGTGCAGTATCCAATACACCGACTTTGTGTATTTTAGAATAAATTATATTAAAGTCATTGAAATTAACTCTCAATAATATATATATCTCATAAAGGTTTTGTGTTTGTAAATCAGTAATTTTTTCTAAATTGTCTATCTCAAACCACTTACCTGGTATCTATCTTTAACGTACTGATGATAACGTTCTTACACAGTATTTTTTTTTGTGATAAGAAATGAAATTTTGTATGTAATCATTGAGGAAATAAATAATCACAAAATACCAAGATTATTTTATCCACAATTATATTAGGATATCGACCGTCTAGATCTATTTAATCTATCCGTCTGTGATCGGGCGACGCTGTTGCCCGATCAACTATTTGGCATTGGCATTTACGTTGAAATAAATAATTCCAACTCGGTGATGGGGTCTTAAAGGTACATTGTATATCTAATTAAACTATTTACAAATATTAACTTTTGTCAACATAAATATGTTGCCTACTATATCTTTCTGAGGCATAAAACAAACTAATTACAAGGCTGTATTATGGACAGTTTCAATTAACGCAAACTTCGTTTAATTAAAATTCATGAAAGATTTTCAATTTTGTGGGACCTTAAAGATAGTGGTCGTAGTCAACAGATACAATTGAATAGTTTATACGTTTATTTTTGCACAAGAAAAGAGCGCGACCTACACAAGCGCCTTACGCACTCTGTTCTTGATAATGCGCAGGCGTTAAAAGGATCGTAGTCTGGACAGTGTGTAGTAGCAAAATAGACCGTAGCCTGGAAAATGTGTATGCGCAAAAACGATCGTAGCCTGGATAATGTGTAAGTACAAAAAGTATCGTAGCCTAGATAATGTGTAAGCGCAAAAAGGATCGTAGCCTGGATAATGTGTAGGCGTAAAAAGGATCGTAACCTAGACAATGTGTAAGTGTAAAAAGGATAATAGCATCGACAATGTGTAGGTGCAAAAAGGACCGTAGTTTCCGTGTACATTGTGTAATGCGTCGATGTATATATGAAGGTCCATTATACTCTAAATATGAGGATCGAATATATGGATAACATCGTATAATAGAATCATCAAAGCTAGCACTAGACTGTGCTAATTATGTAAGCGCTAGATGGGACTATATCATTCTGTCACTTTAAAATTGGATTTTTGGATAACGTAAATGCAAAATATTTCCTTCTAGTACACTGTCCCCCGTCATATTTTTTTTACAACTAGCACCTATCACAGATTTATTATTTATTCCCCCATGTTTCTATGGAAAACGACATCCAGTTTAGTGATGATCTTATATAAAGTGTTTGAGATATATACACCAATGATATATACACCAATTTCCCAAGTGGGGGAAAAGGATGTGTGGATATATCGGCAGGCGTTGTCCTTTATTATTTAAATCGAACGTATGTAGCTTCAGTATTCATTATAGACACATAGTTGTTCTAAATACAAAGCATTAGTACGTACGGTATCAAAGTGTACAAATAAGTACAAAGAAGCAAACATAAGGTTTCTTTTTAAAACTTACCTTCCTCCCACACCTTTCAACGCAGACCGTGGCAACGACAGAACCAAGAAGATTGACGAAAGCTACTGCCAAGGCTTGCAGGTGGACTGGTACCGGACTGCCAGCCTTCTGAAATATGCTGGAAGCGTACGTGATGACGGCGAAATATCCGCCTAAACTTTGCAGAGTTAGCATCACTATGGCAAGTTTGAATGCTGTGTTTGTGGCGCGGTCTCGAACTGTAAGATGAAATTAAATTAGTAAAGACATCGATTTAGTCTTCGATATGTTATTATAATGTCACAATTTATTACAATACAAGGTGCGTTTAGACCATAGTTCAAAAACTTAAAAAGTACAAGTGAAATTAAATGTAAAATTAAATATAGAATCGTTTTGAAGCCATTTTTCTAATATAACTCAGAGTAATTTAGATAAAAAAGAACAAAAATTAGAAAAAAACCAACAACTTCTCGCTATTTGCGGATTTGTTATTCGCTATTCGCGGACTTGTTATTCGCTATTCGCGGACTTGTTATTCGAGATTTTAAGTGTTTAGGCCTCCTTTATTTATAAAATTCACAGGAGAGCACTTCAGTTACTATAAAAGTAAAAGACAACTGTATTAAAGATGTACGTGTACAGCATAGCTGAAAGAATTTAAAATTACCAACTTTGTCTTGCCAGAAGGAACATTTATTGGGAAAATACAAATAGTCGAGAAAAATATGGAAACACACGAAAGAAACCTGACTACTAGATACCTTAACTACTATGACCATACAACCTTTGTTGTAATGCTTTCACGATTAATGCAAGCACGGCGACTTCTTATTTTTCATCTGTAACTAAAAATATTTCCGTCTGCGCTGGCATTTGTCACTTGCGATTTTTTCAATCTTATTTATTTATCTACTTTAATGTATCTAATTGATATATATGACGGACTTATTGCTACAAGAGAAATCTCTTACAGCCAACCACACACTCTTAGTGTATACTTGAAGAATATACCTCGTAATTCACCATCGTAATACTGTCACTATGGTTAAAGAAGCATTCGCATTACGAGCCCCAAAAAGGTCCCTCTTGAATTTCGTCAGCTCTCACATGATTTCATTCGTCATCCTCAGCTGATAACTCACAATTACGCAAATCGCTAAATTGAAAACATCTGCCGACTGTCGACAATGATACTTGTAACGTATATAAATGAGCTTAAATTATTTTTTAGTTTTATAAATAACTTATGTAGTTATTATTGTTTTAATATAAATGAAGGCAAATATTTTTAAATCTGTCACATATTTTATCCATCTTCCATTTCTTCCTTGTTATTAAGTATTATTGAATTTAAATAAATTGTAAATAAAAAATTAAGAAATGAAATATACGAAATATACATACGAAAATTTCTCTGGGAATCCCTAATTTATTTTTGGTTCATGGTCTCGATATTTGCGGTTTTGACAGCCGTGGAACCAAAACCTCGGGTATAGTAAAATATTACTTTAAGTATAATGCACAATGTGATTATAAATGTGACGATTATTTTACATAAAATATAAAAGAAAAGCGGTCAGAAGCATTACATAAGTATATCATTTATAGTAATTTTTTTCCTAGTACGTTGTATCAAGCTTAGATGCAACATATTATTTACATTAAATTTAAAGAAATACCACAGAAGACGGTGACAACTAAAAACTTTAAAAAATAAACATAATTGTATATTGTAAATCATAATTGATATAGTATTAATGTAGTAATACTTCTATTCAAAGAGTTTTTGTATTCTATCCACAATCACTTTTTAATTTTGGATCAAACTTTTTGAAATAAAATTGTTTGTAATTTTACATATTATTTTTAATGTTGAACCTAGAAACTATATATTATGTCAAAAGAATATTGATGTCGCCTAAGCTTTTAATTTCCTTCAATCCTTTATTTAGTGCAGATCACAGAACTGGATATTGTTTTTCATAGAAGTATTTATATAAAGCAATAAATTATGATGGAGCTAGTTGGAAAAGTAAATTTCGTAAAATGTTAATTATGTAAACTGTTTATATCGTAAGGAAAAAATAATAATGTATATCGGGAAGAAATGTTTTTCATTAAAGTTTTCTATAAAATTCACTTTGAAAGAAGCTAAATAATACAGCGCCATCTAGTGCTAACATAGATGATTTTGTTGTTCCGTACACTTGGTTCACATGTTGAGAATATAGATGGCGTACTTGTAATATTCGACCAGTGACTGTAATGGATTCCAAACCTACCTAACATATGCAATAAAATAAAGTTATTTTTGTATATTTTAAACATATTTTACTTAAAATAAATATCATAAAGTGTAAAATGTGCAGAAAAATATGCATTTATTTCATTTATAAAATCAAAAATTAAGTAACATATTTATAATATCGAACATTGAAGTTTAACGTTTGACAGCAAATGAGGGAAACATTTTTTCATAGTTTTTATAAACCGCAACTTCTAAAAAACTCACATTGGTATTAAAAATAATCTTATTTTTTTTTAATTAATTTTAAGACATTTATATTTTCTGTACATTGCTATAAATTATGGAATAGAATCTGACACTGTTCTTTAAATTATTGTCTTATTTTGTTTAAACTTTAAAAACAGTACGCGCGGACAGACAGATGGAGAATGTTGCTATAATAATAAGATTTAGTGGGAACTTTCGAACATCTAACCCTAAAAAATGGTGCCATCTTCTAAACTTATTTTTAAAACAATTTTTATCTAACATCCAGGAAGAAACACGGCATGCTAGGAATTAATTATATTAAAATCTATATGATTCTTCAATATTATGTAGCTCATAATATTGAATCATCAAATTGAATAAAAGAAAATGAATAAATCCAAATAGCGTTTTCGAGTTTCGGCTAAATTACCTAAGCAATACGCATTAACGCATGGCGATATCTATTAAAATATTTGGGAAAGCATATTATAAATTGAATACATCAAAAAACTTGAGCCGTCGCGATGTGAAACATCGTGTTCGTACAAGTAATATGTATAAAAGACAAGATTATTACTGGAACTAAATATGGCATAATGAAAAAAATAAAGTATTACGAATTTCTTACAGAAAATGGTGACTTTATTTAATAAACATTTATTTATAATTAATACAAAAATTCGATATTAATGTCAAGTTGGAAGTTCGGTTGCGCATGGCGACACATCGCCATACCGTATACTCTACTAGATATAGACTATATATATACCTTAGTATAGCGTGGCGACCCGTCACCACGGCAAGCGTCGCCACGCCAACGATCCGGTTTATACCTGCGCCTTACTACCTATTAGTAAAGATAATGGTACTTAACTGTCATCACAGATGGCATTACTATTTTAAATACAATAATTTAGTTTTGATATATATAGCCTATATGTAGTAGAGTGTATGATATGGCGCCGTGTCGCCATGCGCAACCGAACTTACAACTTGAAATTAATATCGAATTTTTGTATTAATTGTAAATAAATGTTTATTAAAGTCACCATTTTCTGTAAGAAATTCGTAATACTTTATTTTTTCATTATGCTATATTTAGTTCCTGTAATAATCTTGTCTTTTATGCATATTACTTGTACGAACACGATGTTTCACATCTGCCAGGCGTCCCGTGACGGCTCAAGTTTTTTATTTTCGTATTCAACATAATTTGTGTGATTCAAATACAAATGGCTTCTTATTGTTTTTTTAATAATTTTAAATATTATATTTAATAGAAGAATAAAGATAAAAAAGTTTATATATTAAAGAAATTACGAAAAAAAAAGTCTAGGGGGTTCCTTTGTCACCTGTTTTCCATGTGTTTCCTTGCATGTACGTGCATCGAATAAAAACTATAACACATACTTTAAAATCAAGGTTGTATACATATGGTTCCTAAAATATAATGAAATAAATTATAACTCGATATAATGTCGACAAGTTGAGAAAATAAAGAAATAAATATTAGTTCATGAACGACGTTCAACTGTTTAAATAATTACAAAAAACCCTATCCTTTTGTTATGTTCATTGTTTTTTATTATTTTTTTTCATTTCAGAACCGAGTGAAGAACTGTTCAAATAATGTTAAACAATATAAATGCACTTATATTTTGAATGCCGTTTCCAACTGGGGCCAACAGATGGCGCAAGTCGTGAATTAAATCGCGCTGTGAAAATTGTTTCACGTGTTGGAGAAGTTGCTATGGCAATTGTCACGAGCTCCAATTATAGTAAAAAAAATGTTAAATAATAATAATTATTGCTACAGTGTGATATTAAAATTATTTTTATAGTTTATTTATTTACATAAACAATATTTTTTATTTCATTACTCTTCTTCAAAGAAAGATAGTTGTCTAAAAATTTTTTCAAAATATCTCTTCATCAATGTATTAAACTTTATATTTATTAACGTGTTTAGAAAAACTGTTTACGTATAATATAATGACAATCCAGAAATACTACAGCTTTATATTTCACGTGTTTTAGCCTAATATAAAACTTTTATATAATATTTAGTCCAAACGTAAATTGATGAAGCTCTATGATCAATGTTTTAAACTTTATATTTATTAACGGGTTTAGAAAAACTGTTTACGTATAATATAATGACAATCCAGAAACACTACAGCTTTATATTTCACGTGTTTTAGCCTAATCTAAAACTTTTATATAATATTTAGTCCAAACGTAAATAGATGAAGCTCTATGATCAATGTTTTAAACTTTATATTTATTAACGTGTTTAGAAAAACTGTTTACGTATAATATAATGACAATCCAGAAACACTACAGCTTTATATTTCACGTGTTTTAGCCTAATCTAAAACTTTTATATAATATTTAGTCCAAACGTAAATAGATGAAGCTCTATGATCAATGTTTTAAACTTTATATTTATTAACGTGTTTAGAAAAACTGTTTACGTATAATATAATGACAATCCAGAAACACTACAGCTTTATATTTCACGTGTTTTAGCCTAATCTAAAACTTTTATATAATATTTAGTCCAAACGTAAATAGATCCATGATCAATGTTTTAAACTTTATATTTATTAACGTGTTTAGAAAAACTGTTTACGTATAATATAATGACAATCCAGAAACACTACAGCTTTATATTTCACGTGTTTTAGCCTAATCTAAAACTTTTATATAATATTTAGTCCAAACGTAAATAGATCCATGATCAATGTTTTAAACTTTATATTTATTAACGTGTTTACAAAAACTGATTACGTATAATATAATGTTTTTAGCCTAATCTAAAACTTTTATACTCCAAACGCAAGTAGATTAAGCTCTAGACATAAAGCTTTAGATAAACTGTGGTCTTTTAAATACAAGTTCTACTAGAGTTTATTGGTTTATTAACATTATTTTTTTTTATTTCTGGGATTCCAACATGATTTGTAATTCTTTTCATTATGCCCGTTAGTTAGCTTGTACCAGACTTACAACTGGTTATGTCCGAATATTTTGCGGCAAACTTTTAAATATGCATAATTTCAATTAATTAAAATTAAAATAAAATAAAAAAAATAACCTGTCACGTGTGAGTTGAACTCTGCTACTAAGGATTTAACATTTAAGAATATATAGTACTTCTATTAAATTACTTAAAAATATTTTAAAATTTTTCACAACGTAAATATATTGGCTACTATCTCTTTCAGAGGCGTAAAGCATGGTGTATATTTTAAAATAATCATCGCTATCGTTTTCCTGAGAAACTATTACGTAGACTTCTAAAAATCTTATTTTTATCATTTTATATTGAACAGTTTCGACAATGTGGGCGGGGGACTATAGGACTTATTTATTTTCCATATTTCTCAGTATATATATATATATATATATATATATATATATATATATATATATATTTATATATATATATATAAAGATACACAACTTAAAATTACGACAACATTATTTTGAAGTCTTTTTTGTTAACCCATTCAAACGACACCCCTTGTTACATACGGAATTGAAAAAAAAAATTAATACTTAATTTATCCCCACCTACAATTTCTATTTAAATATTTTTGATTATTAGCTATTGGAATATATGCAAGCTAATATGTTTTATCACCAAGCCAAATTGAAAGTTTTTAAATCAAGTAAGTTCTGAGGGAAATGAATGTGACCTACAGACAGAACAACACGTTATTGATCTAGTAAAAGTAACATTTTTCCTCTTAAGCTATGGATCCCCAAAAATATTTAAGGCACAAGCCCAACGTGTTTCAAATTGGAGTTAAACTTTATTTAAGAAAGTTATTGCGGTTTTCACCATGATTCTTCGACATCGCTCTTTCTTTTCATATCCATCTTTATTGCAGATGCTAGTATCAAGGTATATGATGACCTAATAAATATCCTCATAAAAATGCAGCAAGTCACATTTGGAAACATCTTTTATTTAGTTGCATTATTTATTAGATACATGCCTCGAAAGTCTCCCAATCGAGAAAGTTCGAAAAGTATCCCACGTCCCTAATTTTTCCACTTAAATTTCAATAAATGCCAAAAAGTAGTGTGATATTAACTTTCAGCAATACCTTAACGAAAATCGGAGCAGTTCAGTTACAATCGCTAGTTTGCGAGATATCAAACAAATTTCGAATTTAACTTAAATAAAAAAATAATAAGATAACATATACAGGAGAAGAATAAAATCACAGCTGCAAACTTCAGCTGTTGTGAAACCTTAATTGATACGTATTTCTCACGTACTTGACTGGCTTTTAATAATCAGTCGTTCAATAATATAATCTAGTCTAGGAATTGTCAACCAGTCTAGATTTCTAGATATTTATAAACTGTTGGACTCACATATAACAAGGATAGATATCTTCTCAGCCTTTGTCTCTTCATCCTCCATCATAAGTTGTTTCAGTTCACCTTGCACCACAGCATCGTTTGTATCAAGGCTTCTTAATTTCGCCAGAACTAACTTAGCTTGCTGTAAAAATTAATATGAGCAAATTTATGTATCTACGCTGTATATGTATTTAAAAACTAGAATAGCTTAAACATGCGTATCGGGGAAAAGACTAATGTTTGATGCGGAAAATCTTGATGTGAAGTGGAAATATTTGCTTGTGGAAAGAATACAGAATGATAAGTGAGGCTGTTGTTGAAGAAATTGGTGAGTTCGCGCATCTAGCGAGTTTATTCTCGAAGAATGGGAAACTGGGTATTGATGTGAATTAACGAACGCCTACTGGTGATAGGATGAACTTGAGGCCGATTTGAAACGAAAGTTAAACGAGCGGTTTGGCGGAAATTTCGCCACATCAAACTTTATTAAAATTAAGCAATGTGTGAATCACACTAATAAAGACGTGACATAATCACAATTTAATCTTCGTATTATATTACAAATATGGTCGAACGATTCCACATTAAGAGTAATAGATTTATCCAATGTTATTAGTATAAAATAATAACCTCTAAAACTTAAACTGTCACAGCAACTGCATTAACGTGATAGTCATCTTTATCGACTTTTTATAAAAATTTGCCTTTACTTCCGGATTTTTTTTTACTTTCAAATAAAAAAAGGTATCACTTATGGAACAATAAGAATGGCCTACAATTGGTTTGTGTCCAATCAAATAACTTTTTCTTTAGTTTTGTAGAATATAGGTTTCGACTTTTCAGTTGTGTAACTCAAGGAGGTTCAGTTGTATAACTCAAATAACTTTTTCTTTAGTTTTGTAGAATGTAGGTTTCGACTTTTCAGTTGTATAACTCAAGGAAGAACTGATTTTCTTGAAAACTCATCGTTTTATTTGTTCCCCTGAGCACAATTAATAAAAAAAAATTGCACAGTTGGTTGCTCCGTTTGTATTTTATAACCCTTTGAAAGCACACATACATACGTACGTACCTACCTACTTTCGTTCGCATATACAGACCCACAGGTTCTAATGTAATTTATGCTTTTCTATTAATATTTCCTTTTAAACAATTTTCTTTCCTTTCTTTCATTGACACATCCTGTATGCTAACGCAATACTTTCATTTTGATGAAAGTGCAAGTTAATTAACATTAATAAAGTGGCTATTCATAGACATGTACACCGGACAAAAGTGATATTCATGTAAGTCTTTAATCTGGTAAAAGGCACTATAATATCGAACAAAGAAAAATTTAATAACAACACTAATCGTTGTAGTATTTATTTGTAATAGAAATGACTATATTCAGTGAAAAGGTCACTAGACGGATTTTTCAAAACATACTCAAACGGGTTGTTAAAATATTCAAACATTGGCCAAAATTTGAGGTATAATTTAAAGTCATGATTTGAAAAAAGTAAAAGCTTGATGAACCAAGGAAGAACCAAGAAGTCATAATAATAGAAAACCATCTACGAAGCTAAATATTAAAGTTAATAAGGTGATAGGTTTAAGAATTTTTTAATAAAAATTGTCTCATCTTTTCGTTCTATTATTGCTACTTCTTCTGTTTGAATAGGATATGGAAAAAAGTGCTGATAGATAGTTTTTATTCTATGTTTATTTTGCGCTGAAACTTTAAGATCTATATTTGCCTTTATGGTCAGAGATTTAAGCAAAAAGAATCCTGATTGACAAAGTACATGGAAAATTGTTAGCACTTGCTGTCACTTGCTATTATAAACTAGTTAAACTTATATAATTGCATTTACATCTGGATATCACAAGAATGTGAAGAATAATAATTTATTTTATTCAATTAATTTTTGGAAAGTGTAAATTGAAAAATATTACGTAAAGAAATACAGTGATAAAAAATATTGAAAAGAAAAAGATATAATCTAAAACAAAGGGTGGAAAAAATTAAAGACAAAATCATTAAAATATTTATACATTACAATATCAGTTTCACTTAAGTCAAATAATTTATCAGAAACTTCAATATTTCTAACTTAAGATAACGGCAAATACCTAGATCTAAATCTCTTAGTATCTTTCTACAAGAAAAAATTTATCGAAGTCACATTATATGCAAGTGACGAAAATACAGAGATTTTGTTTCAAAATTCAACTAATTCGAGGTAATTTACCAAAGTTGACTACTCAAAACGATGTTAAATAAAATTGATCTGCAGAAATTTTATTTCAATTGAATCTCATATAGTTCATAAAATTCTATACCCGAGTCTCATATGGTAGCCAAATAAATATGCAGTCATTAAAATTAACCTTAAAATCAGCTTTCAAAGTAATTTTTAAAAACAAATATTCTCAATATATTTGATGTTAATACATCTCCAAGACAAAGCAATCTTACCACTTCTTACTCCTTTTGTTAAGATTTTAAAAAAAACTTACAGTTTAGGATCAATTGCTACTTTATAATCGAAAAAATGATTTAAAACTATAATCATATTAAGGTTCTCTGAATATGAAACAGTGAAAAGTTATTAAAAAGAAAGACGTATTAACTTTATATGCTTAATGAGTACAAACCTTATAATCGCTTTTCTTCACCAGAAAAGACGGCGTCTCTGGAGCTTTACCAAATATCAAAATATGCAAAAGGGCAATACCGAAATAAACCCAAGCATTAGTCCTATAACTGACGTATCCTCCCAAAGCGTAGCTAATTATGATGCCAAGATTATATCCGAACATCAGAAAGGTTCCCAGTGTCCCTCTGCAAGACTTTTCAGCAATTTCAGCTACGTATAATGGAACCACCACAAAGAAACCTCCAGAGGCCAATCCCGCTACAGCCCTTACCAGTATTAGGAATAAAGGGGATGATGAATAAAGGTTCAGCGCCCATGAAGCCTGTAAACAAGAAATTTATATTATATTGATGTTAAATAAAAAAGGTACAATGGTGTAGCAACGCTAAGGTAATCGTGATCCGAAAATGGAAAAAAATAAGGGCGAAATTTCATTTTACGACAGATAATAAACGTGAAGCGCATCAAGGAAAAGTTTGAAGTACGACATAGAGTAGACATAAAAACAAAGGAATAGGAAAGAACATAAATGCTGACCACCTAATAAAACAGAATGGAAACCTGAGAAATGAAGTGTATAGTTTTGATTAATTAAATGAAACTACGTGAAGCAGTATTATTTCTACTTTCTTAAAGTTCTTTACCACGACCAAGGTTTCGTTGTATTACAACATCTTCAGGTGGCCTGTCAGCAAAGATTAAATTGAAAAATGATTTTCTACAAAATTAACGCAAAATATATTCAATATTAAAAAAAATTAATACTATTAGTTATAATTTAAGTATACTTTTTCCTACAATTTGTAGTTTTTCAATTTGTAATACTTTTTTTTATTTTAGGTAACTCTTTAAAGAGTCCATCACCGCGAATTTCAAAAATCCATCTTCTGTATACCTTGGCCCACTCTTCTTTCATTTCCATTCATATTGGTAAATAAATGTATCAATGGACAGATAACTTGTTGTTGTTGTTGACGTGTCTATGGCTTATGCAGTTAAGAAAAAAGAAAAATAAATCAGATGGGGCCAAAGGTGTGAAGCGCAGCTCTGGCCACTTCATCAGCCTTTTCCGAGAATAGGATGTTTTTAATCCAGTTGACGTCAATTTTAAAGAGAGCCGATGCCATTACTGGACAGAAAAGTAGATATTGAGGGTCTACTTGCGTATTTGGGCAGCGTGGGCATGCTGAGGAGTAATTCCTTGTTCCGTCTGATATCATTATCATGACTTTCAGGTGTCCAGTTCTTAGTCTTGTGTTTGTGGAGGATATCTCTCGTGTGCAGTTTAGTTGAGCTGTTGGGAACTTTCTTCGTGGGCGAGATGAGAGCCTTTATTTTATAACAGGATTGGCGTCTGCAAGTGTAGTGAACGATGGCGTGCGATCTATAGTTCTGGCTTCTTTGGCCAGAAAGAGTCAGCCTCCTCGTTCCCTCGATGTCCACGTGTGCTTTTGCAAATTCATGTTTTTCCCTTCTCCACGACTGATGTGAGGGTGGTATTTATTTTTTGTGTCAAAGTAGTGTTGCCTCACTGGATGGCCTGAAGGGCAGACTTACAACTCGAAAAGATAACTATGCTCTCGAGGGAGCCTGAAGCCCCTATGAGAGCGCGTCCCCAGGTGGCGGATAGGGGAACGTCTCCATTGGTCTCCAATGGGTGATAGAAGAGAAATGAAATACTTTCCGCGGACCAAACAAGAAGAAGTCCACTCTTTTGAGGCAATGACACCTCCTTTCTATGACTAGCGCGACAGATAATTTATACATCTATATTTGTGCATTCGCCCTTTATCTATCAGAAGTCTAAATAATAAAATTAAGAGTAAAAAGTGGTTAGAAAGGGGAAAGAAAATCGATGTTTTGAGTGAATTTTTCACGGATGAGTAAATGACGAATTTGCATAAAATATAAAACAAGTCAGAAGAAAATTCTCACTAATAGTATAGGTTATTTCTAAATTGTACACTCATAAATTAAATTACAAAAATAATGCGTTTATTTATTGTAACTTATCTCAAATTTTGAAGATGAAACTTCTTGGCAGAATTTCAGAACAATTACGTATCGGGTGCAATGTCTTGTTTTCGAAGAGTCCATTTTATGACAAGTACCGACATCGAATAATTTTAAACTTACTTTCCCTCGAAATTATTTTCAGTTATATACATCTTCTCTCTCCTTCTAATAAATGTCAAAAATAATTTTTTCATTTATTATAACTTTCCTCACATTAAGTAGATTAAACACGAATTTAATGACAGAAATCAAAAGGCAACAAATAGACAAATAAACTAGCGCCATAAATAAGGAGCGCTGCACAAAATGGCGTCAGTGTTATGGAATTATGTTTTGACAGTCCGCGTTGTGAAAATTATATTTGTAACTCTTTTGTTATTTAAGAATTGTTTTTTAATACAATTCAATAAATTATTTTTAATATTATATACAATAATATTATATAGTAGTAATATTATATATATTATATAGTAGTAACCAGATATGATTTACTTTAATAGAATATTAAGTAAATCATATCTGGTATTAATATAAAGAAGAGTCATAATCAAGAACGTCATCAAAAACAAACCTCCAAAAATGTAAAATTAGTGTTGAGTATGGGGTTTTTTTTTCTTTAATAACATTATACTGATATTTTACGCATATAGACTACTTTAAAATTATATTTCGCGTTTATGGATGAATATATAAAAAAAATACAAATACACAATTAAATGAAACTATGTGATGTAATATTATTTCTAATTTCTTTAAGTTCTTTACCACGACATAGGTTTCGTTGTATTACATCGTCAGGTGGGTACAAAATTAACGCCAAATATATTCAATATTTAAAATACAAATATAAAATCCGTATAATTAAACCCTCTGTTTGTTCGGAATAAACTCATATATGGTTTACTATGGTAAAATATGTTTTGTCTCTATTTAGAGAATGCGACAGAGCACCATCTGTCCTACTTTATTTCACCGTGATATTTCAAAGTTTTAGAGAAAAGTTTAGAAAGTTTCCGAGTAGCAACGACCTATAGGAACACATAAGAGTGGGCAGCCGAACGGAGAAAGGTTTTAACTCAGACCGCATGGCATTTACATAAAACTAGGGATATTAATCTAATTTTTTATGAAAACGGGTGAGAGGGCAGCCGAGCGGAAAAGACGTTTCAGTTAGCTCGCACGGCATTTGCATAAAACTGGGGACAAAAAACTAATACTTCCGAAAGTTTTTTAACCCTGTTCTTAAAAGTGTTTTGCAATGGTATTTACATAAAACTGGGGACAAAAAACTAATACTTTCGAAAGCTTTTTAATCCTGTTCTTAAAAGTATTTTGTAACGGTATTTACATAAAACTGGGGCAAAAAATTAATATTATCGAAAGTTTTTTAACCTTTTTTTAAATGTCTTTTGCAGCGCTAAACAGTTAACAAGTGACACAGAATTAATGTATACCCTATATATTTAGTGGTGGATATTAATGCAATGGCGCCCTAGACCCGTGCTATATATTATCTTTCTAGTGACCTTTTATGACACTTATTAATAATTTTGCATATTATCTTTTGTAATTTTCCACCCCCTAAATACTGTCACCCTAGGCCCAGGCCTCACGGGCCTAGGCCTAAATCCGTCACTGGTCATATTAGTGTTATTTATAAATATTGGGAATTATTTATCGACTCGTCACAAGTGTCAAAATTATTCAATGGATTACAGTTTTTCAGAATAATTATAGCTAGGTGCGGATTGGGTTTATCTCTTTGTTGTTGTCATTTTATCAATATTGTTAACTCAACAAACTTATCAAGTCTGAATAGTGTTGCAAACACTCGACAAATAAGTTGTAAAACAACCCCACAATACTTATAGGATGTAAGGGTAACTATTTAGGGTTACAGGACACTTTTATCTGTAACAGGAATAACGGTATACCACATAAATTTATGTAACTCTGAATACCTGGAACACCTTAACTTCTATAATCACATTAACCCAGAGTTTGGGTCCCTGGATTAAACTGATTATTAGTGTCTAACATGAGAGTATAAAGTAAACGCATTAAAAATCAAGGCAACTAAATTTAGAAAGGCCCCCATTTTAATGACAGACAAAAAAACAAAACGACCAAATGCAAGTCATGGTACATTCATGCTTTAGACCACACGACTGAAGTAAAACTTCAAATTCACAAAATATGAATTTAAAATGAATTTACAATTTTATTCACTTTAAACTAAGAATATTTAATGTATTGAACAAAATAATAATTTATAAAATTGTTCAAGAACAAAATGAAATTACAAAATAATAAAAAAATCACCGTTTATATATATATATATATATATGTATGTATATATATATATATATATATATATATATATGTATATATGTATGTATGTACATATATATATATACATATATATATATATATATATATATATAACATAACTGGCTATGAGAGAAAGAGAGGAAGAAAATGTGTGCTCGCACCTCTCTCTCTTGTCCCTACAGTAATATACGAAACGTAGTAGAGAGAGTTTTCTCTCTTTCTAGAGAGAGAACTTCTCTTCTATAGAGAGAATTCTCTGTCTTTCTGTCTTCACTAACTTATATCTCCCTCTCAACTTCTATTCGCCTCGCCCGATCACACTTTTCGTAACGTTCTCGTCACGCATTCACCAGCTTACTCCCCAAGTCAAGCGTGCGTAAAGAAGTTTTATTTCAAAAATTTTGGTTTTGGAGGCCTACACAAAGGTTACAGAAAAAGTGTACCGCTGTTTTTGAGATATTCATAATATATATATATATATATATATATATATATATATATATATATATATATATATATATATGTATATATATATATATACATATATATATATATATATATATATATATACCTTTTTGTTTATTAAATGTGTATTACGCTAGAAAATCCATGAACTCATATTAATGATGACTCACTGTAAAAAAATAGTTTAACCGAGTTACCGTTACGATTACGGCTGACACTTGGTCGATTTGATTCCCCTTCTAAGTGGTACCTAGGAAATGTTGGATCACTTGGATTCTCTAGGCACTGCTGAACATAACATCACATAACGATATAAACTTGATAAACACAAATACTGCATGGTTGTAAGTTTTAAGGTTGATAGAACTTTAAAGTTTTTCTTTAAGATAGGACATTATTAAATGCTATAAACCTTAACTGAATTAGATTAAGGTAATATACATTAAATAAATTAACATACGGCATCCAGAACAGATATGGCAATAAGGGCCGGCTTCCTACCAACCCTGTCGGCTATTGTGCCGAACAAAACACCACCAATGATGCCGCAAAGACAAAGAGCGCACCCCATATAAGATATAACATTGTCCGACGTTGGCGTACCCTCTGGATTTAGGTTAGACTGAAGAAAAGGCACCGTTGGAGACATCCATCCTATGATGATACCATATGATACTGATGGTATATTAGCTGAAAGAGTGGTTAAATAAATATAATTTTATTTGCATTACAACTTTGTTTAAAGTACCTTCAATATTTTTTCTATTAATGTTTCTGTCTGTCTGTAAATTCACATCCTGTTTCCTCAATATACGGGTAGGCTTCAATGACATTTTGCACTTAAAAACTTATATAAGAGCTCGTTCGTACGCAGTAGTTTCTCTCCCGTGTCTTGAAAAACTATGGCGTGTATTCAGATGCATTACTTTCTTTGGGAGTTATTCTTCTTTAGTGAAATAGAATATATTCACATACTTGCATATTCATATAAATTATATAAAAACATGTTTTGGTGTAATAATAAGAAAAACGTTGTGCAACGTACTAATTACGGTAAGAACAATTTGTATGTATAAGAGATTAAAAACAAAATTAAATGAGACTACGTGATGTAGTATTATTTCTGGTTTCTTTAAGTTCTTTACCACGACCTAGGTTTCGTTGTATTACAACATCTTCAGGCGGGCTATTGGCAAAGATTTTTATTAGCAAAGATCTTTGTATTTATAAGAGTTTAAAAACACAATTAAATGAGGGTTTAGGTGGGCTACTAGCAAAGGTCTTTGCTAATAAAAATCTTTGCTAATAGCCTACCTGAAGATGTTGTAATATAACAAAACCTAGGTCGTGGTAAAAAACTTAAAGAAAGTAGAAATAATACTACATCACGTAGTCTCATTTAATTGTGAATAATGAATTTCTATAAAATTAACGCCAAATATATTCAAAAATAAGAGATTAAAAAAATAACAGTATCTATTTATTTTCTTTACTGGTTTATATTAATGTATAGTTATTGCTATAGGAGTGGTTTCTCTCAAACCGACGAGAAAAAATAACTGTTCAGCTGCAACACTATTTGGTGGCATTGTGTTTGGCAAATATACTAGCCAAAGCAAAATTAAATAAAAACGTAATTAAAAAAAGATTATTTTTGGGATAATTTGAACAGAATGAGAAATTTTTGATACCACGATCTAATTTACTGCACAACTTGGCGGTGTCAACATGTATTCGTAAAAAAAGTTAAAAAATAATTAAAAAATTGAAATAATCATAAACATATGAACCAGGGCGAGATATGGGAAATTAACCAGGAAGAGTATAAAAGGCCTTAGGCTTTACGAATTTCATCTAATGGATGAGCCAAAGTGATATTCATAGTAGAAAGCGAAAGTGATTCTTTTATCATTTCGGGGTTTTTGACCGCTCATTTCTCATTTGACCGTGGTATATATATATATATATAATATACACATATACATATATATATATACATATATATATATATATATATATATATATATATATATATATATATATATATATATATATATATAGTATAGTATATATACCATATTTTATGTGCGACATTATGGTAATATATACAGTATAGTCAAATTGCGTAAAAGCCCTATCAGTAGGAAGAAGGAAATCAAATCAGGGATTACTTTTATCTAATAAGTTTTCAAATTAATGAAAGTAGCGACTTAAATATAAGTATGGCCTTTTCACAAGCGTCACTTCGCCGATAGGAATATAGACCATATCGTTCTTAAAACGTTTTCGATACTTTATTGATTATTTTGTTTTTGTTGTAAGTTATTATGAATTTTTATGAATCTGTATAATAATATTTTGTGGATATTTATTGGATGTGACGATCATGATAAAATTATGTATAATTAAAAGGAAAAAGTCTAGGAGGCCAAATATACGAAATGTTTTTTTATGAAAGGGTAGTAGGGAAAAAACAACGTATTTCAAAAAATAGGGCGTGCAGTCATCTGTCGTTGTAGCATCTATCCTTGTAGCATCAGAACTATGCATCTGGATGCTTCAGCGGAGCCTGTGAATTGATATGTGGCAAATTACAAAAAAAAATTATTTTATGTTTACACTTGACTTCCATGGGGACCTCCCTCACTTCCTCCCTCATGCGTATCAGGTGTGTCACTTCACTTCCTCCCTCAAGCGTATCAGGTGTGTGGGAACATCTTATTTGCTCACTTTATCGAGTTATGTTGTTGGAAAGTTATTTTAAAATTAAAATGATGTTTCGTTAATAATTTTTTTTTATTTTCCAACATCGTTTTCGAAATATTATTCTTCAAAATGGAGTGCAATATACACCTTACCCGGACACTAGTTTTTGGATCGCGGCTTTTAAAATACTAAAAAAATTCTCGGTGCTATCATTTGATTTGTATTTTTGGAAACAAAATAAATTATTCAAATATAAAAATATAATATATTTAATGATTGAAATTGTTTACCCATTTGATGAGAAACTAAATGTCAACAGATATCTTTATAGAATTCAACATTAATTGACGGAAATATGTTATACCGTTCAGAAACAAATACATATTTTTCTACATCCTTTCATCGTTTCCATCACCAAGGCAAAAAACATTTTTTTCATAAACAATATATATTCTATCCAACTTATGCCTATCCGAACAAAAATAAAAACTATTTAAAGCCTGTATAATGTAGAGCTTTTATCAAATCGAATAAAAAACCGAAAGTATAACAGGAATACGCCCCTTATTGACACCACAAAATTTAATTAAATATAATACTTACCTAAAATAGCCCAAGTCACTTGAATACCAATTTTTGAGCTATTATCTACTTGGCTTTTTGAATCCATGTTTCTCTTGTGCTGTATACTCTATCTCTGATATACTAATATCACCTCCAAAACTTGATCAAAAATTTATACTTTTTCCTTTAATTTGCAAGCGTAGTCCATCAATAACATTACGAGGAAAATTCTACTTCTAGGAAATTCTAGGAAAATATACAAATGCACCTTTATAGAAAAACGCAACTTTGATTTGAACGATATTGAGCTAAGTACGTAAGGTATTTATGCAAAAATGACCATAAAAATCTTTAGTATTGTATTATTGTATATATTAAGGTCACAAAGCAGGAAATGAAAATTACGTTTTTCATATACAGGTTGTTATATCGAGCTTATTATATCTAATTCGTATAAAAACTATAACAAACAATTTTTTCAATAAAACGGTCAAGTGTTGGCCATGAACACAAAATGTTTCGCATTTACGATATCGTGGGTTTATAAATTTATTAAAGAATATTGCTTTTGTTATTTTTATTATTACCTTTAAATCTGATTAGGTTTATATGAGATAAGAAGGGTTTATAAACTCACATGTTCGTCTGCCCGTCCACTGTTGTACATGCATGAAGGATAAAGTTTTTAGAAAAACATAAGAGTCAACTTGAAATAATTTTGAGCCAGGTTATCTCGATCCACTCAAAAATATTTAGGAAAGGTAACCTAATGGTTTTGCCTTTAGAAGTCGATGAACGCAGTTCAGCAAACCAGTGAGTATAGACATCTCGAAAATGCGTCCCCTTCTAATGCATTTTCGATAAAGATACGCTTAGAATCAAGTATGATACCAAATACGTGCCATGGATCTGGACCCGCTATAACCACAGTTGGTTTCCTCACCAGTCTACCTTTGTAAAGAGCCTCAGCATTTTGGGGACAAAGTTAAACTTGTTCCTAGCATCCAGTCAAATATCCTGGCGAGGGAGTCTGCAGCTTGATTCTTTACTTATTTACGGCTATTTCCTTCGACCATTAGCCGGGTTCAATGGTTCCGTATCCCTGAAGGGATATCACGAGAATACCATCGAATATAATATTATACAGAATGGGAACGCGAACAGAATGTGAACCTGCTACCAGGCCATGGTATCCATATAATCAAATGTTATTAAATGATTTCATAATGCGATATAATACAGCACCGTTTAATTGATTCTGATAGAAATTTAAGTACTCTTTTATAATCAAATTTCAGTTTAATTTTGTTATATTTATGCCACAGAGCAACTTGCTAATTAAAACTTTTTATTATTTTATTGATTAATTTTAAGTAATTATTTTGTTGTACGATATTTTTACATAACTAGTTTAATGCTGCACCTATCTACTTACGTCGTACAAAAATATATTAATTAATTAATTAACCAAATTGTCTTTAATAAATGCACCGATATATAGAAACAAATAAACCATTCTCAAAAAAATATTTATAAGGGTTTAAATTAAGTCTAACATTTTAAATTCTTATTCTTGCAATCAGATTTAAAAATATTACGTCTTAATAGCGCCAGAAATAAAATAGTCCATATAATATAGAAAATAAATAGTCCATATTAAAATAATTTGCATATAAATCGATACAAAAAGACAGATTATTCAGTCCTTGAAATATTATTACAACCTGTACAAGCAGATTTTTTTTATTTACTATTAGTTGTCTTATTTATTTGCGTAAGTCTCCATTATCTAGCCAGTTTCTTATTTGTTTATGCAATCTTCCATTATCTTACACCGGAGACCAGTTTATATATAGACCTTTCACATTGAATCTAAATATAGGTTGGTTTTCCACTTACGACATAAATCAATATTTGAAATGCTTTTCTCGTGTTCATAACTTCTACGTATTATGTTTTAATTCCTAAATATATTGTTTAAAAGATAATTGTTGAAAAAGGTCACTTTTATTTCTTACCTAAAGTGATTTCACAATAATTGTTAAAAATGCTTAAATGTTATAAATAAAAGATTTTATCCTCTTCTGCTAAAGTGCTGTCCAGCACATCTATATTCGATAAAATGTTATCCAATTCAATAACAAATAAATAAAATGAAATCCGTTTCTTTTGCAACAAAAATACAATAAGAGATCTTGGATTGAAAGAAGGAAGTTTCTGGTTATTGTATGTGATATCTGTATATGAGACAGTAGGATTACTTTTCCTTTAAATTTTCTACCATTTTCCTTTTGGGTATGCCACGTTTTCTTTCCTTGAGAACTCAGGAAAGGACGCAGAATTGATCTTGCGCATATGAATTTATCTGCCAGCTATGAAAAGGAATAATTATCCTGAAAAAAATGCCCTATATTATTGTGTAAACTTTCATTCTCCATAGGTGACAATTTCCTGCGTTCAGGCAATCATCACCCTTTAGAAATATGTGTCACCTTTTAGCTATAGAAACTAATCATATTGGAGCTCTCCAATTTGCGACGGCATTCAACTCCTCAACCATCTGATAGCGATCGCACCAGAGTTTGATTTGATTATGATGAGTAAAAGCAAATTGGTTGAAATGTGTCGTCGCTGTTTTGCGTAATTTTAATGTGCTTTTATTTCATGTTTAATGTAAAAGTTTAAACTTTGTTAAACCATTAATTTGTTATCGTTACGAATAGGTTATCTATAATAAACCAATAAATATATATGTGTAATATTTTCTATAAAATTTAATTTAACATCTATTAATCGTGTTTTTTCTATTTTGATTTCAGCAATTACAGGGATGAGATGAGGGACACGTGTTTTGTTGATATTTTGTCTAATATCTCTGAAATTTTCTTACAAACATTCTGAAAAAAATTGTATTGGAATCCTTGTTAAACCTAATTTAATCCGTTTTATGTTCTCATATAAATATTTTAGAATCATTGACAGATATTCATATAAAGGAGGGTTGATGTGCTATATAACTATGTAAATTTATGTTTCTAAGTCAAAGGTTTCGAGAAAAATAGCTGTGATAGACAAATGGATGGGCATTTCATTGGCCCTATAACGATCAGGTTTTTACTTCCTTTACGAGTACGTAACCCTAAAAAATATTGATGAATACTTTAAATATAGAAAAGTCTACAGGGACTGCAGATAAAATACAGAGGAGAGATTGATCGCATTTGACATTTTGTCGGGCAATTTGTTTATTTATTTGTATGCAATAAATAAAAACTACTAAAAATATTTTGATATAGTTTCCAATATTATACAGCTTAAGTTCCCCGTTATAAAATTATATACACAATATTTTGATATAATATCGAGAAGTTAACAAAATATTAAATTTATGAGTTTATTTAAATAATTTTTTTTTTTTTTTTATTATTTAGAGTTTAAAAAATTAATTGAGCTAATTATGTTTTATCTATTTAATTAAAAAATCGAGAAACGTAAAGAAATACTTATCTTATGACTATTACAATATTGTAAACCATTGATTACAGCCAGTTAAACAATTTTTGCTAGTTAAAACACCGATAAAAACTGGTAAATTACATTGGTCCACAGAACTCGAACCTTTTTTGTCCGACGAAGCAAATTTTGAATGTACTACAGCCACTCAATAAGAATATATTAATGAAAAAAGTGACAAGTCAAGTTTCTTTGTGACATGAAAATAAATATTTTCACAAAAGTACAAAAATCACCTACACTTAAATAATTATAATTACTCAATGCTCAGTTATAATTGTAAATATTTGTGATTTTCGCGAGTATTTGGCTTTTGGTACGTCTCTTTTAATTCTCCAGCAGTAATCAGCTAATATTCCATTTCCCTTGATAACGATTCTCTATTAAGGAAATGTCCTGATGAAATCTCTCGCCACTTACACCACCCAGGTTTTCGTGTCCAGGATATTAATGCGAGTCCAGGATATATAAATGTAAGTCCAGGATATCTATTTTCAAAGATATATTACACCCCAAAGCTTTATATGAGATTATAAGTTCATTAATTAAATCTTTGTAATTTTCCGCTCTACGATTTCCTAAAAAATTTTAACAACATTAACTAAACTTTTCCAGGCAAATTGTTCATGATTATTCCGTTTCTGCTCAACGTTTTTATCCTTCATTAGTTCCCGTATTTGTGGGCTAACAAATATCCATATTGGAACCAAGAGCTACAGATACTGATGGAAGTTTGTTTCCGTTATATAGCATCACTGCTTTTAAACTAGTTTTTGGGAGTCAGTGAATAAACATGAGTGACTTGAATCATAATCAAAATTTAATAGATTTCTTACTGCAGAAATGTTATTAAAATACGCCAAATTATCTGTTTTAGAAATGTAAGGTTTTGAAATATTCATCTTTGCAATGTCGAAAATAAGACAATTTTGATTGGAATAAAATAAAATCTAGCCATTTAATCTAAATCCCAAAAGGTCAGCCTATTTTTTAAATAAATTTAAATCACATACTGAATCGTTTAGATCACTTTGTGTCAATAAGTGTGGTTCTTTAGAAGTATTCGGTTCATAAGTTGGATCACTCTTTGCTCGTACGTCATCGGCTTGACTAGGAACAGATTGCTGACTTCCTAATGAATTTGGAGGCTTTGGCACAGGCAATTCGATACTATGTAGGATTGGTCTGGTGGACGATAGCAAGTCTGGGTACTTAACAATATATTTGGACTTCGTTGTAATGGCTTTAATATGAGTCAAACAAAAAGAACAATTAGTTACATGATCTTTTGGTTCCATTCAAATCATTGGTAGACAAATGATGAGAATCTAGATCCTTCAACACGACCTAATAGGAGTCTCATTATACACAACATATGTGTGGAACCCAAGATTTGAATTGATAGGAAAACCAAAATAATCAAAAAAACATTTTTTATTAGTGGTGTGAATTTTCGAGGCTGAAATTCCAAAGGTAATTTTCCATGCACGTAACAAAAACTATCCAGCTTATTTAAATACTTTCGTGGTATATTTACAGCCTTAATAATATCAATAAACTTAATTTAGTAAATAAATATAATTTAACCGATGTTAATAAATTTAATTTAGTCGAATATGAAAGCTATGTAATCGCCAAAATGGAGACATTCAAACAAAATCCCGTAAATGAAGTAAAAATGAATGTGAAGCTGTCACAAAAAAACTGGGACTTACTG
Organism: Druceiella hillmani; assembly: GCA_039881145.1. Lineage (NCBI taxonomy): Eukaryota > Metazoa > Arthropoda > Insecta > Lepidoptera > Hepialidae > Druceiella > Druceiella hillmani. The sequence continues at coordinate 45,086,961 of JAYKKI010000006.1, read as the reverse complement.
GAACAAAATATTTGTTTTTGTTATTAGGGTACATAAACACAAACAAAAATTATCACAAAGTTCATGGGACAAAAACAATGATTACCAGTGTTATATAATCATATAAAAATATTAAAACACAGATTGTATTAAAATAATTTATACGAGTACATATTTATTTTTCAAATCACCGCTCATCGACTCAATAATACTCTTTAAATCCGCAAAAACTTCTTCCTAAGTCCATCATGGATTTCTTCAACGGATTTACTCTTCGTTTCTGGTAGAAAGAGCACGCAGAAAGCGCTTCCCAAGAACAGAACAATGGTGAAACAGAAAAACACTGGTCCAGCGCCGATTAACGTGGAAAGAGGGCGGAAGGCGAATAGGACAATGGCGTTGTTAGTCCAACAGATCGCCATGACCAGGGAAGAAATCTTATCTCGAGTCTGAAAATTGAAATATATATTGCTTTTAAATAAAATTGCGAGTAGCATTTTTTGCCATGTTGGGGTATATAATACCCAAATATAAATCGTGACTTATACAGGTAATTCTTAAAAGTTGTGAATACCCTGAATATATTTCAGAATTCATATGTTCACCAGATTTTGTTTCATGAAATATTTCACTTTTATTCATCATGGATACATATTATAAAACAAAATCGTCTACCACGTTTGTTTGTATATGTGTACGCGATTTTCTTAAAAACTACTGAACAAATTTTATTCCGGTTTTCATTATTGAATTAATTGATTTATATGTAAGATTATTAGGTAATTATTTATTAATATTTTATAAAAGTTACCCGAATTATGTAATTCTCAAAAATGAATTACTGCGTCTCTAACGATTCAAAAATCAAGAAAATCTTAATTATTAGTTTTACATAATTATTCTATGTGGAGGAAACATTTTTTTTTCTCTATATAATCTTATTCTATATTTTTTTTAAATATTGATTCTAACATAAATATTCTATACCAGCTATAACAACATTATCGTTTAGAGATTTTCAATTATGTCATGAATACAATCTGAAAAGAAATGATAAAATTTTGAAGAGAGCCATAATATATTAAAATTCATAATTGAACTTCAATAAAATTATATTATTTATTTACGGTTATTAAGTTCCGTAGTTGTCCTTCACATAATGCCATTTCTTTTTAGCTCATCTTCCAACATGTTTACCATTGTAACACTATATTCTATATTGATTTGTATTACTATAACGGTTATTAAGTTCCGTAGTTGTCCTTCACATAATGCCATTTCTTTTTAGCTCATCTTCCAACATGTTTACCATTGTAACACTATATTCTATATTGATTTGTATTACTATAACGGTTATTAAGTTACGTAGTTTTCCTTCACATAATGCCATTTCTTTTTAGCTCATCTTCCAACATGTTTACCACTGTATTTAACATTGTAACACTATATTCTATATTGATTTGTATTACTATAACGGTTATTAAGTTCCGTAGTTGTCCTTCACATAATGCCATTTCTTTTTAGCTCATCTTCCAACATGTGTACCATTGTAACACTATATTCTATATTGATTTGTATTACTATAACGGTTATTAAGTTACATAGCTTTCCTTCACATAATGCCACTCTTTTTAACTCACCTTCCAACATGTTTACCATTGTATTTAACATTGTAACACTATATTCTATATTGATTTGTATTACTATAACGGTTATTAAGTTACGAAGTTTTCCTTCACATAATGCCATTCTTTTTAGCTCATCTTCCAACATGTTTACCATTGTAACACTATATTCTATATTGATTTATATTACTTTAACGGTTATTAAGTTACATAGCTTTCCTTCACATAATGTCACTCTTTTTAGCTCACCTTCCAACATGTTTACCATTGTATTTAACATTGTAACACTATATTCTATATTGATTTTTATTACTATAACGGTTATTAAGTTACGTAGTTTTCCTTCACATAATTCCATTCCTTTTTACCTCATCTTCCAACATGTTTATCATCATTGTAACACTATATTCTATATCGATTTCAAACCTCAAACTTCATATCCTTTACAAGTTACCAACATATAGAGTGAGATTATTATTTAAAGGGCCTAACATTCGGTTACTCCACACTTTTTACGTTTTCATTACCAACCTGAAAGCTCAGAATTTCCGTCATCACAACATAAGGCAGGGGCGCGATTCCAGAGGCTACAGAGAAAATAGAGAGCGCCGCCGCCAGCACGGGCAGCCAGCCAGGCAGGAAGATGCCCTGCTCCAGCAATACGAACCAAACGCCCAAAATGGCCATACACAAGCACGTCGTCACACATGAAATCGTCATCAGCATCTGGGCAGAAAATACAGTAGTTTAGTCTAAAGGCTCTTGTTAGAAGTTAAATTAAAATAAAATGTTGATGTTTTGATATCTAACTAACTTCGCCCGCGAGATTCACCATTCGGTTTCATCTGCTAATATATTTTAATTATGTTGCTAGCCGTCATTAGATGATATTGGTCGTCGCCATCGGAATATATCAGCGGGAATACTCGGGATTATAATTCAATAAAAAAACAGTTGCTCTTTACCTAAACCGCCTTCCAACTTCTGTAATATTTTTTGTTACAATTTTGCTTTTTTAAGCTGTAGCGTAATGGCGTATAGTTAATAACTTTCCTTAAAGTATGAGATTTCGAAAACAAAAATAATTTATGTAATTGTGTGGTTTTAGATGTTAGTGCGGTTAAACAAACAAACACAAAAGTTTTCGCTTTAAATGGAATAGATAATCTAGAAGCAGAATCGATATCCCGTATACAAGTACTTGTGTGTATACATGTAGATGTATAAAAGATTAAACATTTAAAGGCACATTGAACATAGTGGTTTTACTGTACAAATACTTTACTATACCGTGAGGCAATACGTCATCGCTGTAGAGACTGAACATAGGACCCATGCCTCAATCGCGTCGAAGGCTTTCTCATATATTCCTCGATTTTTTCTATAATCTGGGGCAGCGTTTGAATGTAGTCTATGGAAATCGACTAGTAGTGATAGGAAATAGCCTTTCTGAAAATCGACTTGTCAGTGAGATAAAAAGTCTTCAAATTTGTGCGTGAGTCTGTCCGTGATGACTCTGGAAAACAATTTATAAACGTGGCTCAGTAGAATGATGGTTCTGTAATTCTTCAGTATGGTGTTATCGCCCTTTTTTAAGGACAGTACCACCATGCCCCTGGTCCATGATTCTGATACAACAATGACGGAAGTGAACAATTTTTGAAGAAATTTTATTATTGGTATTCTACCTGTGTTCAAGAGTTTGGATAGAATATCAAGGTCACCTGGCGCTTTGTTGTTCTTTATTTGTCTGAGAACCATTCTGATCTCGTCTATATTGACGTCCGGTGTATCTGAGGAACAATGTCTGGCCAAATTGGCTCTTGGTTCACCGGCTGAGCTGTCAACAGGTTTTTATGATGAAATGTGTGATTTGTAAAACATATCGATCTCCCTCAAGATCTCCGATCTCGACGAAATTATTCGCCGTCTTCGTCACTCAACTTTGTCATCTGATTCTATCCAATGCAGAAATGTCTTGCAAATGCTGTGAAGTATTTATTCCGCTTAACCAATTTTTTAATATATTTCGTATTAAAGATACGAATATAGCAACGTATAGGTTTGGGGAATATCAGCTAAAGACTGCCATTTCGTTTCTTTATATTTTGCTATGAGTTCGAGTTGAAAAAGAAGTGAGTTGAGAAATTCTTGGTTCTTTTTGTACGATGAGTTTTAACGTACTTAGAATCCGCTGAATGAACAGCTTCCACTAACTCTCATTCAAATTGTCCAGTGTCACGTGCTTCTCTAGGAATTCAAAACGTTTAGAAAGTTCAAGGTGAAAACCTTCAGGAGTTTGAAAGACAATGTGTGCTGGACGGAGCGTAGACATCATCAAACTAGACCTATCCAGCTTCGGTTTCAGATACAATGTGCCAATTACCATTTGAAGATTACTTCTAGTTTTCATCTTGTTGATCACAGATGAGTCATCGAATATCTACCGTTCGGTCGTTAAGATGAAATCTATCCCCTTTTTAGTTGCAACATCGGGACTATTCCATTTTCTTGTTATCCCTTTTTTGAAGAAGAAATTCTTCATAAAGAGGCCTTCTCCAAAAAGTCAACCAGTCGTTGGCCCCATCCATGTCCTAATTTCCCAACCCCAATTTTTTGTGCCATGTGCCCAAATACGGTTTTCAAGATATCCTCATACATGGTCTCCACCTCATCGACGGAATATATCGAGGTATGTGCGTACCCTTTTATACCCTTCAACGAATACTGTTTGGTAATTTTAAGCATAAGGTCATTTTCTTGTCTGGAAGTGGATGAAAAATTAATCGAAATATTCCGTTATTTTTTTATTCTTGTTTGTTTTAAGACTAATTTTTTTGGTTTTTGATACGTGTGCAAAATTTTAAATAATTTGGACGTCGTACAAACATACATATATACAAGTGAATTAAATAAAAGCGTGTAAATTGTATCCTTTTTTTGGGATTATTATCTTTATCGCATTAGACAATGCAGAAATGCATTAAATTTTTTAGGAGATTAAAAGACTTGACGATTTTTTTGAAAATTATAGTACATCTGTCAATTTCATGACTTGTAAGAAATTATTTCGGCCATGATTTTATTCGCATCGATTTATTATTATTGCAACAGAGTATTTCTTCATTAATGATGTTTACATCTGAAAAGTACCCTTAACAGGGATATCTTAGCTTGAACTCTAATAATGTTTGCAACTGATAAGTATGCTTGATAGGGATATCTTAGCTTGAGCTTTATTGATGTTTACATCTGAAAAGTACCCTTAACAGAGATATCTTAGCTTGAACTCTAATAATGTTTGCAACTGATAAGTATGCTTGATAGGGATATCTTAACTTGAGCTTTATTGATGTTTGCAGCTGAAAAGTACCCTTAATAAGGATGTCTCAGCTTGAACTTTAATGATGTTTGCAATTGATAAGTATCTTTGATAGGGATATCTTAGCTTGCGCAGTAATAATCTTATCGATATTCATTTTTAGGATAGCGTGGTTCTTTCTGCATGATGGCAAATAATAAATTTTATCTTCCTCGTGAAATATTTGTTGGCATAAAAGTTAGGCAATTAGACAGATAAGTAGCATTCCAATCATACCTACATTGTACCCTATCTTAGACTACCCGAACCATGCTGAAGTATTTTATGCATAATAGTATTAACAAGATATCCAACCTTTCTCCCATTCCTCTCAACGACTACCGCCGCCAAGATCGAACCAGCGACCTGGACAAATCCGACAACGAGTGTCTGCATATTGGGTGGAATGCCAGCGCCCGCCCGCGCGAAGATGGTCGAGCTGAAGGTGATCACAGCGAACGCACCGCATAGAGTCTGGACGCTGAAGAGCACCACGCAGATCGAGAGGGCCCGCCTCGTGCCCGGCTCTTGCACTGAAGATAAGACGTTCTTCCGTTGTTAAAATCTTCCATTGAGTAGAGAAAACAACGTTGAACTATTTAATTATATACAGTGGCATCAAGCAGTGTTACAACTTCAGATAACACCATATTATACAGGACCGCTAGAATGGTAGTATTTTGACACTACTTTGTTTACGTAAAATTCACATTTAACAATGAATCAAATCTGTGGAAGCCTATTGGATAAATTAAAATATTATATTTAATGGATTTTTCTTGCATTCGTTGATGCTAAAATGTGTTTCACCAACGTAATGCTATTTTAACACCATCTATCGGCCACTTTACATACGCATTTCCATAATACTATCTAATGTGAAATTAATTGAAGTGTACGTTGAAATTTGAATTGGAAACCACAGATGGCGTTATTAATTATTTTTATAACTTAAAAAATAATTTTTTGAACCAATATTCCAAAATGATTATAGTTTAGTTTTACATCTATTGTAAATGATCTTTAAATTTAGTTATAATACTCCAGAAGTGAAATTTACATCGCAAATATTATTAACGATTATTATTTTACATAGGTCAATGTACTTATAACTATGTATTAGTTATTATTATTTTTAAACTATGTAAAGTGTTAACTATATATTAGTTATTATTACTGTATTAGTTAAAAATTAATTATTCATAATAAAGAAATTCCAATTCAACCGTATAAGATGCTCTATGTGTTATCTTTTTTTACTTTATACTTTACTTTATTTGAAGGAGCAGAAATTTATAATTCGTAGATTATTATGGGATATAGTTTATGAGGCCTCATCTAGAGCCAAGCCCTAGAAGGTCTACATCTTGGTCACAGAAAGTTATTAGGTTTGGACGTGTCGCGTCAAATTAGCATAATGTAGGCAGTTTGTTTATTCCCAGCTCACTCTGTAAATGATAGGAGATTATTGTGCATTATGCTACTAATCACTTAAGTATTTCCAATAATACTAAACTTATATTATTGGACCCAATAATACTAAACATTCATAAACCATAAATATTCATAAACCAATATTACTAAACTTAAATGAACTTATAATATTGGATACCTGTCTAGGATGGAGGGCGAAAGAGGGTAAAACTGTTTTTTAATTTTCTCATTATCTGTACTTTAACCATATTCAGCATACCAAATTTGAGTTTTCTAGCACATTAGAAGGTATTGACGAAATTATTAAAATTTTCGTATTACTAATACCTAATCAAGTTGGGCTAGAAAAGTATTCACATTAATTTTATGGGCCATTCCTAGTAGTATATTTAAACAATGACAATCCCTTCAAATAATTGAAACTCACATAGAATGTAGTCAACTCAATATTATCGATAAAGGACCGAGATTGAAATCTCAAAACATGTATTGATATATGAATTCAAACACTGTCAATCAACAATGACAACTCAACTACAATATGCGCACAATCTGTATAATTTTTCAACTTTAATTTCTAAGAAATTCTGCATATTCGTCGTGAAATGGAAATTTAATTCTCAAAAATTCGTGGTCTCTCGCAATCTCTCCAAATTATTCTAGATAGAAAATATCCCAACTCCCCTAAGTTTAGAAGAACTAGATCTCTTCGGGCCAAATTTTAAACACTTAGGAACAAGTTTTGGTTGATATGAAATAAAATACTCATATCTAAGTAGAATAGAAACAAAGTGTTTGTATTATTGGAAACCGACATGAAAACATTCCAAAAATATGGAACGTGTGTGACGTTGCATATTTTTGGAATGTTTAATAAGTCCGGAATTAAATTCTATTGACCCCTCAAATGTTATCGAGGTCGAAGTAATGAAGGTAGGAAAATACAGCAAATCGCTTCGAGGAACAGACTCCATTATGTCCCCAGATAGTTTAATTTAATTATCTGACGATAGCACAAGGGGCTTTGAAGACAGCAACTTGTTGGTTAATAAGGAGACTAACCTTCAACGGTTGAATGATTTGTTACCCAGTATCGTCTATTTGTTTCAGGAAAATAAAACGTTAAGATTATTTTTTCTGTACAAACTATTTTTTGGTTTCCATGTAAAATTTTAAAGACAGACTACTTGATAACTGGCTTTTTCATCATAAAGGTATTCAATCAAATATAAAAAACACGTTATGCAATTTAAATAATATAATGGACACATGGATATTGACAAATAATGGACACATGGATATTGACAAATAACAAAATCAGATAGGGCCCATTTGGAAATTTTTGATCGAAAAGTTTTAACATTAATTCCTGGGGGTATATAGGAAATTATATTAGGAGAAAGAGATATAATTCAGAAATATATAAATTTTACAAAGACCCAGATATCATAAAATTTATTAAAATTAATAGATTAAATTGGACTGCTCATGTTGTTCGAATGGAGGGTTCAAATCTTCTCAAAAGGACATTTTTGACTAAACCGCATAGACTGAGAAGAAGAAGAAGACCTAAGATGAGATGGGAAGGTGCGGTGGAGAAGGATATAGAGTGGTGAAATTCCGTAACTGTAAATCGGTCGTCACACAGAGGGCTGCATGGAAATCGCTTCAGAGAAAAACCTAATAATATATTTAATAGAGAAATAATATGCTTTATAATAAGCTTTATTGCTTTTCTACAAGTTCAGTACATTCCCAACCGTTTGATAAATGTCCATAAATTATCGTCTAATGTAATATATAGGCCAAATAACACGACATGCACATTTTATTAAAAAGATGATAACAAAAACAAAACCAATTTTTTCAATAATAATCCAGTACGTATCTGCCCCGTATTTCACTGTAACCGGAAACATTTATTAATTTATTTTGTGATTTTTCAAAGTTTTACTTATCAATAACCACTTAAAAGTAATCTAGAAAAACAAAAGAAAAAACAGTTACCTATACTTTTGAAAGAGACATCAGGCATCGTTTTCATATTTTCATTTCCTCTCTTAATGTTTTCAATTTCGGTTGCCACGACCTTGCTGTCCGGTTCTATGCTTTTGAGAAAAGCTAAAACTCTTTCCGCTTCCTGCAATGGATATATTTATTTTAATTTAAAAATTTTCCTATTCACTGTAAAATAAAAGTGTTTGGTAATATATAAATTAATAGATGAAGATAATGATATAAATTTTCCATTGTTTTCTATGGGGCATTATGTTACTTGTGGGCATAAACCAGTAAGGTTAAGTCAAAATTTAACTCAATTTTTTTTAAATACCAATGTTTTATATGTATACGTGTTAAGTATGCATATGTTGATATTTTCATAAAAAGCTTTAATTTCGAAGGTTATTTAAATTTTAGTGTTTTATGTAAGGTAATGCAGAAAATGGCCACCAATTTTTCCCAACAACCCTTCGAGAAATCTGAAATGTGCGAGAGAGAGGAAGCATGTTAATCCGCACATATTTCAATAATTAATACCCAAAAATATTCAAACCAACATTTTACAGGAGGCAAATTACTCCTCGAAAGTTTTTCTTGACAAGTTCATGCATCGTGTTGAATAATCAATTGTGAGAGCAAAGTGTTAGTAATATAAAACTATTATTTGTATGGTATATTTCTAGCATTTTTTGAAAATACCCACAAAATTATGTTGCCTTACGACACCCCCGCGCTTTCTCCCGCTCCATACAATAAATGACATAATAATTTAAAATAAATTTTATATATAATGTAACATAAAATGTCCAAAAAGTTACATTTCATTATAATAATTATGCAAAGTCACACTTAAAATAAGCATTATATAAGTATAAGCATTCCAAAACTCACAGAAAGGTAATATCATACCATAATATAAGCATAGATATAAGATCGATACGCCAATAAAAACTTCACAAATAAAAAAATGAGCCTGGCCTACATAAGCTCACGGGTGAAGTGAAACTTATTTCAAGTTTCATGTTAGTTAATTATTTATAATAGTCAATAATTATCTAGAAGTATGTTCTTTTTTTATTATTATCTGATTATTCTGTTTAATATTTAATACTAATTCATACTTATATACTAATTTTGCTAATAAATATTCACTCGTAATTAAAAAAAAAAAAAGAAAGGCGCGACAATTAGTAGTGACTGGCCATTTCATCCTCAGATTGACGTTTTAATAAACTTTTTGACGTTCTTCATATTGTTAATTCTCGGTCATTTCCGCCGCCGATCGGATGCATTCGACATTTATTTTCCCAAGTGTTACGCAATTTTAAAGTGACGGAATAACCCAGACACCGTTAAAGATTATTCAATTAAATAACAGGCGCCACTAAATCGAAATTATCAGGCAAAACGAACATATTTATACACTTTGGTAATGTTCTGCGAATTTATTCATTTATCATCGCAGATTATGCAGCCATGGTAGAATATCGTATTCCTTTATACCAATATATTGTTCTGCTTCACTCATTTCCACAAACTTTTATTATAAAACACTATTTTATTTTTACGGTTCCTCGCGTAATCGTTACAAAGTCACACCAAAATTTAGAATTTTTAATTTTTTTACTTGAAACTACGCTTTTTTACAACAGACATGGATCAGTTCTTAAGTGCCATGCAACGAAAATATGTCCAAATTTGAGCATTTATATTTCCAAAACTATTAATAACAGATCAATGAAAAACATGTCATTACGTAGATTGTGTAATACAATTTTCTTTATAATCTTTATAACTTTGGAACTCGGTATGATAATATAAAATACACCGGCGAAAATGAGTCTACTTTTTACATCCGGTTGGACAGAATTAATGTTTGTACCAAAAATGCTATTTGTAGCACTGCGGAAACCCGTGTAAAAATATTTACACATTTCTATATATCGGGGAAATTCATTTTCTAAAGAAGTAAAATTTCACTGCTTTCACGAAACACACCAAAAATATCTCTCTCGGATATCAGGATTTCCATTTGAAAAATAACATTTATATTAAATTAATTTTTGCACAACAAAAATAATATTTGGTTCTTCATAATAAATATTATTATATTATAAATGAATATTATATATTGAAATAAAACTACTTTTATTTTTAAGTGTGAATATATCTAATTTAACAGTATTTACTTTTACGTATTCAAATTATAATTGATTATGGATGTTGCCAGGTATAGAAGATTAAAAAATATTTAGAATCATCATTTAGTGATCTGTCAGTTGATGCCACGTCAATACCATTAGTATCTTTGTACTAGCACGCTGTGATTTTATTGATAATATTATTTTTATCCTAAACCCAACAAAGTCATTAGTTTGTCCTTGATTTTTACTAATTTTTATAGTCTTAAAACTATCATGTGTATTTTAATTGTTGCCCATCGGTATTTACCAGTGAGTTTTATTAACTAAGGCTCATCACAGAACTTTTTATTACGACGTTGTATATTATTCTAAAGATGAATTACGAACGCCATCTGTTATATAATGCTCGCAATACGTTCTCTGAAATTATCTAAGGACTGCAGTAATGGCGTATTTCTAAGTTAATGTTGCGGCACTATTGCTATTGTAACACTTTATTTTTTTAATCTTTTACTTCCTATTGTCTATTCTTGTGTTTTGTCTACCTGTATCTACGTTACCAAATCGTCTTAAACATATTTCGCCTTCTTATCGCATATCTGCCATTTCATTCTACTACAATCTCTGATTTAAATAGAAACTGATTTGATGTCATCCTTCACCCAAAGTATTCCAAGATCCGAATAACACAATTTAACATTTTACTTCTTATATTGTAAGGGAGGATCCACCTATTGACTGAACACTTAACTTTAGCGGTCGTAAACCCACAAATACAAGAAAGACATTACGCCTTACGGTTCATTCGCCAAAGACTGCAGTTAATCTGGCAAAGATATGGAAGATTCATAAGCAGATAGGTATCAAGAGGCGTTTTTCTAATTTCATAAACTTATATATTTTATGAAATTAGAAAAATTATTTCTTGGTCGATATGAAGATAGCCATCATAATCTTTCACTGGCATATTCATGAATTTAATTATTATATTTAAAAATCTAACCTTCTCTTTTCCCAATTTCACTAAAAACGAAGGCGTCTCTGGCATTTTCACGAAGATGGCCATGTGCAATATTGGTATCGCCAAATAGATCCAAAGATTAGTATAATACGATAAGAGGTCTCCCAATGCATAGACCAAGATTACACCCGCATTACAGATGAAGATCACGAAAGTTCCCAAGATTCCACGCACGGAGTCATCACTGATTTCCTTCACGTACAGAGGTATAACCAGGAATACGCCACCAGCAGATATGCCCGAAATGGCCCGTGCTAGGATGAGAGCAGTAGGGTTTACTGTGGAGAGTTTTATGACCCATGTTATCTGGAAAGAAATTGCAAGAAAGCGGTTATTACTTTAATTGTGAATAGGTTCTATGATAAACTTCGACAATACTAGTTTCGTCTTTTGTAATAATTTAAGAAAACAAATCTGGATGTTTGGTTTGAAAAGTTTGAACGAAACATTTTTAAGACGATGAAATATATTCTCAGTCACTAAAGTATTAAAAGACCAGTTTGCTTTGTATTCGTTACAAAGCATTGCTTTGTATTCGTTACAATTCACATAACTTTTAGCATTCTATGCATTTCAGATAACCAAAATGTTCTTCATGACGTAAGAAAAAATATTGTAATTTTTAACAGGTAGCTGGTAGCTGACTAAACGTACTGAACGATTTGAAAACTATCTATAAGAGATGTTCAAATACAAAATTATTTCATCTGTTTTTAGAATTGCCTATGTGTTGCTACCTCAAAAACAAAAAAAACTAAACCATTAGAACATCATCCGGGGGGTTCATTCGTATCTCTGTCTGTTACAACTTTTTCCTGAAATTGTATGACGTGAAAACTAAAATTTCTACGTCAAATGGCTTCGGTTTATTGACCCACATATTTTAGTAAGAACATAAAAAAGCGTTTGTCTGAAAAGATAACAGGGTTAATTTAAAAGAAAATAATTATTTTTTACTTTCGGTCATGTGAATTTCTAAAATTTTATGTCAATTAATTCTAAAGACTCTTGCTACTTCCAAAACTTTAAAAATTATAATAAAATGAAGTTACCATAAGTTAATATAAATTACAGCAATTAAACATTTTTTGAGTAGTACGATATAGATATGACCCCTGTGAAAGATATCGCAGGCAACGTATTGACGTGATGTGGAATTATTTGACAATTGCTTTACAAAAATGCAAAATCGTTTACATTTTAATTTTTTTTATATTTACCTAAGTAAGTAAGAAACAATGGTAGTGCAGGTTCTAAGCGTATTTAATTTAAGATTTGTTTCCTTATCAAACTTCAATCCCTAAAATGGAAAAAAATCAATTTTTTTTATTCAACAGTACAAATATAGTCTCAGAATCATGGCATAATTTTAAAACAAGAATACAAACAACGTTTCTAATAAGAAGTAAGAAATACTCATTTCAATTTACACAAATAAACCCTCCAAAGCTCCATACTTACCAACTGGAACAACGATAAAGACCAAACGGCCGGTTTTCGACCAAATTTGTTTGCAGCAAATCCATAAACCGGCACGGCAAACAAAGCGCCCAAAGTCAAAGATCCAGCCAACCACATCACATCCCAGTCAGAGAATGGTGAATAAGCGGGACCTGTATCCGACTGCAGAAGGGGGACCATGGGAGACATCCAACCAATTGTGACACCATAGCTAAGTGAGGGAATATTTGCTGCAATAAAATATTGGGCATTAACTTTTAAAAACTTTTTGGTGTACTTCATTCTAGAAAAGATTAGGCAATCGTCACTAATAAGGTTTTATAAATATATTCCAATTTACTCAGCGAACTACAGAAAGAGTTACGCTTGGAAATTGTGTACCTAATATAATCCATAGCGAGGAAACTCTTACTAAAACTAAGGTTACCGACATAACTTATAGGATTGGAAGGCTGAAGTGGCAAAGGGTAGGTTGTTTTAATCAAACAAAGGTTCTCGAACGACGATCACCTCCCAAAAGACGCAGAGTGCGACAGTCCCATGCTAGGTAGACAAATGATATGATAAACGCCACAGGAAGCTATTGGATGTAGGTGACACGAAATCAACCTTTGCGGGAATATATCGGGGAGGCCTGTATTCAACAGTAGAAGTATTTTGGCTAATGATGATGGATGTCACGAGACAAACGACAAATTCTGAATTAGCTTATTCAGACAAAAAATTGATTAGTCAATTTTCAGAAAGTGTTAATAAGCTTTTAAAAAACATAAGCCGATATAACCGTTCAAGTTATGTTTCATATTAATTTCACGAAGAGGAAAGTTTCGCATATGGGTTCTTCTATTCACATAAATAATTCACCATCCTTTAGTTTATAGTATTCAAATTGACAGAGTTTAAAAATATCGTTTCAGGTTGTGAGTATTAATAGTTTAAGCAAATTGAAGAGAAAAAAAAATTAAAAAAATATGTAGAATAATGTGTAACCTGTGTTAATTATTAAAGATTTCATACAATATACTCATTTGAACATACAGATTGCAATACTATAAAGCCAATATCCAAATATGTAACATGACGTGGAAGCAATATGTATCGATAAAAAGCAGCTGATGCTAAAGATTATTCACGATAGAGAATCTTGAATGCCCGTCATAAAAAATAAAAGCAACATTTCACATATTGATTTGTAATCCTTCAAAAACATTTCTAAAAAAATATTATTAAGATAATGATCCAATCGGATGTGGATACAAGATAAATTACATAAAAAGGGACGTATTTTTATCATCCATCATAACAGGAGATCACCGTATTGCTATGCAGATCTCAATGTTCACCACTGATATAGATGTCTGACTTATCTCTTGTTATAAATATCAAGGCGTCTGATTCACTTTTGCGTATCGAATATCTTATCTTTCAATTACTTTCATTAATGACCTTTTCATTTTGTCTCAGTGTGCATACTCCTTTGATAACCTTTTCTGATAGAATATTCCATTGAATTACTTATTTATCAGGTTCATAGTTACATTAGTTGACGTTATTTTTTTTCAATTCAGCCATCCTCCTTCCTGCTACCTTAGAGTTGAAGTAATTCGTTAAATTTTCTCATTTCAGATTCTGGTTACTCTAGGAAAAATTAGTGTATAAAAAGCAACTGGATTACAGTTTGTATTGGAAATCAGGCAAAATATTAATTATATCTTTGAATAAGTTAGTACTTTGCGGGAAAAATCCATTAAGTTATTATTTTCTTGATAGGTTTTTTCTGACAAAAATCCCTATTTCTTTCACTTTTATAATAGAAAATTTTACTTAGAAAAACATAAATACAAAAGTTATGTATACAGAACCTACTGATTCGCATAATATATCATAACTGCTTACTAAATGTACCGATTTTTTCAATTTACTAAATGTTCCACTGAATGTATCATTTGACCATAATTAATTTTGTACTGGTCTCTATCTGTCATTGAACTATTTTAGAGTAAAATTATTTTTGTGTGCGCAGAGTTTATAACAGAAACAATTCAATCCTCTTCCCTTTGAATAATTTTTGACTTTAGCGTGTTCAAAACTATTTCCAGAGATAATATTTCTTGTTAACTTTGACGCCGATTTATTTAATAAATTGAATTATGTCTTAGCTACGTTACTGGATTTAATACAGTTAGTGCTAGGGTTCACAAAACGCCATCAAATTTCAGTTAATTCCATGGTTTCGTGATGATATTTATGCCTTTAACCGTTTTTTTTAATTATTTTAAACTCTGGGGTTTCTTTTTAATTTTAAGAATGAAAGAAATAGAGAGAGAGATAGGAAGTTAGAGAAAGAAAACTTAGCTTTTTTGTTTGTATTAAGAAAGTTGAAACTCTAATTCTATACAAATGGTTTGTAGTAAACATTCGGAAACTCGATTCCAAAAGATAATATAATACTTCTCCCAATTGAACCAGGTCTATCGATAACAAAATTGGGTTCTAGTTTAACGTAAAACAAATATACCAAAAGTGCTAAGGGTACCAAACTTGATTGTGGTCAATCACTGAACAATGTGTATGCTGGTAATTTTGTTGTTCTGTCAGTAATAATTAAAATGTGCCAAAGTTTGTATTGAATACGCCTTGAGGTTTCGCAATAGTTCAAGTTTATATATCTTAGAATCTCTGTGAGATGGTGAAAACTCAATAAATTTTTCTTTTAATATTTATTTTTATCATTTAACCTGTCATTATATTATTGTTTTAACACAAATATTAATAACATACTAAATGTTATTACGGTGGTGTTGTAATTACTAAACTACGTTACGTAAGAAAGTTACTGAAGAAAATAAATAAGAAGATATTAAATAGTACAAGCTGCCCATTTTTTTAAAACCAATAAATGAGCATAGGATGTCGGTATTTTGAATAAGAGTCCAGAGAACCATTTTTACAATCCAATGGAAAGCTGACCTATTAACTCCATTCTTCCTTGTATACATATAAGCATTCTTTCAAATATATAGCAAGATTCGTTCAATAAAACATAAAAAATTAGTTTGATCGACCGAATTTATTTTATCACCTTCAAAGTAGATCTTAGCTGAAGATCAACTAATGTGAGTTTTGGCCAAATATTCGTACACAAGTGTCAATGTGTGAGTGATTTTTATGGCGAACAATACAAAAAATTGTCTTTTTACAAATCTGGCTTTTCCAGCGATTTTTATTTTTCAAATACCTCATAATGTTTCGATATTGTTTGTTCACTGATATTTTAAAACGATATTTTAAAACAATGCTAATCGATGCAGCCTTTCTGCTAATTTCTTTTCCATGAAAATATTGGCTTATATTTTAACAGTTAATAAACCTTTCAGAATTTCCCGGACGCTATACGTACGATTCACTTTTTTTTACAGTTAGTATTAATTCAAATATTCCAAATATGTGTTGAAGACGCATCGAGGAAAAGTTATGTAGTAGTTTAAGTTTACGCATCTTGGGAACGTACTGCTTAGGAAGGCGATTACTAAATAATTATTTATATTTCCATTTATATTTCCGTTGTATTATTTTTTGCCACGAATGTTATTTTTATCAAAAAGAAAAGAAAACATCGAAGCACAAATTAATCTCATGAATAAGCGAAAGTTACTTAATTTTACCAAGTTTAGTAAAAAGTTTTCTAAACGCTGTTGTCTCAAATCTTTTCAGACTCTTCAAGCTTCACTTGAATCTAGAAAACTATCGGAGCATTTTGAAATCAATATTTTCAAAATAGCAATATTTTAAGAAGATTTATGCCGACTTATATCTGGTTGGTGATACAACTAAGTATATGCGAGCAGTCTAAAAGAATAATTTAAAACTGATGTACAAAACTTACAGTAAAATAAAATTTCCGCCAAGATCGTAAGGTTAAGAAATCATATTAAAACAATTTGGCAAATAGTAAAAAACATGTGTAGTGATATGTCATGTCCGCTTCAAATTGTTTTGAGGTTATTCGCCCCATTTGTGTTCTTGAACCAAATATTACTCATAAACTAAAGTTCGTGACCTAAAGTATAAAAATTAAAAATAATTTTTTGAATTAATAATTACTAATCAATATGTTACGAAAATAATCACACATCCAAATTTAACACATAAATCTGAACTGTCACATAATGTAACCATAACAATGATAACAATGCGACAGCCATCTGTCATGTAAACACATGTGGCTTCTATGCTCTTCGGACGTCAAACGTGCTGGTGACATTTATAAAACATTACCTTCTTTTGGCCAGATTTTTGAAATTGCTCTATCAATTATAACCAAGAACTACAATTACTACCTATTAACTAAAACACCCTGAAATGTATCTGGTACGAGACCACTTGTTCTGCTTTGAAAGAGCATACATTAAAGATTTTCCTAATTTGTCGCATTTCTAAGATTTACAAGTTCCAAAGTTTACAATCCCAAAGTCACCTAACTCGATCGAAAAAAATTAAGCTCACCTTTAAACGTAAGAGATTACGTTATTTTTCAGTATTTCATTAGAATTCCGTGTTCGAATTAATTAAAGGCTTATATTGGCAAAATTCAAATTTCATTGGAAAAGATTTAAGAATAATTAAATTATTAGGCAGTGATATACGAACATATGAATTTTACGAAATTACAGGGATTACTGTTACAGAAATTTAAAAAATTGACTTTGTTTTCAAAATTCCTTATGTTAATCTATTTTAAAAATAATAATTCGAATGCTGTACAAAGTACATTGACCATTGTGTAATTTAAATACTTCTCGTTACATGTTATAACCGTTTTTTTATTTTTCTACTCCACAGAAGTTTAGAATTTTTTATCAATGTGACATCAAATGCTTGCATCAACTACTAGTCTTACGTTTGTACCATTTTGACAAAGCAATTCTCACTGGTTATTTAAAAGCAACTTTCAATAAAGATAAATTTAAGATAAGTTGAAAATTCATTAATAAATGTATCGTTTCAAAATGTTCTGGCTATTCATTGCATATTCCTTTCCAAGAAAACTTACCAATCAATGCTAGTATATACTGATTTATGACTTTTCCTTCCATTTTAATTAAATTTATGTTTATGTAACTTTAACTTTTCGAATTTGTCATTTATATTGAATTAATAATAACTTAATTAACACAAGAAATGACATTCACAGAACTACGTTTTATCCTAATTGCAGTCCCCGTCCCACGTTTATATGACATTATGTCGTATAACAAAGAAGCTGTTATAAATATTTTTGTGATCTCTGTGATACTGGTGTGACAGGCGTGTGTTTGCTTGATTCTTATCTAAGCATTTGGCTATTTTTGGTAAGCTCTAATGTCTGAAGTATATTTAATGGTGCGTTGTAGGCTGTACAGTTTAGAAATACATTGTTTCATAGTTATTTCAATAGTTGTTTTATTATTGTTTAGTCGACAAGTCCTAAAGTTAAAAAAAAAATGAAATTTCTTTGTCATATTTCCTCCGTATCTCAATATGAAAATATGGAGTACATCATAGTCGCACCACGATTATACCGGTTTTTAAAGTTTTTTTTTGCTTTTCTACACATGAGACAAATAATGTAAAGACAATTCGATGTTCTTTCTACATTCTTGTACAATGTCAACGTTGCCAAACTTCTTTGAAGTTACTGTATCTAAGTCAAACAATAAGAAGACAAACAATTTTATGAATCCATTTGCTTTAGCTGACGCAGCTGCTTTTAAATTACGCCAATTTGTTTAAAACTTCTTTTTTTAATTTCTCTCTACATTCTTGTACAATGTCAACGTTGCCAAACTTCTGTGAAGTTTCTGTATCTAAGTCAAACAATATGAAGGCAAACAATTTTATGAATTAATTTGCTTTAGCTGACGCCGCTGCTTTTAATTTACGCCAATTTGTTTAAAACTTTTTTTTTAAATATAATTTTAGAGAAATGATGTTCTTAAAAGCCATCGAAGATTTACTTCTAACAAATTTTTTCTCAACTAGTTACCTTTTCCAGATAATATTCTTCAACTTTATGAAGCACTCAAACTCTAAGGAAATATATATACTCTATTGAAATATAACTATGTTTCCAAAACCACATCCCGTTTCGACATACGCTTAGCGATACAATCTGAGAATGTTTACGTCTTATGTTAATAATAAACAAAGAAAGCTGTTAAGGATGTGCAAAGAAGCATGCGTATGTGCAATAAAGTACTTGACAAAAATATTTTCTTGGGGATTACAATAATTTAATTCGTATTAATCTATTGCAAATGTTTAGTTCCTATATTTAAATATCTTAACTAACTCTGACTTGATTTACACAACTCACTTACAGGTTGATTGATATTTGAAGACATCTTTAATTCTTCACTTGTATCAATTATTCGAATTGCAATGAGGATATTGGTGAAAAGAAAGGTGTAGAGCTAAACATTAAACAAACAAACACATCGAGGATTGTGTACCCCTTTCATTATCCTGATAAAATTCATTATCCTCCTAAAAATTTAGTATTCTACAAAAAAAATTATATCCTGAAAAAACTTATTATCAAGATAAAAACTCGTTATCCTGATAAAACTTATTACCTTGATAAAAACTCTTTATCCCATTAAAAATTAATTGTCCTTATAAGAGGTTTTATTCTGATTAAAGTCTTTAAAATAGAATACTAAAATAAGAAAAAGAATATGAGGTTGATAAGCTCATATGGCGGAATCATGATTCTTAATTTTAAAGAAACAGTTGATAAACAATTATTACTATAAAATAGATTACAAAAGAAAGGCAAAATCGATAAAGATCTGGTAGGAATTTTCCTTAAAAGAAAGTTTTTTTTGTTTGGAAAATTACGAATTGAAACGACTCGTGGCTTATATACATAAGACTTGAGTTGTGCTTTCGTTGTAAACACATTTAACAGTTAAATTGTAAACCGTAAACCGAAATATTTTTTTCAGTCTTGTTAAATGGATAGTTTTGGAAATATAAGTCGGATTTAAGTTCCAACCATTTTTTTAATTTAAAACTGTAAATGTTCAAAATATGTACTACGATCAGCTTTAAATTTATATAAAATTTACGACAAATATTTCATCAACAGTTTTGAATACTCTCACTTTCTCTCAATTTAAAAAAAAACATTATCCCCATTCATCCCTTTCTCTCAATTTAAAAAAAAAACATTATCCCCATTCAACCCTTTCTCTCAATTTAAAAAAAAACATTATTCCCATTCATCCCTTTTTCTCAATTTAAAAAAAAACATTATCCCCATTCATCCCTTTCTCTCAATTTAAAAAAAAACATTATCCCCATTCATCCCTTTCTCTCAATTTAAAAAAAAACATTATCCCCATTCATCCCTTTCTCTCAATTTAAAAAAAAAAGTGATTACTCCGTGTGTCTCTCTATGAAACCTTCATTTTAATATTCAATAACGGAGTAATCGCTCTTGGAGGTGCTTAAGCTATAAAAAATGTAGAATGTAAAGTCATAGAAGTCGCCATGTCGTTTAACATCATCGACATTTGATTTTTCTGCGAGTGCAACAATATCATATACCTCTATGGTTTATTACTTTATTCATTTAAGGTGCTTAAGTTACAAAAAATGTAGACTAACCGAAGAATGTTGTATAGTCTTTGAAGTCACCAAATTGTTTAACATTGTCGACATTTTAGTTTTCACGGGGTACAGCAATATCGTATAGGCCTTTGTTATATTATTTTACTCTTTTAAGGTACATAAGCTGCAAAAAATGTAGAATGACCGAAGAATGTCGTATAGTTGTTGAAGTCACCAAGATGTTTAACAATATCGACATTTTAGTTTTCAGGGGGCACAGCAACATCGTATACGCCTTTGTTTTATTATTTTACTCTTTTAAGGTACCTAAGCTGCAAAAAATGTAGAATGACCGAAGAATGTTGTAAAGTCGTTGAAGTCACCTGGTCGTTTAATATTGTCGACATTTTATTTTTCAGGAGGTACAACAATATCGTATGTACCTTTGGTATATTATTTTAAACTTTTGAGGTTTTCTAGCTACAAAAAATGTAGAATAACCGAAAAATGTTGTGGTTGAAGTCGCTAAGTTTTTTCAGTGACAAAATAACGATTTGATTTTTTGAGATAATGGATCGAGGATTCATTTTTCAAATAAAATATTTAGAACTTTTTTTTAAATTGGCCATAATTTTTTACGATTGTAAGTTAATCAATTTGTAAATGGGATTTTCATTTTAGTAAATTATAGTACTGTATATGCCTTAGGTCTAGTATTTTACTTTTTCTCTCCTAAAGTCCGCTTTCCTCTGATAAGTGCTCAGTTTAAGATAAATAGAAAAAATATAGTTTAGTCATAAAAGTTGAGATATCATTTTTATAATGTTGTTTTTCCAAACAAAGTTATTAGCCATTTTTTAAAATAGAGAGAATGTTTTCGGAATGTAATTTTCCCACAATTTCATACTTTTTATGCAAATTTACCCTTAATCGATGTAGTATTTGCCAAAAATTGGTATAAAAGCACGGGAACTCCCTTAAGCAAATTATTTCCGTTTTGAAGGAAAATTGAAAAGGAACATTTGGAAATTGTCTGTATTATACAAATCTCCAAGCGTTTGGATTTTTCAAAACCGTTCACAGATTTTAATTTTAAATAATATACGTAAAATAATATGACTAGATGAGACAAACTGTGTGTTAACATCTTATGTAAAAACTTTATGCAAATATGTTATGTTTGTGTACGCGATTTTCTTAAATTTTTCCACTTGATCTATTTATTTAAGGAACGTCGCAGACGTAGCTAATTCTGTTGGCAAGCATTTCATTCAGCACTTTATCATGACTAGTTCAAATAATTATTTCTTGCTTTTCAGCTGAATAAACAAATATAATTAAACATTGCGTAATTAAATATTACGCTTCAAGAAATTTAGAGGGCATTCACATAGCTTTTGTTGGTAGTGTGAATAATTTCGCCTTTCCTATTACCACTGGCGATAAGCTTAATAATGCCAAATTTCATCATCCAACAACAGCTCTTAAAATAAATAAAGTACGTATTTAAAGGTATCATAGTTTCTAACGATGTTTATTTTATTTTAAAAGAAAAACTGATAATGCGTAGCGCATATAAAATTATTTGTCTTTACTGATAATTTTAATGACGCTTTTAACAAAGTGTGGTAACCAAAATTGATTTCAAAATACAAAAAATACACTAATTTTTTTAAAGAAAAGTGGAAAAATTACAACGGATATGAAAGCAGCCATGATAAAAAATTTATTACCTCTTTTAAAAACTAATATAATAGATACCAAGTCGGGAAATGAATGTGAAATATCAAGATAAAACAATGGCTTTTAACAAATTAATCTTTCATAAAGAAAATTTGTGTATATTGGAATTTTCTCAAGGGAAGTTTATAATTTTTTTGTTTATTTATTCAATGTTTCAATTATACTAAGGCATTTGGAAAATTTATTAGCAATCGAAAAAATTGTTGTAGAAAATTCGAACACAGTTGTCCATCCAAATGTCCTCGCAGATAAAATGTTATTTATTATATAGAAAAATAATAAAAATCGTGAATGTAAGGATGATTGGAGTAATGATGAAAGAAACGTCAGAAATTTCAATGTAATACCTGATTCCAAGTACATTGTTGGGGGATAGAGATCAAGCATATCCGAGCAGCAGATAAATTTAAACTGTGATTTAATTACTGATTCTTGGAAACTTAAAGCAAGATTTTGGAGATGTCAAAGCTGTTTGAGAAACTGATTTTAAAGCGTCTCAAGTCTATTCTAGTTCAAAGAAACCTGATACCATCTCATCAATTTGGTTTCAGTAATAATCACTGGACAATTGATCAAGTTCATCGTATAGCTGATACTATTGAAAAAGCGATAGAAAACAAAAAATGGATACTCTTCTGTCTTCCTGGTTGCAGCGCATGCATTTGACAGAGTTTGACATAAAGGTCTACTACACAAATTAAGTTTGCTTCTCCCTGATCAATTCTATCAACTCTTAAAATCTTATTTGACTAATCGACACTTTCGGATTTTAATACGAAGATTCGTAATCAGAAGCTGACTAAGGTTGGGGTCACTCAGGGTAATATCCTAGTCCCAATTTTATACTTTCTGTTCATTAATGATGTTCCAACAACATTATATAGTATAACATCCACTTTTACTGATGATATGGCAATCATATCAGTAGGAGCATCTGTAAAAAGTTCAACTAGACAATTGCAATCTGCTAACTACAAAGTGGGTCAATATAAAAAAATTTTTTTTTACAAATAACAGTCTTCATTAATGGTTCCCTATTACCATACGCCAACATAGTTAAATATCTTGGTACTTTTGACGTCAGCCTTTAGTGGAAAAAACACAGTAAAAAGAAACAATGAACACAACAAGTTCAGAAAAGGGTATTGGTTGTTTGGTCGTAATTCTGAGATATCGACAGGACTTTTGAAATACAGCTTTGGGGCTACGCTAGTAATGTGATAAAAAGGTTTAAAAATTAAATATTTAAGTGTTGTAGTTAACGCACTTTGGTACTTTCGTAACTGATCTCCAAAAAAAACCACATCAACGTAGAAGTGTCCTAACTTTTAAAGATGTAAAACATCACTAAACGACCACAAAAGGATAAAACCTTTTCAACTTGCCAGATATTAGAAAATAATAATATTAGAAAATAATATATGAAAATATAAGGAAATAATTTAGTTTAGACAGTTCTTAGTATATTAATTTAGATACAAATTAATCGTTAGTTTTGTAACTAGTTTTAATAAAAATTATGTTAAAAAAATACTTTAATAAAAACCGCTTGTAAGAACTATCACGAATCTTGCTCAATTACCAAACGGGCCATTACTGATTCAGACAATAGAAAAGATATCTACTGAATTGATCTGGCTCATAACATAACTAACTTGTATAGAAATAGGGATCTAACTTGTATTAAAATGGGGATTTAATTAAATGTGAATTGTTTTAAAATAGGAATACAATCTATTTGTAAACATCTCATTCCTTTCTCCTATGGTTATTCATACATATGTATTTTGAAAAGGAATAAAAATAAACATTATCTTTGAGGAGTTTAGTGGTATTTATTAAAAAGAAACAAAGGTTTCAAACAATTTTGCCTGGTGCTTATTATTCAAGCATAAACTTTTACGATGACACTTCTTATTGCCGTTAATTTTTGCTATTACGCAAGTACAACATCACATTAATTGCTTAAGGAGTCTGGCAGCTAGGGGATATTCATCACTTCCATAATAAATCGCACCTTGCTTGGACCTTTATCATATTCCTTATAAATCATCCAGGGTTGGGAGATTTATCACATTCGCACAGTTAACCGTTCCGTCTGTTAAAATGAAAAATGTATTTCCACTTTTGATAATATTAGTATGTATTTCGTTGAAAGTTGTTTTTACGCCGCTGGCGGACTCGTCTAGAGTTGACACGATAAATAGGCTCATTATCTTTATTGGATCGACAGATGACCGGCCAGATAGAATAGGTTTATAAGTTGTGAATTTGCACCAGAATTATTAAATAAATACTCCGCCGTATCAGGCTTTTAAAAACAATAACCATACTTTTAGTAAGTATATAAATCGTACAATAAAATTTTATACTCTGATTTCAACTGCCAATGCAACATTATCATAGCAACGACAATATCACAACATCCATCTTCCTATTGCACACCATTTTTAGAGTCAAAGCTGCTAGTGACATCAAGAATATTGGACGTGATTATGGTCCAATAAAATCTGCAGCAAAAATTTTGAATATTCGAAAACGGCCACGAGAATTGCACACATTATTTTTAAATAAATTAATGTGGATGTTAGTATAATTTAATGAAAATAATAACAAATGTACATAAAATAATTTCTAAACATGATATAACCTTGTAATTTCAAAATTAAAGCATCACTTGAACACGCTCTTCGAAATGGTTAGGAAAGACGCGTCTTCAATATTAATTGCATCTTTCTTAGTGT
This sequence comes from Druceiella hillmani, assembly GCA_039881145.1. Taxonomy (NCBI): domain Eukaryota; kingdom Metazoa; phylum Arthropoda; class Insecta; order Lepidoptera; family Hepialidae; genus Druceiella; species Druceiella hillmani. Next base: position 45,061,855 of record JAYKKI010000006.1, on the reverse strand, counting down.
TTACAAGTTGCTTTACAACATATGTACATTACATATGTTGTTTTACCTTTTTTACCCTTTAAAAAAAATTGAAGCAAAAAGAAAGTATGTAACGCCGGATGGCATAAATATACAACTATATATAACAACTGAACTACAACGGTGAACATAATTAATATAAAGGTAGCCTAATCACCGAAGAAAATCAAGAAATTAATAAGAAGAAAAACAAAAAAATTTTCTAAATTTTTATTAGAAAATCTCTCCATGTATTCTGGAAATAAACAATCTCATATAACTTATATCATATTTACACTACGCAAAATATTTGCGACTGCAATTTAGTGTAGAATGTTTTATCTATAGAACGGAATAGAGGCGCAGAAAACGATATTACGACATCTTTTTCTGCTGTATACCGGCCACTTATTGGTCGATTCCAAGGTTCACATCTTGCTCAAATAATATAAATAGCACATTGATCATTGTCCGACATTCAGTCGATAGCAACACTCGCCGCGAGTGGTTGTACGAACGAATCTCTAGTTAATATAAGTTAACGTAATGCTTATTTTGGTTTTATGTACCATATTATAAAAAAAGCAGATTTTATTTAATATGGATTGCTTATACCCAAATCTCGTAAATAACAATTTTTTTTCTGAAATATTAATGTGGAAAAATTTGAAGTTTTACATTTACTGAAATTTGTATTCATTATAAAAAAAGCTATACAAACCTAGTAAAACTCTCACTACGACGATCCCGTACACATTTCGACACTTATGAAAATTTGAGATTTATAGAAATATTAATTTTTCACAACGTAAATATATCGCAACGCATTACAAACTGCAATTTTCACAGATGTAAAAATACGGTGCATAGTAAACAATTATAAGACCTAGGATAATCGCAATGGTTTTCCTGTAATTTTCCAGTCAGAATTTGCCAAATCTGTTTTTTTATGATTTCTGTCTCAGTTGTTTCTGAAAGAAAGGGGCAGAATTTTATATCTTCACATCTTTTTAATTCTGCAATTTAAGTGCAAAAAATTTTTTTCATATTTCTCCCAACAAACCCTTTCAAATGAGTATCATTGCATGTGATATTTAAAAGGAGTAAAATGTTTTAAAACCTTTACTTACGTCCTCTTTAATTTTATACGAATATTTAAAAAAAAATGGTGGTGTAAAATTTGTGGGTTAATACGATACCATGCCAACATTCAAGTTCCTGCACAACATGGTTTCGAGAAAATCGGCTCTGAAAATAGAAAAATGCAAACGTATTGCCTACTATACCTTTCGTAGACCTAAAACATGGAGAATATTTCTTCATAAATTTAGGTTGAGTAGTTTCAGAAGAAAGGGGAGGGGCTTAACATATTTTTAAGCATATTTTTCAATATATGTCTGAAAATACAATGCATAAAATATGAAAAAAATAATTTTTGAGATCCTTAAAAATAACTCTTTCAAACCACTCCCTGCGCTATATACGAAATTTAAAAAATATATTTTCGCGTACATAATTTGCCCCCCATCCCCCTAAAATTTCCAAATAAAGATTTTTGACTTTTAGTTATTGCAAAATATATGAGTTAATCCGTTTTATTAATGTTGCAAAATTTAAAGTTATATGTTCAGCAATTTCTGAAAAAAAAGAGTCCGGCTCTGATGGACATACGGAAAAACACGAGAGTGATCTGATAAGGGTTCCGTTTTTCCCTTTAATATACGAAACCCTTAAAAACGGAGATGACATACTTAGTATTAAATCTATCCAATATTTAATTTATATAAAGATTATAACTTAGTATTGAAGAGGATTTAATATTATTGCATTAAGTATCACGCTTGAATATACAAAACAAATACTCTGTCAAAAATGTTATTATATAAATAAAAATGTGACATAATCGCAATTTAATACTGAATCAATCAACTTCGCATTATGTTACAAACATAGTTGGACAATTTTAAATCTAGATTAGTAGACCCATCTGAATTATATAAGAAGGGAATGACCTTTATAATCTGATCTGTCAACTAAGTAAGCATAGCAACTGTATTAACACGGCAGGCTCTATATTATACGCGTGGCCTGTCAGTTACCTTCTAACGTATGGAAGGTGAATTTCTTGAGGATTTAGTATTATTGAATTCAGTATCACGCTTGAATATATGAAACAAGCACTCTGTCAAAAATGTTATTATAATAATAAAAACATGACATAACCATAATTTAATATTAAATCCATTAACCTCGAATTATGTTACAAGCATAGTTGGACAATTTTACATCAAGAGTTGTAGATCCATCTGAATTATATAAGAAAAGAATAACCTGTATAATCTGAGCTTTCAACTAAGTAACCATAGCAACGGCATTAACACGATAGTCTCTGTATAATACGCGCGACCTATCAGTTACTGTCTCGGCATATTTCTCTGTGTCTTTATAATGTAACTACTTTTCCTATTAACACTGAAACAACAGATATCAGTTATGAACCAATTTGAATAGCCTGCAATATGTTCGGTTTCAATTCAATCAGTTTTTCTTTAATTTTACAGGACATAAGTTCAAATTTTCGGGGGCTCAAGGGCGGAACGGATTTCCGATTCCGATTCAAAAGAACTTTATTCTGATTTTCCTTTAGAAGATCATTAAGATCATTTTCATTTTGAACGCATAAGAGGAATAAAAGTAGGATATTTTGATATTTAGGAGACTAGGTTGGGTAATTATTGCTCATTTTTACGCCAAGTTTCAAATATAGGTCCAAAACCAACCAATTCGCGCGTGAGCTTTGTTCTTGTTTAGACTGTTTGTAAGATCAAATAGTACATGGATAAATAAATTATCCGATAAAATAAAATGCAGCAGAAATATCACATTTTTGACAATTAAAGTTTTGCTCGAAGTTACAGTTATAAAACTTGCAGGCTATTCCTAATAAATATTAATAAAACTCCCAGATCCGTGACACTTGGCAAATTATGCAAGAGCAGACAAAATCACTTGAACAGAGCAGACAAAATCACTTGAAAATCACTTGTACAAATCTGATAAGTCTGAGTAAAGAAATAAGTCTGAGAGAAATATATCGAATATGTCAAAGTATCAAAGTATCAATTGATATCCATATTTAGACTTCTCACGCAATTATCTACAGCATTGTATGCGGTCACAAATTAAAGACGAATTAACATGAAATGTTCTGCTATTCAACTTGATCATTGACAAATCATAATCTTTGCATGGAATATTTTTGCGCACATGTGTACCATGTGGAGTTGCATTGTCATTGTTTACGTGCGGTGAGAGACGATATAATATTTTAATAGGTGATAAGTACTGATTAAATTTCGCTTCATTCAATAATTTTTGCTTGAATAATTAAAATATAATTTTTGATAAACTACTTAACTCCCACAAAAAATGTTTGAACTGAATAATTTATACATTTACATAAGTATCCAATGACCACGAACGTTAAGAACAAAGAAAATGTTACCTCAAAAATGAAGAATGAATTGAAAAATAACAAGGAAATTTTATTGACAGATAATCTAACCCCTTTTCTCCTTAACTTTCTCACTGCATCATTCCTTATCTAACGACTCCCTCTCTCCTAACAATATATCTCATGCGTACATACTTGCACGTAAAAGACAGAGAATTAATTTTTTTTTAAATAATTAAAATATAATTTTTGTTAAACTGCTTAACTCCCACACAAATCTTTGAACTGAATAATCCATACATTAACATAAGTGTACAATGAAGACTAACGTTAAGAACAAAAGAAATGTTACCTCAGAAATGTTGAAGGGATTGAAAAATAAAAATAAGGAAATTTTATTGACAGATAATCTAAACTCTTTTCTCCTTGACTTTCTCACTGCATCATTCCTTATCTAACGACTCCCTCTCTCCTAACAACGTATCTCATACATACATGCTTGCATGAACTTGCATGTCATTCTCCTTGACTTTCTCACTACATCATTCCTTATCTAACGACTCCCTCTCTCCTAACAACGTATCTCATACATACGTGCTTGCATGAACTTGCATGTCATTCTCCTTGACTTTCTCCCTACATCATTCCTTATCTAACGACCCCCTCTCTCCTAACAACGTATCTTATACGTATATGTTTGCAAGAAGTTGCATGTTATTGTCCTCGACTTTCTCACTACATGATTCTTTATCTGATGACTCCTCCTCTCCTAACAACGTATCTCATGCGCACATGTTTGCACGAAGTTGCATGTCATTCTCCTTGACTTTCTCACTACATCATTCCTTATCTAACGACTCCCTCTCTCCTAACAACGTATCTCATACGTACATGTTTGCATGAACTTGCATGTTATTGTCCTCGACTTTCTCACTACATGATTCCTTATCTAACGACTCCCTTTCTCCTAACAACGTATCTCATACGTACATGTTTGCATGAACTTGCATGTCATTCTCCTTGACTTTCTCACTACATCATTCCTTATCTAACGACTCCCTCTCTCTTAACAACGTATCTTATACGTACACGTTTGCATGAACTTGCATGTCATTCTCCTTGACTTTCTCACTACATCATTCCTTATCTAACGACTCCCTCTCTCCTAACAACGTATCTCATACGTACATGTTTGCATGAACTTGCATGTTATTGTCCTCGACTTCCTCACTACATGATTCCTTATCTGACGACTCCCCCTCTCCTAACAACGTATCTCATACGTAGATGCTTGCATGTAAAAGAGAGAGAATTTAAATAATAATTTACATCTCTGTCAAAGGATCTACCTGCAACTTTAGAAGAAAAATAGATCTATAAACTATAGCAGAAACAACAGAAACTATGTCGTACAAGTAGAAGAAAATGACGAGATTATAAGGATTCTAATTTCGACGAGATTACAAAGATTATTTTACTGCAATACTTTTTTCAAACTTTACTCCTTATAGATTAAGATTAATTACTATTTTAATAGCGTGCACTGTATGTAAAGGTCTATCTTATCAGGGGGAACTTTGTATTATGTTAGCATCCCACATTAATAAAAATACAATTAATACTACCAGCTACTATATACAGCTTCTAAAACCTGGCCGACACAAACATTGAATATTTCGCTATATCTAAATATTTATTTTATTATCTACTTGTGTAACTACTCGTTATGGATTTTCACCGTTACGATTCCTACTTATATATATCTAGGCACTAGATAATAGAAAAAAATCTAGGCACCAATTAAAGCAATTCTTTAAAATTCTTTCGTACATTGTGGCATAAATCGACGACAAAACCACAAATAAAAAGAAACCCGTATAAACGTGTAAGATTTCGATTCATACATTTACTACAGTATAAGCGTTTGTGTGTTTACAACGCTAAATCACGCACGTCAATGAATCACGCACTTTAAATTATTTTTCTGCCGTTTTTCTGCTGTAAGCTAATCATTTGCCACACCGTTTCCAATTCGATATGTGTTTGATACTTGCATTATAAATTATAATTTATTACTTTATTATTGATTAAATATTTAAAATTAATAAATTACATCAAATTTTCAGCATATTAATTTATTTTCGTTATTAATTAAATTTTATTAAGATTGTTTTAATAAATTTAACAATTCGTTATATTCATTTGAAGTATTAACATAATTAAATTGGATTTTAAAATTAATTTTAAATTTAATTTAATTACTCTAATATATATTTCGAGAGTAATTTTGTTCCCACCGGGTGTTCCACGACACCTATCGTTAATTTTGTATTTTTTTTTATTTTGCTTACTTTGATTTAAAGTCGTCTTGAAAAATAAAATGCGTCTCCGTCCCTCTATTTGTACGTGTCTATATTGGTCGCAATTCTTTACCTCTTTGGTAATTCTATTACCTCTTGGTTAAATATCAAAAGAGAAGCCAACTGATTTTCACAATGACTTGTCCAATAGTTTATTTTTCATAAAAAAATTTCTACCAAAACTTCTTTCTTCGCGGTGGAATCAGTTTAATTCCGGTAAAAGGAATTTACCTTCTGTAAATGTTTTCAAAAACCGTCTGTACAAGATATTCGGCCTCTTAATCTAATGATTATCACTTCCTTAATTTTATATTGCTTCTCTTCCATGTAGGGTCTGGATTTAATAATTTTTTATGTATTTTTCGGTTTTTTATTTTTATGATATAGTATTTTTGGCTTTTTTTACAGAATACATACTTTAATTAAAAAGTTTTATAACGGAATAGGTTTACGAAAATCCGTTAAAGTATTTCTCATTACCAAATTTTCACATATAACCATTGTGGTTGCCTGGGAGAAATTGTTCATATGACAGTAACTCAGCCAAACATATATATAATCCTATATGTATAAAGTTTGAAACAATTATATAAAATTTTACTTTTAAATGGAAATTGCAAAATTAGATTATGATTACTTGTCGTTATGATAATTACAGCAAAAATCTTCATAAAACAGCATCATCCTCCTTTTCAGACCGTAACTGATATATTGAATCTATAAATAGCTAGTATAGCACAATTTTCCTCGAGCATAGAGATAATGCTACCCATATTACCACATCTCGAGACTACTTATCATAATTAGAACCTCCTGTACTACAAACATCCTCAGATAGCAATAAATAGGAAAAATCAAAATATGAAATTTGAAATCAAATCGTTTCAGAAAGCACCGGAAACGGCAGGATTTCCTTGCATAATCCTTGTATTCTCTCATTGTTCAATTGCCATTCTCTATTCCTGCGTTGTCCTTCCTCAATGTGAGCGATTTCTTCGCCTTGTTGTCTGCCAGGAGTTCATAAGAAAAACCTCCTAAATATGATCATCGGAGTCTCCTAGTATATCGTCTAAAAAGGAAAATAAAGGTATCCTTTAATCTTTCCGGTTCTTTTCCGGCGAAAGCCATGAAAAATCTGAAGCTCCTAGCTTCAGATTTTTCTTAGTTTTCACTATGAGAGCGAAGGAAATCCAAGGCTTCTTGTAGCAGTTACAGTGAAACGTCCGGGAAAGCAAAATGTTAATTTTTTATTCATTACATAAAAAATAATTTTTTTATTCATTATAAAGAAAATGTTTATAATAATGTCAATAAATTTACACAAGAGCATAAAATTACATAAAATGACTAATGAATATAGCGTCGGTAAGTAAACGCTTCGGATGTTCTGAAAGGACGGATACGAGATGCAGTGGCATTTGTGATTCGACTCCGTTCCGCCCACACCGCAGTGTAGGCTTTTATCTCTCTATTTAAAAGGTTTGCTGTGCTATTTGTTGATATCTATTGTTCTTTCTTAAATCGACAACAAAACTACAAATAAAAGAGAGCCCGTTGTTCAATAAACTCACAGAAGAAAATATAATTACATCAAATCACTAATGAACATATCGTCGGTAAGTAAACACCTCGGACGTTCTGAAAGGACGGATACGAGTTGCAGTGGCATGTGTGATTCGACTCCGTTCCGCCTACACCGCAGTGTAGGCTTTTATCTGTCTCTATTTAAAAGGTTTGCTGTGCTATTTGTCGATCTCTATTGTTCTTTCATAAATCGACAACAAAACTACAAATAAAAGAGAGCCCGTTGTTCAATAAACTCACAGAAGAGCATATAATTACATCAAATCACTAATGAACATATCGTGGGTAAGTAAACGCCTTGAATGTTCTAAAAGTACCGATACGAGATGCAGTGGCATATGTGGTTCGAGTCCGTTCCGCCTACACCGCAGCGTAGGCTTTTGTCTATCTCTATTTAAAAGGTTTGTTGTGCTATTTGTCGATCTCTATTGTTTTTCATAAATTGACAACAAAACTACGAGCAAAAGAGAGCCCGTTGTTCAATAAACTCACAGAAGAGCATATAATTACATCAAATCACTAATGAACATATCGTGGGTAAGTAAACGCCTTGAATGTTCTAAAAGTACCGATACGAGATGCAGTGGCATATGTGGTTCGAGTCCGTTCCGCCTACACCGCAGCGTAGGCTTTTGTCTATCTCTATTTAAAAGGTTTGTTGTGCTATTTGTCGATCTCTATTGTTTTTCATAAATTGACAACAAAACTACGAGCAAAAGAGAGCCCGTTGTTCAATAAACTCACAGAAGAGCATATAATTACATCAAATCACTAATGAACATATTGTGGGTAAGTAAACGCCTTGAATGTTCTAAAAAGACCGATACGAGATGCAGTGGCATATGTGGTTCGAGTCCGTTCCGCCTACACCGCAGCGTAGGCTTTTGTCTATCTCTATTTAAAAGGTTTGTTGTGCTATTTGTCGATCTCTATTGTTTTTCAAAAATTGACAACAAAACTACGAGCAAAAGAGAGCCCGTTGTTCAATAAACTCACAGAAGAGGGTATAATTACATCAAATCACTAATGAACATATTGTGGGTAAGTAAACGCCTTGAATGTTCTAAAAAGACCGATACGAGATGCAGTGGCATATGTGGTTCGAATCCGTATCGCCTACATTGCATTGTAAGCTTTTGTCTGTCTCTATTTAAAAGGTTTGCTGTGCTATTTGTCTATCTGTGTTGTTCTTTAGTCGTAACGGTGCTACGTATAATTTTTAGGTATTCTGACTATATTTGTTTAAATATTAATAGTCTTGTAAACCCCAATATATTCCCTACCAATAATAGCATGTTTTTTAAAACACTTTCACGTACATACATCATAAAATTATTAGATACCAGTATTAAAAAAAAATCAATCAAGTGAGAATCGAGTTCTTCTTGCGAAATTTTTGTAACTACATCATTTAGTTAGATCGATGTATCTACATAATCGATTACATCATTTAAACGGATCGACAATATTTATTTAGTTACACTATATTTTATGTTTGTAGTGCTTATCATTTTCAAAATATTCTAACTGAAATTAACCTTTGTAATTTATATTCAAATGCAGATTTTTTTCAGTATAAAACTGGTATATAGCTGCTGTATTTATGAAGGAGCCCGGCAACAGAAATAAACTAATTTTAGCAATTTTAGCAAACACCTTACATCGTTATTTTATTGAAAAGATTTGTTTTTACCGATGAGCACATTTAAGTAAGAAAAAAACCATATGCTTGTATAGAAGAAAAAATCGATTTGATTTGCATGTATGACTGTTCCGTCAAAATGAAATATTATAATACTTAAAATCACTAATGGACATATTATAAATGAGCAAGCACCTCGGACGTTCTGGAAGAGCTGACATTGAACACAGTAGCATGTGAGATTCAAACCCTGCTCCAGCTAAACCACCTATATTTCAAATACGAATTTCGATTTTAATTATAGAACATGCAAAAAGTTTGAGTCCATATTTATTACATTTAGGAGCCAGGAGTTTCTGACAGGCAGAAGACCAGACAGAAAACGTAGTCACGGCAATAGTGTACCGTTTGAAACTAATCGGTATGGAATAATATAAAAAGTGGAATAGATAATATTCATGATTTTTAATCTGTGAAAAAACCGCATTAGTATCGTATCAAGAGTAAAATGAACAAGATCACCTATAAAATTGACAAGATCACCTATGAAAATGAACAAAATTACTTATCAAAACGAACAAGATGTAAATAAGTTAAACACAGTAGACATAGTTTTATTTATTTCATGTGCGGCATATTTGCCAAGCGGTTATCTTAATAAGACATCTTGTTTATCTAAAGTACATAGAAAACACCACGTGCTACTATCACACTAGTTCATATTCTGATAAAATGATATGAAATAATGTAACGATTATATCTTTGACACACCTTGAATATAATATAATTTTATAGCTATATCAGTCGTTTTTAAAGTTTATAGGAAAATCGGGGAAAATGGGAGCCAGGTTGTATTTTCAATTTATTGTGCACAATCATCTCGGTCTGTTAATATAAAGTGCACGTTACCACGTGGAGGTGATCTATAAAATGAGTCTCCGCGTTCTTTTCCTTTTAAACTCATAGTTGAAGATATAACACATGAGAATTTCAAAAATTCACATCTGATATTTTGATATATCCCCTAGTTTATGTTATCGAAATAAATGACCATAATACTCTGAGGGAAACACGATATTTTTATATGTATGCAATACAGTGGAAGAAAACAAGTTATATGACAACTCAAAAGTATAACATTAACACTTTGTATGAATACATATAATATATTTGCACCACTGTTCACATTATCATTTAGAAAAATTATGAAAAATTGACCGCTGGATTCGGTCAATTTTTCTGAATGATAATGTACATTTAATAATTTTTCTGAGTGATACGGAAAAAGGTCACGGTCAAGGTTGTTCAAAAGATTCTATTTGAATTACTATCGATATTATTCAATATTATATAATAATTAAAAGTTTTTTTTTCAAATAAAATTTAGTTTGAGTATACAAATGAAATACCAACAAGTAAATATATAGCATTTCATCAACACACAACGCTATCCTTACGCCATCTACCGATCAATTTATATAAGTCTCCACAATAATCTAATCAAAAAACTTTATCATTTGGCATTTGAACACTTTACATGACGACGACTTATCGTGGATTTTTTTTAAATCATGCAGAAATAAAATCTGTTCGATTAATAAACGGTTAAATTCAAATAACCATCTGTAATGAAATTTATGTTAATAATCTCGACAACATAGAAGTGAAGATGATACTACAATTATAATCAAATAAAAACATAATAATTATTACGGCATCGAAAGTAATTGTTAAATCTAATGTTTTTACAATTAAATGAAACTACGTGATGTAGTATTATTTCTACTTTCTTTAAATTCTTTACCACGACCTAGGTTTCGTTGTACTATATCTTCATTAGCAAAGAATTATTTGCTACTATCCCACCTGAAGATGTAATACAACGAAACCTAGGTCGTAGTAAAGAACTTAAAGAAAGTAGAAATAATACTACATCACGTAGTTTCATTTAATTGTGAATAATGAATTTCTACAAAATTAACGCCAAATATATTCAACTAATATTTTTAATTACGGTTGATAAAACACTGGAACACTTTTACGAAACTGATAAAAAATTTACTCAGCAACAGATTGAGAAGTACAATTACGTAGTAACCACAGAACCAAGAACGTGGTGAACTGTCATGCGTATATAATGCATTTTTGCTGATAAAATATATTATTCATAAATCAGACATAAGCTATTTGTTTTGCCAACACTTGTTTTCTTATGATGACAGAGATAAACAAATAAATCGATATCTCAAATCACATGGATGCTGGGAATTTACGCAATTGGCATTGATTTGTTTCATTTTCTGTTTCTATCAAAGTAATCTACACTATTGAAGAATTTTAAAGGAAAATGTCTGAAAATACTAAAATAAGACTAAAATTAATAAAAGATTTAAAAGAGAGAAAATGAAGTGAATGTGTTTATTTTTTAAATAAATCCACGTTGTATCTGTATTTATGCACCCTTTTTAAATCCACAGTTATTTTAAATAATATTTTTTGGTAAATTTCGTGTGAAGGAAGTCACGGACATAGCTAGTTAGTAATGAAACGCTATTACGGTTCAAAAAAGAGCAATTGTATTATTTTCTAATGAGCGAGTTGGTAATATCAATGACTTTGTGACCTCAAAATTTGATTTAGCTCTTTTTTGATCCACGTTTATTTTAAATAATATTTTTTGGTAAATTTCGTGTGAAGGAAGTCACGGACATAGCTAGTTAGTAATGAAGCGCTATTACGGTTCAAAAAAGAGCAATTGTATTATTTTCTAATGAGCGAGTTGGTAATATCAATGACTTTGTGGCCTCAAAATTTGATTTAGCTCTTTTTTGATCCACGTTTATTTTAAATAATATTTTTTGGTAAATTTCGTGTGAAAGAAGTCACGGGTATGGCTAGTTAGTAATGAAACGCTATTACGGTTCAAAAAAGAGCAATTGCATCATTTTCTAATGAGCGAGTTGGTAATATCAATGACTTTGTGACCTCAAAATTTGATTTAGCCACCCAAATCCACTAATTAGTTGACACGATGTTAGAATCCGAAGAAACCACACATATTCCAGTGGAATTTTTAAACTCTTTAAATCCGCTTTCAACTTCGTTTCGCTCCTCCTGTTGTCCTTGTTGTTTCCTCCTGTTAAATTATTAAGAAATTTAAATTGGCTGTAATTATATAATGGGACTAAATTCCAAATCAAGTTACTTAAGATTTTTTTAATTTAACGCACAATTCTAAATACGTGTGGAACAGAATAAACAATTATAATACTTAGAATCCCAATAAGACACAGCTTTTAAAATTTACATCTTCGCAATAAAATATTGTTTCCTAACGATTATTAATAAAGCTCAGCTATAGACACTGCAGGTGACTGGTTTAGGTTTGAGTGTAGACTGTTCGCCCTTTGGCCAACCATATGTGACCCCTTCATGCGTAATATAAAACGAAATCCTTTACGTTTTAGTATCATCGAGATCAAAGTTTAAATATGGCACAAAATTAAATTTCTTAAATATTAACACAAATTTTAGTAAAATAACCAGTAGGCACTTGAGCGAAGTCAGGACGGGTTGCTGGGCAAACTTTAAATGACGCTGGAAAACGCGACGGACTGTTTATATATACTCGACCGTAAAACGATGTTACGGTTTCTTAAAAGTTCTAGAATTTTTAGGCATTGTGATATTACTGAAAAAATAAAATTAATTAAATTATGTTAGTAGATTAAATCTTTATTAATGTCGTCAATTAAGCGGTAATTAGAGATAAATTTGTTTAATTAAACTAATACGATTATTTTCTTACCTTACGTAAGTGCGTTCTTAAATACTTATCATTCACTTGAGGCAACAGCTTAAGGGAAATTCTGCTATATTTCATGTTATTTTTTATCTGTTTCTTTAAATTACTATTTGCTGTAATAGAATGATTACTGATCTTTTTTTATTTTTAGATTTCCGTCTATTTGTCCATGTATCCGTCTGTCACGGTCTTACATTTCCCACAGTCATAGACCAGTTTGTATAAAATTTTACAAGTAAACGCCCAGGTGACATGTAGCGCAATATTGAAAAAAAACTTAAAGAACGTCCCTAAACTGGCATATAAAACGTCTTCCCGATCGAAGTATTATTGGGTAGGTCTTTTAATATTACAGTGCTTCAAATGCATTGAGCCTCTTTCCCTTCACTCCCTCACCTTTAATTTTCCAATTTTCACTTAAACTTATATCATTAACTTGTGACAACAATTTCAAAAGTAATAAATACCCAATAGTTTCATTTTATGTGTCTTTCAACAAATATTTGGTCAGTTTTTTTTCAAATAGGACCTAATGCGAACAATATCGGATAATAATATCAGTTTCTTACTGAATTTGTTAAATTTTTACTCAATATTATGTATCCAATACAAAAGCCTAAAATATGATATCAAATTGCCTTGTATGCTTAAGTAAAAGGATTTTCGCAGGAAACTGAATAGTTTTTCTCCGATAACCAAATTGTTCAAACGATTTGCTTGCAAAACAGAAATTTGGAGTACTTCTTTACATAATACTCTATTAGAGTATTTTTTGAAAGAACTGCTTTAAAAAAAGAATACAGATCAAAATGAAAATATTTATCTAAATAAATATTTATCTAAATGTTTAAAAACGAATACAATGAGACTATTATCATTGACGAATTTTTTTACCAAAAGCATTCAGCAAACTATCAGCAAAATGAAAATACTCTTATTTTTCTGTAGTTTCGCCATTAAGATTATAAAGTTAGTTCATTAATAAATTAATTTTATTTCAAATGTATATAATACGCTCATTATCTACCCTCAAAAATTTTCCCCAATTGCTTTCTTTATTAAATTATCGTTATCAAATTATTTTTCCCTGAAATTCTTTAGCTAAATTTGGAAAATGACAAAATCAAGCGACGCCAGGTCCAGATTAAAAAAAATGAGCAGTTGATTTGAATACGAGTTATGACAATTTATGATCTGTAAGTCTTAAGTTACATAGACACGTTATGCTCTTATAAATTAGACAAAAAATTGACCTCAGGTGAGATTTATACGTGCAATTTGAAATTTTAACAAACATTTAAATATTATCACGTAGTAGACATGATAAGGAGCCGAATAAAAACAAATATATGAAGAAAATAGTTGTCATTATGCAAATTAAAATTATACTTGAATAAATGTCTCGGGAGTTAAAAGGACAAGGTCGTCATAATTTTATGTGCGAAAGTCATATCAAAATCAAACTTCACCGGTTTTTCAGGCAAAGGCCCAAAAACAGAATTCTACAAGGGTGGAACTTTAGCTCTGTCTACACTATGGCGACAAGTGTTAGATACTGACCGTGCTTATATAATTAACGATTGATTTTATTGACTACATATAAAAAGTTGAAAAGTTTGTGTTCAGAAATGGTGAGTTTATAAGTTGCCAACCTAATTCTATTCTCATAGAATTAGGTTGGTCCTATTCACAGTTCTATTCTCATTTTTGTATTTGTTTTTTTTTTCGATATTGTTCAGCCTATAGAAATCATCTTTAGAGAGATATAGCGGTACATAGAGATGATTACATAAATACAAATTTTTAAGCGGTATATTAATTTGGAAAAAATGCAATCAAATCTATTTATTTGTTTCGCGTGATGCCGTTACAAGCATAAAGATAATAGAAGACTTTCTAATACCAAAAAAAAACTGGATGTCTGCATCTGCTTTTTCTTTTTTTTTTCAATAATTGAAGTAGTACCCATAGATTTTGAGGGTACTGAACTTGAATGGCACTCAAATTTCGGTTCTGATCCCACTTTCACTTATACTTTGGCTGCCAGTTTCAATTTCAGTCTTCAACGATTCTTTGTTGCTCTTAGTTAAGGCAAATATTACATGATATTTATAAAATTTCTGGCTGCCAGTTTCAATTTCAACTCTTTGGCTGCCAGTTTCAATTTCAGTCTTCAACGATTCTTTGTTGCTCTTAGTTAAGGCAAATATTACATGATATTTATAAAATTTCTGGCTGCCAGTTTCAATTTCAACCCTTTGGCTGCCAGTTTCAATTTCAGTCTTCAACGATTCTTTGTTGCTCTTAGTTAAGGCAAATATTACATGATATTTATAAAATTTCAAATGTGCTTGCCACTCGCTGCAAAATTTCTTTTAGATGCGCTTTGTCCAGTTGTAAGCTTAAAGCTTTTCAAATATTTACTGTAAGTGTCACGAAAGTTTTTCTTCTTAACTTATACATCCTGACCTGAAAAAAAAATAAATGGCTTTTAATAAAATGCTTGAAGGCATACGATTATTTCTCTTGAATTTATGGATTTTTTGTGAGTAAATCTTGGTAACTAATGGCATTATTTATTTCCGTTTCCACCAATCAACATATTAATTTCCGTGGATATTTTTGAAATATCTGTGTAACTTAGCCGACTTACGATCATGAAATTATTAAAAACCAACCATCGGGGAATTTTCGTGACGTGTGTCGCGTAAACCGTTAAATACTTAAAAACTCAAAATCATCCACCTCAAATAATTGTATGGAAAAATCAGAACAGTATATGTCTCTTACTAAGGCTAAACTATACTGAAAATGACATATTAAACAACACAAAAGACATATTATTTTTATCCAGCCTATGTGGGTAAATCTTAGTAACGAATGGCATTACTTTTTTCCGTTTCCGCCAATTGATAGATTAATATCTATGGAAATTTTAGTTGTATAGTTTAGAAATATTTTGTGTAACTTAGCCGACTTACGGTCAGGAAATTGCGAAAAACCAACCAACGGGAAATTTTCTCGATGTGTGTCGCGGAAACCTTTAGAGATACTGAAAAACTCACAATCTTCCACCTCAAATAGTTCTACAGAAAATTCAGAGCAGTATATGTCTCTTTACTAAGGCTAAACTAAACTTTGTGATAGTATTATCATAAATTATGTCTTAAAAATATTTGTGTTCACCCAGCGCATCGACGCGGGTTGGTGGTGAAATAACGCGTTAAAACTATTTTTTTTAGACTTTTATATATTTTGGAATAAAATGAACCTCCCTCGTTTCAATTTTAATTTAACTTAAATTCTAGAGGATTAATATTTGTATTAAATTCAAATAATATAATTACTTTTGACATTCTATAATATCTTTTATATTTTTAAACTTTATACTACGGTATGGTATACTATGGTTTTCTATGGTTTTACTATTGAGTTTTAATTAAAATTTTAATTAGACAAATAAAAATTTTCTGTTTTCAACTATACAATATTTTTGTATAGTTGAAAACAGAAAATTATAATTTTACAAATTTTATACTGCACACACGACTAGATACAAATACAGACTTAAAATCAACCGTTAAAAATTCAGAGAGGCTGGGAAGACAAATTTCACACCACTATAAATCGTATTATTTAGTAAACGGAACTTAATATTTAGCAAACGAAACTCATTACTTATAAAGCGTAAATAAACATATTTATCAAATGTAAATTAATTCTTAGCTAATGAAAATTAATGCATAGGTAACGGTACTGAACATTTAACAAGCAGAATTCAATATTTGTAAATAAAACTTAATATTTAGCAAACGGCACTCAATATTTAGGAAACGGAACTTAACACTTAACAAACGGGATTTAATATTTAGCAAACTGAACTAAATTATTCATTAACTGAGAAAATTTTAAAATAATAAATAGAACCTGAATTTGCTTTCAAAAATGTGTCCAACATATAATATTTTAATGCTGATGCGATTGGATTGAGTATATTAAAATTGTTTTAAATATTTAGTGAGTATATTAAAATTGTTTTAAATATTTAGTGAGTATATTAAAATTGCTTTAAATATTTAGTGAGTATATTAAAATTGTTTTCAATATTTAGTGAGTATATTAAAATTGTTTTAATTATTTAGTGAGTATATTAAAATTGTTTTAAATATTTAGTGAGTATATTAAAATTGTTTTTAATATTGAAATTGTTTTAAATATTTTGATACTTCTTAATTAATATGCATCTGAAGCATCTACATATACCTTTTTTCACGAATTTGTAAAGATTTCTTGTTTGACTACGGACCTTGCGAACATTTTGTTCACACACTGATCGTTTGTCGTAATTTCGAAGAAGACACAACCTACAAAACAAATTCGTAATTATGAAATGAATATTTTTATATCGGCACGAAAATAGTAATGAATTAAACCGTATGTCAACTATTACCGTGCAGATATAAAATCTGTTTTATTTGACAGATTTATAAGTATTCACAGAAATAATCCACAGTTTGTTTTTTTAATTTTTTCATTTACTTAGAAAAATACTGGTCCAGGCGATACGTTTTGCTACTTGCTTTGCGCATGTTACGTCTAGGCAAAAAAATTACGTGTCAGACAATTATACAAAACCCCGTTTAACATAAATTTAGACATGGTAAAAATAGTAAGCCAGCCGTGATCTATTCAAATACTCTACGACATTGTATTCTTGACCATATATAATATGCTATGAATATTTTTCCACGCGAATTCCTTCGCGCGTGAACCTTTAGAAAATATTATTAAATTAACTTCACCATTAATACACTTAACGTTTCTGTTATAGTAACTATAAAAGTAATTTTTTTAAATAAGTACACTGTGTATTGAAACATGAAAACATCAAATTTTCTTTTTTTTGATGATTTTGATAAAATGTTTTTTTTTTGGATTTTCTTGGGTCTACCCAAAAGAATCCACCAATAAAAACGTCACCAAAATCCCTTTAGCTACTCTTGCATGATGCACGAGCAAATAAACAATCTCACAGACAAACCAACAAACATTCCAAAAACAATATTTTTGTATTCTATCACTTTCGTTGTTTTCTCCTAAATAATTTTTTTGTAAATACTTTCAAGGGACTGACAAGCCAATTCTACAATTTCATTTTATATATATATATATATATATATATATATATATATATATATATATATATTAGTTATATAGTTAAATTTAGGAAACAAAACGAGCTTAGAATATTTACTTATCATACTAAAAAATATTATTCACGAAAGAAGACCGAAAACGATATCTGTCCTTATGCGTCTATCCTCGTTCTGATTGCTTACTCAAACACTTACTCTTCCAGCCCCACTCCACACTTCACCTCTACCCACACACATTTCGTAAATGTATGTCCAGGAGGAAAAAACTTATTAAATACTTTAAAATACACGTAACGTATTTTATTTTTGTATACAGATACGCCATATAGTTGTGTAATAATTACGTATCAAGTAGTATTCTAATGAAATAAACCAATTGCGATGAAATAGACGCCAGTTGATCCTTATATTTTTCTATAAATACAATTCGAATTTTTTTAGTTGTTTTTTACAAAATACGTGCACTACTGTAGAATCCCAAACAATAACTTTGTACTAATTTACTTTTCCATGTCCTATTAAATAATTTTAACATGAACACTAACATACAAGCAGACTAATTATCAATTTTATTATATGTACAAACAACAAAATATTTGACACCCAAATAAATACAACCTAATATTAAATGTGTAAAATAATCATTTTAGCAATTGATTCGATTTTAAAAGAATTAAGGAAACAAAGCAAGCTTATATCAAACAAATAAGCTTACATCAGAACCTCGAAAAAATTATATGTAGAAGACGACCAACAACGACGTCACCCCTTGTGTATCTGCAGGAATTCAGATTGCTTATATAAGCACCTACCCTTCCGCACCACACCACATATGTATTTCATCTCCGTCGTTGTTTATTATGAAACAATAATAATTGAATATATTTAGCGTTAATTTTGTAGAAATTCATTATTCACAATTAAATGAAACTACGTGATGTAGTATTATTTCTATTTTCTTTAAGGTCTTTACCACGACCTAGGTTTCGTTATATTACAACATCTTCAGTTATCTTACGATATACCAGTATTTTAGTTAGGGTAATAAATTACATTGATGTTATTCTATGAGGTTGTATAATGCAAATGTTCCGGTATATGTAATAAAATTATAAGGAAGTTATTCTCAGTAATATATACAAAAGCAAGGGTACCTGAAAGTTAGAACAAGGTTATACCACTAATTCTACATATCTCCCGTTTTATTTATTCATATATTTATTTATATTTATACAAAAGCAAGGGTACCTGAAAGTTAGAACAAGGTTATACCACTAGTTCTACATATCTCCCGTTTTATTTATTCATTTATTTTTCTTTTTCATTTTTGTTTTTTATATTTATTTTTTTTTCATTTTTAATTCTTTTATATATTTATATTTATATGTGTATTTGGGTTGAACCGATTTGAAGAGTACTATAGTATCAATGTGATCTAATTATATTATATCTAGAAAATTTGGATTTAATGTTCCTAAAAGTTAATCTTTGCTAATACCCCACTAGACGATGTTGTAATACAACGACACCTAGGTCGTGATAAAGAACTTGAAGAAAGTAGAAATAACACTACATCACGTAGTTTAATTTAATTGTGAACAATTATTATTGCTAAAAATAATATTAAAAATAACTGTCGAATGGCTTAGATATGTATCTTATTTTTATTTTTTCAGGTCACAATCCTTTACAAAATCCTGTGTTTCAGGGATAACCATAACGTTCGTTCAAACTAAAATACAATGCTTGCTAAAATGAATTTTAATTCATTCGTCACAGGCACATATTTTATTGCTTAAAACACTACAGGACGAGACCACACAGCATGCCTCATTTTCTTTCTCACAATTTCGATTCTTTCACTATAAGCCCGTGTTCATTTGAATCGCATATAATCATTGAGATTAGAAAATGCGTACAATTCTTGATTTAAAGCCCTAGGACTTCTTGGCTTTGGATTACGTACTGAATCGTTCCTCAATTTATTCATAAACTTTACTATGCCTCATCACTACTTGTTCACTGAATATGGAGCCAAACCTTGGAATAAACTTGAACCCTAGATTCGAAATACATTATATACATACGTCGTCTGAATAATTTTCCTAGCTCATTTCCCTGTTGCAATCCCATTCCTTCTTTTCCTATGCTACTCCATTTCTCTATCCATATCGATACTTAAATTATTAGGTAATACTAGTTATGATTAAGTTAATCTTTATTACGTATGTATAGTGTCAATTGTTATATTGTAATAAATAATTAATCTCATAGTGTCTCGCTGATAGTATATTGCAGTCTTACATAACACTAAATTCTCAATTTTGGCGTTTTATTTAACTTTAAAACACTGCTAATGTAGTATTAAATTCGCCGCACGAAGGTTTCACTAAAAAAATAAATAAATACAATTAAATTAGTTACAAAAAACTGAAATTTTACATTTTTATCATATTTTAATTTAATATAAAATCGTATCGTACGTGGGTTCACAGATTTATGTAGTTATTACCTGCTTATAATCATAATGATACTCTCAGCATATTTGACATGCAGTTTTTAAATAAAAACTGTTTCAGGTAGAAATCTGAAACTTTCTCGAAATGTGAAAAAAATCGTAAAACTATAAGAGAAAGATATTTTTTTCCAAAAGTAATTGCAATTTAAATTTAAAGGCCAAACAGTAAATTGAATATTTAATAACATGAATTCTGAATATCTGTAGGAAGATATCCAAATTTCAATGAAAGCATAGGTTCTGAATTGAATCGAAAGTGATAACAAGTTTCGCTAGTTAATATATATGTAACTGAAAAAGGTTCAACTTGCCCTTAGTCGGTTTTGAATTTATGATCATAAAAAGTACAGAAACGCCCAAACACTATTTCAAGTTAGTTGTCCTCTTTGTGATTACTATTGAAAAATTAATATTTTTTATTAAAATCTACACATTTTACGAAACGGAATGAACTTTTCAATTGAAACTATACAATCATCATCATCATATATATTAATACGCTAAGATTAAGATGTTACTCTCCCTTTTTAGAAAAAACCTCACAACTAATCCACATAAATTATATATCATTTTATAGATAATTGCTTGCTCTACCGGCATCCACAACTAAAAAATGTATTATTGCTATTGTTTTTGCAAATTAATTAATTATTAAAATTATATACACAAAACAGCAATGCTGCCATCTAACGGCTCAACGTCAATATGATTGACGGCCGGTAAAATTTTTGTTTAATTTCAAATCCACTCACGTATAAATAAAGTGGCGCTTTAGCTCAATGCTTTTGATAATTGCGCCTCTATATGTCAATTTTAGTAAAATATTTGTTTGATCTGTCATCTGAGCTTCATAATGGAATAAATAATGCGAAGACTTCGCATGGGTCACGCTAGTTAATTTTAATCCCCAAAGACAAAGAATATAAAAAGAATATCTTGCTTGTTTTGTTTTTAGTAATATGCAAAAGTTACAATGAAAAAACTACCGTTTGTGTACCCTACATTGATACGTCATTGAAAAGAATATTTTAAATAAAGTTGGGGAATATCAAATTATAAGCCTATTGCACCTGAAATTATGTGAAAATTTTATTTAACCTTACCCCACTATATCCTCTAAAGTATGTGGAACACACATTTAAAAAAAAATCACGTATGTGTGTTATGAATTTAACAATAAAAATAAGTTTTCAAATCGTTTAGTCTAAATAATTTTCTTTAACTTTTTTGGGGAATTACCTCTAATGAAATTAAGCTATTAAACCTTGTCTGATTACAGAAAAAAAACAAGACATAAATAGTACCTATATTCGCCGAAATGCGTGACACGTTGAAAAAAAAATGCATTTCAAATGGGTTAATAGTAATGGGGCGCGCGCCCTAACCTCTGCTCATGGTCACCATGAAGATGATCAATTTGTTCTCGTTTCCTTACGCAGTCACATATTCTTAACAAATATTCAACAATTTTGGCGTTGTTCATTTATCAGCATTAACATTTACATATCTACTAAAATTTTATTAATTTATCACCTATATGTGACACAACAAACTAACTAATGGAAACACAAAAGTTTTCTGATAGAGTCACGTCGGTTTCGTGAAATCCTCACCCTGGAATCGCTGAAACCATTGTATTACAATGAACAACACTAGGAACTACTATCTGATATATGTTGCATGTGACTCCTTCTAATGAATAACCAGATTAAAATTCATAAAGCAAGCAGTGATGCACACGAGTTTTAACGCTGTCCGTATTTTCTCAATGAAAATTTGCCAACAGTCATAACATATTGCTTGTGTCTGTTTCGTGTGTTTGCGAACAATACAAGACCTACTAAGAGAGTTTTAGTTCCGTTTGCATCATTATTTAGAATATTCCAAAGAGATTTCGAAGCATAACACAATGACATTGCATCTTAATATGGCTGAGTAACCGTAAATTTTCCAAAAATGATCATCAAGAATAAAGATACGAGGGCATTTATGCGTAATGTTCGTTACTAGACATATTGCACTCTCGCAACAGTTTCATTTGATCATTTAAAACTGTTCTTAAAAGTGTACTCACAGATACAATTAAAGTATATCCATGCAATTAAAGTACCTCTTGGTTAAAATTTAAGCGCTCATTTATATGTAATGTTCATTACTAGACATACTGCACTCTCACAACAGTTTCATTTGATCATTTAAAACTGTTCTTAAAAGTGTACTCCCAAATGCAATTAAAGTATATCCATGCAACTAAAGTACTTCATGGTTAAAATTTAAGCGGTCATTTATGTGTAATGTTCGTTACTAGACATACTGCACTCTCACAACAGTTTCATTTGATCATTTAAAACTGTTCTTAAAAGTGTACTCCCAAATGCAATTAAAGTATATCCATGCAACTAAAGTACTTCATGGTTAAAATTTAAGCGGTCATTTATGTGTAATGTTCGTTACTAGACATACTGCACTCTCACAACAGTTTCATTTGATCATTTAAAACTGTTCTTAAAAGTGTACCCCCAGATGCAATTAAAGTATATCCATGCAATTAAAGTACTTCTTGGTTAACATTTAAGCGGTCATTTATGTGTAATATTCGTTACTAGACATACTGCACGCTCACAACAGTTTCATTTGACCATTTAAAACTGTTCTTAAAAGTGTATACCCAGATGCAATTAAAGTATATCCATGCAACTAAAGTACTTCTTGGTTAACATTTAAGCGGTTATTTATGTGTAATCTTCGTTACTAAGCATACTGCACTCTCATAACAGTTTCATTTGATCATTTAAAACTGTTCTTAAAAGTGTATACCCAGATACAATTAAAGTATATCCATGCAACTAAAGTACTTCTCGGTTAACATTTAAGCGATCATTTATGTGTAATGTTCGTTACTAGACATATTGCACTCTTACAATAGTTTCATTTGATCATTTAAAACTGTTCTTAAAAATGTACTTCCAGGTGCAATTAAAGTATATCCATGCAATTAAAATACTTCTTGGTTAAAATTTAAGAAGTCATTTATGCGTAATGTACGTTATTAGACATACCGTACTCTCACAACAGTTTCATTTGATAATTTAAAACTGTTCTTAAAAGTGTATTCCCAGATGTATATCCATGCAATTGAAGTACCTCTTGGTTAACATTGTGGCTACTTTAATATTCCTTGTTGACAAGTTGTTATTACTGGATAATCATTCAATATAGTACTTCATAGTTTCGAAGACAACCTTCAAAAATATTAAGCATCACAGGTCTTTGACTACAGTATCCATTTATTTTATCTCGAAACGAGGACCAGCTGCTGGTGCTCCGCCGCAGAAAATTATTGTAAGTAGGAGATATTATTTTTATCTGTAATGACTACAAAATATTTTTAATAGTTTACTGGAATCAATGTATAGTTGGTCAATACGATGATAAAATAAAATTGCAACATTCAGAATACGTCAGAAATAAAGAAACTAGATTATGAGCCGAAAATTACGTTCACTGTAAGATGCCTTACTTGCTAATCCAAATGTTAGTGATATTGGTCATTTTGTAATAGTACCGTTTTACTGGTGAACCACGTCAACTTTACACCAAACCGTAAGAAACGATAATAGCTGTCAGACATTGCGGCAATGCAGATCAGTCCATTATGTTTAACTAACTGGATAGAAATTATCATATGTACATATACAGTGGAATGGCAGAGACTATGCTTACCACAGATAATATAGTAAAGAGATGTGACACTCCATATGGCATGTACCATATGGCAACACTATTAGAAAAAGATAGCATGTGACTTCCTATTCACGACTTACTCGTACGGGCCTGTATTCACTTTTGTTTATATAATACAAGAGATAGTATTACAATTAAAGATGGTCCAATTGATTAATCGTTTAGTTGTATGCCTTTCGCAATTAAAAATCAAATTATTTTCAATTATAAGTATATTATATACATAAAGTAAGGGAAATTATATATTTCTAGCTAAGAAATATATTACTTACTAGCGTGGTACAAAGTAAACGGAATTAATGCGTTATAATGCGTACGGATTATAATGCGTTATAATGCGTACGGATTATAATACAAAGTAAACGGAATTAATGCGTTATAATGCGTACGGAATTAATGCGTTATAATGCGTACGGATTATAATGCGTTATAATGCGTACGGATTATAATACAAAGTAAACGGAATTAATGCGTTATAATGCGTACGGAATTAATGCGTTATAATGCGTACGGATTATAATGCGTTATTAATGCGGAATTAATGCGTTATTAATGCGAATTAGAATGCGTTATTAGTGCGGCATTAATGCGTTATAATGCGTACGGATTATAATACAAAGTAAACGGAATTAATGCGTTATAATGCGTACGGATTATAATGCGTTATAATGCGTACGGATTATATTACTTACTAGCGCGATACAAAGTAAACTGAATTAATGCGTTATAATGCGTACGGATTATAATGCGTACGGATTATAATGCATTATAATGCGTACGTATTATAATGCGTTATAATGCGTACGGATTATATTACTTACTAGCGTGGTACAAAGTAAACGGAATTAATGCGTTATAATGCGTACGGATTATAATGCGTAAATTACAATACTAAAACTTATGATGTGCTAACACTAAATAAATTGGTGGTAATTTCTATAAATTTAAATTAAGTTTTATTATCATGAACATGAAATAATAAATTAAACTTTATATATTACCTCTTCTCTAATACATTCCCATGACCTCCTGTATCGTGGAACTGAAAACTCCTGTAAAGCTACTTCCTTTCATCTTACATATTTTATCCGAATACGTTCAGTAATTTTTTTTATTTCAATAACAATTTCATACATCCACTGTGATCATGCTCATATGCAAATATAGTATCCTTCCATGTTACTCTTTTTTCACATTAATTCCCAAACAATAAATCATAATGTAACATATTATTCCTTGTATCTTTCAACAAATATGGAGAATCATAAATCACAAACAAATCAGATTCCAACACTCTTATTATATTTTATTCATAATTTTCATCTTTCATAGCACAGTAACACTTGGTTTCTTGCATGAAATCCCTTATCATCCCTCTACTTGTTACCCCTTCATCAGATATAAAATTGAATCAAATTACAATCTTTCACTACTTCTCCAAACTTGCAGGATATTTTCATTAATTGTGCAGTTGATGTTGTACCCTCACATAAATAATACAGTGGTTCACCTACACATCCAATCACAGACACCAACGCGTGATCTTCAAACTTTTTTTCTCTCACTTTCTCATCGAAATCTATAATGGCAAAAATTCGATTATCTACATTAGAATATGTTATACCGGGAGATAAAGCTACTTCATCAAATACAATAGAACAAAATTTACGCCTTTCAGTCCAAAGTTTTGTTTGATTTTTTAAGTTATTACCAATAAAATTAGAATAAAACCCGAGACTAAAATTTATATTACTTTTAAGATGTCGCAAAGTGCCGACTGAGTACAATTTGAATCTCTTTTTCTACATTTTGTAATTTTTCATGCTATTTTTAAACATCGCCAGACACAAAGATGTTATGTGTCTGGCGATGTCATGTTCTCATAACGGTGACCTGGTTTTCGTTTTGCATTGTTTAGCATTACATTTAATGATATGCTATGACATTCATTCAAATATTTATGCACTGCTTCAGTAACTTTCACATTCCCTTCATTTTTCTTAACCTTTCGTACCATTCTACAATGCTTCCTACGTCTTCAGCGATGAAGCCCTGGATTTAAAAATATTTTATTTTATTATATATAATATAAATCCCTTAAAAAATTATAAATTAGATTAGATTAGAGATAAATGTGATAATTAACATCTTTACTCCAAAGAATTTATATTAACTTTGACTAGATGCAGATGAAATAACTGCAACAAGACACATATTGTCGCTGGAAGAAGACTCTTATTGTCAAAAGAATAGATTTACACTCGGTAATAATTTACAAATGTATATTTCGAGTTTGTTATTGGGTAGAAATTTAATTTTAAGTTCACAAAAATTCACGAAAAATTTATAGATAATAATATTAAGGAGATAAATGCAAAATTTACATATTTCGAAGACAAAATTTACACTAACGTTAATCTTGACTAGGTACAGATGAATCAATTGCAGGAAGGCAGGTACTCGTATCGTCGCTGGAATTCAAAATAAGAGACGTAATATCCTTAAGTATGTTAGCAGATGACGTCTGTAGTCGCAAAGCAGCTTCTATTAAAATATATCAATGAATCAAACAGCTTCAGATATGTAATGACATATTAGGTTCAAATATTTATATTCGACTAATTTATTACGAAATCACTTAAACATTTTAGAGTGACGAAAATTGTTATCCTCGAAGCAAGTGATTGGTTCCCTACACAAGTTATGTATGTATGCAAATGATATTAAACAATATATATGCAATTAGGGCCTATTATATATATATATATATATATATATATATATATATATATATATATATATATATATATGCAATTAGTGCCAATTTACAAAAGAAAATTTTTACATATGAATAATTAAATAAATTTACGTTTATAGCTAAATATAGTATTTGCATCATTTTCATTATATTGCATCATTTGCAAGTCTTCCGCAGTTTTTGTAAAATATTTTGCTTTATGGTGTAGAGAACAGACGAACTTTCTTTCAGACCTGTTATAGGTAACAATTTTAAGTTTTCACTTTCAATATTATTTAGCCAATTTGCACTTCTATTTTCCTCCTTTGGAAAATGGCGCAAATGAGTGACTGGTTAATCTACAGTTTAACCGTTTTAGTGCCATTGTTTTTTACTCATATATACTTAAAACGCCCAAGAAATCTTTTGCTTTTGATGTCATTTACCCTTGTCTCGCAAAAAAACTGTATCTCTTCCAAAAATTAGTAGAATATTTAATGAATTGAACAAAATTATATAATTTATAAAATTGTTCAAGAACGAAATGAAATTACAAAATAATCAAAAATCACCGTTCGCGTAACGCTAACAAACTCGCATATATATATATATATATATATATATTTCATGCACTGGCTATGAGAGGAAGAGAGAAAGAAAATGTGCGCGCGCACTGTTCTCTCTTGCTCCTACAGTGTGATACAGACAATAGGCTTGCACTGTATCGTAGATATACGAAACATAACTGGCTATGAGAGAAAGAGAGAAAGAAAATGTGTGCGCGCACCTCTCTCTCTTGTCCCTACAATAATATACGAAACGTAACTTTCTTTCTTTCTGTCCTCACTAACTTATATCTCCCTCTCAACTTCCGTTCGCCTCGCCCGATCACACTTTTTGTAACGCTCTCGTCATGCATTCACCAGCTTACTCCCCAAGTCAAGCGCGCGTAAAGAAGTTTTACTTCAAAAATGATATAAAAAAAAAGACAAAAGCAGATGATATGGAGCGTATAAAGTACAAGCCTCAATAAATGCTACTTATGTTTTGAGCGATTGAACAGTCATTTTGAAAGCATTTTGACAAAAGCATACACTTAATATATGGCATAGACAAGAAACATTTCATAAAATTAAAATACAATGAAGTTGGCTGTGTCTGATAGAGATAGCATATTCTTTGCCAAAACTTTTATGAAAAAAAACTTTTGTGTGAGAGTTTCAGAACTCTGTACCACACGTCCGCTTACTGTTGTGGGTACAAAACTTGATCGAATCTGATCAAAGTGATAGCGTGTTTCAACTGAGATAACGAACAAACACGAAGGTTAAATTCTATTCGATATTGTGCAGCAATATATGATCCATGTCTCCTCTGGAGCATTAAACCCAATTTCTCCACGTATATGTGAATTGTCCGAATTCTCCCGAATTCTCCACGAGTGTGTAATTAAGCTAAAAATATTCTTAAATATTCTCAAAACTATACAACAATAGGTAATGAACGATTTATTAGTGTGACAGGACTTTAACGAAAATTTTCAAGTTATATCTAGAAGACGATTTTGTAAAACGAATGACCTATAATAAATTTTCCGGATATTAGATACGAAATAACCAATAAATTCCAGGGATAAAAATAAGACCAGCCTGTTGAAGGTTATTCTCTAAACGATGATCAATTGGTTTAAATAAGAGTTACGGTAATTGATTATGTGTAAGCTAATAACGTTACGTTAAATAGAAATATTATGATCTTACAAATTAACTCCAGGCGAGACTACACATACAATAAAAAAAATTAACAAATATTTAAATATAGGTAACGAAAATTATAGGGAGCCACATCAAAACAAATATATAACTGAACTAGATGTAATTATGGAAGTTATCATTATGGTTGAACAAGTATGTCTTAGATTTGAATGGGATAGTGTCATCATAAGTATATTAGTTTTGTACTTTTCAATCGTAACTCACAGAATTATATTTGGTTTTATTACACCTGCATATTTTATATTTTCCATCCCATTTTTGTCCTCTTGACTCCAAAATTGAATCATATCAGAAAAATGAAATATTATATAAGTATATTAGCTTTGTACTTTTCAATCGTAACTCACAGAATTAAATTTGGTTTTATTACACCTGCATATTTTATATTTTCCATCTCACTTTTGTCCTCTTGACTCCAAAATTTAATCATATCAGAAAATTTAAATATTATATAAGTATATTAGCTTTGTACTTTTCAATCGTAACTCACAGAATTATATTTGGTTTTATTACACCTGCATATTTTATATTTTCCATCTCATTTTTGTCCTCTTGACTCTAAAATTGAATCATATCAGAAAAAATGAAATATTATATAAGTATATTGGCTTTGTACTTTTCAATCGTAACTCACAGAATTATATTTGGTTTTATTACACCTGCATATTTTATGTTTTCTATCTCATTTTTGTCCTCCTGACTTCAAAATTTAATCGTAAATATATATCAGAAAAATTAAATATTATTAGCATATAATTACAAATTAAATCTTTTTCTCATACTTTTACTTAATGGACTTGCTCTTTATAACTCAGAAATTAGTTTTGATATGTATTTCAGTAAAATGGTGCAGTAATAGCAAGTAGTAACTTGTAGTAACATGTAGTAACATGTAGTAACATGTAGTAAATTTGTACTAAAGGAGAGGCAAGTAAAGACTCTTATTAAACACATACAATTTCTCCGAATGCAATATTTTGTCTTACATACAGGGTTACTTTGATTTGATTAAAATCGAAGACGATATTCTAGAGATCGAATTTAAATAAAAATATCTTAAATGATAATTTATTAGAAATAACTTTAGAAGCATCCGTTCGATTTCTAAAGAACATGGCCTCAATGCTCACCCTGATCACTATAGTTACGAGAATGCGTTTCAAATATTCGTTTGCAGGTGCGCGTACTTCTGTATTGTGTGTGTGTGTGTGCGCGCGAATTACGACGGTCGCGTGAGCGGTTGCGTTTTTAAAAACTCTATATTTGTCGTAATAAAATTTATTTAATAGCAGAACAGCTTAGATGTGAATACAGCTTAAGGATTATATAATATTAAAATGAATTAAGTTCTAATTGTACAATGACTATCAAGATTAAACAAAGAATGAAGCTAAACAAAGAGTAGTGCTATCAAACGTAATGCTAATCAAGAAGTGGTTCGTCATATGGATGAACCCCTTTTATATCAAAAGGAAAAGTAATTATAATTTCGATATTAATGTCTAATGATCCTTTGTCTTCAGTTTATTGTTGTATTTATGGTTTCTGGATCAAGTAGCGATGACTAATGCATGGTGTGAAAGACGAAGGTGGCTGAGTAATACCTCCCTCATGAGCGGCAGGCCTCTTCTTTACCTTGTGTGAAGAATGGCTTGACGACTTCCTCCGGAATTTCTATATTTTTATGTGGAGTCCTTTTCAAGTAATTTAATATCCTTTTATGATATATTATATATAAAATGATGCAGACAATTATGAGGTAGGTTGGTATATTCCAAAATACGTGACTATTGTTGTCCGGATTGTTCAATAGTTTTTCTTCGTTTTTAGTAATCCTTTTAATTGATGGATTTGATTCAGAGGTAGACTTTGTAATTTTAGCGGGCTCGATTTATTTTGTATAGTGATGTTCATCATCTTGAATGTTAATAGTTTGATGGGTTGTCCGATTGACTTATTTTGTAGATTGTAAATTTTATTATTCTTTGTGATAATGCTGCATCCAATGGGCAGTTCCATTAAGTAAGTTCCTTGAACGTAAGTGTGGTCTTCTTTTGAACATATTTTTGTAATTTTCGTTTGTCTAGGAAATATCAACAGGTAGTTTCGGTCATCAAGTTTTTCTATAATATCGGAATCTATTTCTATTAATGTGTGCTGGCAAGCAGGAATTATCTCTTGACGTGTTATTATATTTTGTATGCAGTCAGGATGTTGGTAAGTCTCTACGAGGTTGATGTTGTCGCAGTAGTGCAAATCTTTAATCTTCTTGCAGGTGTTATCCAGGTACAAATGTGCCTTTTCGTTTATAGCCAAATAGGGTTTGGTTGGGATAATTATGGTATTATTAGGACTTGGTATGGGATATAAGTGGTAAAGGGTGTAGTCGTCTTGGTGGACTATAGGATATTTGACCACAAATACTATCATATTTTTAGAATAATAAGATCCAATTTCTAAAATATCGTATGTGTCTCTGATATTAGCGTGATTTCCTAATAATAGTTGTTTGTTTGAATATTTTCCTTTAATTATTTTTGAAATAAATTGTATACTTGAAATGGGTAGAATGCTATGGTGAGCAATATGGAGGCGTGAGAACGCGATCGCATTTTCTATACTGTTGATTGATTCTGAAACTATTTGCATATTTATTCTAGTGAGGCTATACAGATTATTTAAGTTGATGAATTCGGATAATATTATATTCGTTAAATTTATATTTCTGATTATTTCATTCATTTTTGATTCAATTTTTATTTGGTTATCTTCTATTGTTTTCATGGTTTTATTAAATTCGTCTATTAATATTTTATTGAAACTTAGGTTATTGTTTATTTTATAATATAGTAAATTTTCATTTTTCTTTAAAATGTTAATTTGTTCGTCGTAATATCTAGCATCGTCTTGATCTAGATTTCCTGTAATGTCTTTTATTATGGTTCCCAAACCGTTTATTAATCCGCGTCGAATTCTGTTTTTGCTAATTGAGTTATATTTATCTTTAATTATTTTTAATTGATTAATTATGTGAATTTTTTATTTATTTCTGTGTATAGTATTTTCATTAAGTTTTTGTGATTTTCTGTATAATTTTGTATATAAAGTTTTTGTATATTTAGGTCAAAAGGGTCTCTATTGTCAATATGTCCATTAATTATTTCTAATGGTTTTTTGCCTGTGGTAGCATGGATTGTGTTATGGTATCCTAATATTGAGTAAAGCATGAGTTCATTTATTAGGGCATTTGGTTTAGTTTGTTTAAGTATTCTCAGATGCTCTAGTAAAGTTGAGTGAAATCTTTCAATCATTCCATTAGATTGAGGATGGTTTACTGTAATATAGTGTACTTCAATTTTGTGCAAATCCATAAATTCGTTAATTGGTAAATTCTTAAATTCTGTTCCTTGGTCCATTATAATACTAAGTGGTACGCCATGGTGTGTTATATAAATTAATAAAGAATTGATTACATTAATAGCTGTTGGTGCGTCTAAATAATAGGCTTGTGCGTATTTGGAAAAGGAATCAATTATGGTTAGGTATTTATTTTTTCCTACTGTAAAAGTGTCCATGTGGATTACTTCGAAAGGTTTATTAGGTATGGGGACTATTTGCATTATTTGCTTGTTCGGGTTTCTTTCATATTTGGCTTTTTTACAAATTTCACATCTATTAATTAAATCTGTTACCGTTTTGTTTATGTTAGTCCAATAATAATTACGTTTAATTTGTTGTTCAGTTTCCGAAATTCCTCTATGATTGTTTTTTCCTTCGTGGTAATTTTTGGTTAATTTAAATTGTTCGTCTGTATTAGTTATATTTATTAGTTCAGTTTTACAGAGTATGAGTTTATATGATGAATTTTTGAAGGTTTTTTGAAGTGTTGATGTGATTAGAGGTATGTATTCTTCGTTGGATAGTAATATTGCATATTCTTTATTTGGTTCTATTTTTTCTTTAAATAATTGAATTATTTCATTTTCTATATTATTAATGTTTATTTGTATTAGAATTAATTGTCTGTTGGGAAATAAATTTATTACTTTGATTTTTGCAGGGCAATTATGTACGAAAGTTATTTTTAATTGTCGTTTAAAACGATTTAA
Organism: Druceiella hillmani; assembly: GCA_039881145.1. Taxonomy (NCBI): domain Eukaryota; kingdom Metazoa; phylum Arthropoda; class Insecta; order Lepidoptera; family Hepialidae; genus Druceiella; species Druceiella hillmani. The sequence continues at coordinate 45,028,974 of JAYKKI010000006.1, read as the reverse complement.
TGGGAGTTCTGATATAGGGATGTCTAAAATAGGATTTTCTATATTAGTATGGACTGTTTGTTGATCGGGGATTATGTCTTCGAGATCAGATAATTGGGGTAAATCAGTTAAATTGGCTATTAAAGACAGATTGTTGTCCGCCATGTTTTCATCGGATGTACTTATCTCTGTTAATGTATTATCATTATTATTATTTATTTCTATGCGAGAGAGAGCATCGGCATTGGAATTTAGTTTTCCTTTTTTATATATAACTTTATAATCAAATTCTTCTAGCTTTAATCTCCATCTGACTAGTCTGGAATTTGGTTCTTTGAGGGAATACAACCACTGTAATGGTTTATGGTCTGTTATGATTGTGAATTTTCTACCGTATAAATATGGTCGGAAATATTTGGTTGCCCAAATGAATGCTAATAGTTCTTTCTCTATGGTACTGTATCTGGTTTCTGTTTCACTTAGGGTACGTGATGCGTAAGCTATGGGTTTATCAGAGCCTATTACTCCTTGTGAGAGTACAGCGCCAATGGCTACGTTAGATGCGTCCGTAGTCAAAAGGAAATCCTTATTAAAATCAGGGTATTGTAAAATGGGATCGTTTACTAACATTTCTTTACATGATTCGAAACTTTTGATGAATTCTTGTGAGTGTTTAATTTTTGCTCCTTTTTTTAAACATAAGGTTAGTGGTTTTGTAATCTTTGCGAAATCTGGGATAAATTTTCTGTAGTATCCTACAAGTTGTGTTAGGAATCGGATATTTTTTTATTGCCTTTATTTTGTCTGGGTTAGGTTTTATTCCTTCTGGGGTTATAATATGTCCTAAATACGGAGTTTCTCGTTTTAAAAATTCGGATTTGTCCAACTGAATTTTGAAATTTGACTCTCGGAGTCGTTGAAATACTTTTTCTAAATTAACGATATGTTCTTGAAGTGAGGTTGAAAAAATGATTATATCATCAAGATAAACGAGACAAATGGAGTTTTGGAGACCTCTGAGTATGTTATCCATTACTCTCTGAAATGTAGCTGGTGCATTTTTAAGACCAAATGGCATACGTAAAAATTCGTAATGACCATTGTCGACTGTGAAAGCTGTTTTTTTGATATCTTGTGGATCCATTTCAATTTGATGGAATCCACTGGCAAGGTCCAGGGTGGTAAAGTATTGACAGCGTCCTAACTTGTCAAGTACGTCAGTTATATTTGGAATGGGATATTTGTCATTAATTGTTTTTTCATTTAACTTGCGATAATCGATGACTAATCGCCATTTCTTTTTGTTGGATTGGTCTAGTTTTTTGTCAACTATCCAAACTGGAGATGACCATGGTGAGTCGGAATGTCTAATTATGTTTTGTCTAGCATGGAATTAATTTGTCTATTAATTTCATTATGTGCATAGGGGTAACGATAGGTTTTAGTATAGACTGGGAGTTCATCCGTTGTTTTGATTGGATGTTTGATTTTATTTGTAAAAGTTAATGGGGAATTCTCATAGTAAAATATGTCTTTGAATTTTTTACATGTTTTAATTAGAATGTTTTTTCTTCTGAATTTAAATGTGATAGTCTAAATAGATTTTCAATATCTATTGGTTGTTCTGTACAATGTTCTTCGAAATTAAATATATCAAAATTTTTCTTTATAATTTGGGCTTTTATAGGTGTAGCAAGACTTAATATAATATCGTTAGGTGTAGGGTTGTGAATTTGGACGATTGCGTGATTGTCTTTAGAAGTTGTGATGGTGTCTGGTATGTAACATCGTTTTATAAATGTTTTTGGAATAAAAATTTCTCCTTCTTTAATAGATACCGGAATTTTTATTTTTTCTGTAGAATTAGAGTGAATGGTTTTTTCGAATAAGTTATTGTTACTGGTTTTTAATAGTTTTATTGGAATATTAGTATCGGTTGTTATTAGAATTTTATTATGTAGATCAACTTTACATTTTAGTTTCTCTAATATATCGAGTCCAATTAGGCCATCGAATACATCGTGGAATTTATATATGTAAAATTTGAAATTTTCTTGAGTACTGAACTCTTGACATGCAGGTAGTTTTGTCGAGTATTTATTTCTAGTTGTGCAATGTAGATTTGTTATTGAAAAAGGGTCGTATTTTATAGGAAAGTTACTAAAGTATTTTTTTATAATTTTGGGTGCAAGAAATGATTTGTTCGCCCCTGTATCGATTAATAGTTTTAAAGATGGGTTATTAATTTGTAAATATGGTAATCTTTTTTGATTATGAGAGTTAATCTCTATTATGGGTCTTCGTCTGGGTCTAAGTCTGTTCGAAAATTTCCTTGTTCTATATTCTGATTGTCTGTTCGTGGATTATAGGGATACTCTATTATATCCTCGGGTTCTAGGCTATCATCTTCAGTAGCTAGTGAGTTATGATGCAGTTCTTCTGCAATATAATTTGGGGAAGGACCAGTGTTTTTGAAATAATTAGTTTTTTGAGGGTTTCTATTAAAAGAGCTATGAGATAAACCACTCATAGGGGTTGGTTTCTGTTGATGCCAGGGCTGTTGCTTACTTGGCCCAGGTCTATCTTGTCTAAATTGTTGGTTTTGATTATTTTTGAAAGTGTATGAATGTGCTTTTTGTGGAAAGTGTTGTTTTTGTTGGTTAAGTTGATTAGATTGATTAGGTTGATTATGTTGTTTTTGATTAATATTATTACTATTATTATTATTATTAAAAGTTTTTTTTATGTTCCATAAGTTTCTTTTGTAAGTAACTTATGTTTTCCTCCTCCTTTACGTATTGTAGAGCGAGGGGTAGCGAATCTGGTCGCATTGCTCTTATCGTAGAGCCTAATGGTTCTTTTAGACCTGCTAGGTATGTACGAAGTGTTTGACTTGTGAAAAATTTTCTTTTGCATGTACGGAGGTTTTCATCCGTTTCATGAATGTCAACGTAATTTGTTATAGTATTTAGTAAATTGAGACATCTTTCATAATAAGATTGTGGAGATTCGTGTTCTTTTTGTTTAGTGTTTACAAGATCTTTAAGGAATTTTCGTCCCTTTGGTCGGCGAAATTCTGTATTAAAGTTAGTTTCATGTCGGTCCAGGTTTCGGCACCGTTTATGTTAACAATCTCCTCAGCTTTTCCTTCGAGCTTCCCAACAATTCCATTTAATATGATGGTGTTTTGGAAACACGTCGGCTCTTTAGGGTTGTAGTATTGTTGGAGTATAGCTTCACCAGTTTTTATATATCGGTAAAGTTTGTTGGGGTTACCGTCAAAATGCGGAACTATTTTTAGAGCTGCATTATATAGAGCGATATCCTCCATTTTGCTTTATGTTAATAAATTTATATGTTTGTATAAATGTATTTATGTTGTGTCAGTGTGCCTACTTGTACTAGTTAGAAATGATCAATTTATTGGATCAAACTATTCGTAACAATCGACAACACGACTTTATTTGTGGTACAATTAGAACAGGAATTAGGTAAAATAGAAAGGATTGCTATTTGGCAATAAACAAAAATGATCACTTACTGTACTGTTGTCTTCATGCCGTTTCGCTGCTGTGTTGTAGTTGCACTTCAATGAATCGTTGAGACGAACCAGTCACAATTGCAGGATCAGATGCGCTGCTGATGAACTGTTTGAAGTATCCTACCGACTGCGCCAATTACGACGGTCGCGTGAGCGGTTGCGTTTTTAAAAACACTATATTTGTCGTAATAAAATTTATTTAATAGCAGAACAGCTTAGATGTGAATACAGCTTAAGGATTATATAATATTAAAATGAATTAAGTTCTAATTGTACAATGACTATCAAGATTAAACAAAGAATGAAGCTAAACAAAGAGTAGTGCTAGCAAACGTAATGCTAATCAAGAAGTGGTTCGTCATATGGATGAACCCCTTTTATATCAAAAGGAAAAGTAATTATAATTTCGATATTAATGTCTAATGATCCTTTGTCTTCAGTTTATTGTTGTATTTATGGTTTCTGGATCAAGTAGCGATGACTGATGCATGGTGTGAAAGACGAAGGTGGCTGAGTAATACGCGCGAGCGCACGTACTCATGTACATGCGTGCCTGTGTACGTACGTACGTGCGCCCTCACGCCCAAAATCTATCAACCCACACACCTGTCCGCCCGTTCGTCCGTCCTTGTGTGTGCGTACGTGAGTTCATGCGTGCGTAAGCGCGTATGTGTGTGGGTGAGTGTGTGTGTTTGGTGTGTATGTATATGTGTATGCGTATGTGTGTGTACTTTCATTTATGAAATAAGATTCCAATTATCCCTTCATACGTTACAAGGGTTTAGAAACGTCATGATTGTTATTATTTTTATTTTACCAACTTAGTAAACAACACTTGAAATATTACATACCTACTTCTATTCATACATTCTTTGTATATTTGTCTTCACAAAATGTTAAATCCTTATCCGAAGTGCTCGAAAAAGAGCCATTTCGCTCAATACGACGCTCAAACTTGCATCTTTCTATAGATTTTTGTAAACTTTCTCATTCATGTAGTTTTTGTGCACATATACACCACTTAAAACGTAACAATGTACCATCATATATTATTCGCGATTATTGGTTTTACGCGCCATTATCGCGTTCGATAACCTGTGGAATCACTCACACAAAACATAATAAGATTATGGCCGCTACTGGTATCAGAGGAGCAGAGTGCCAGACTCCAGCGAGCTTAGGTTTTTTTTTCTTTTGATTATGCGTCACTTGACCATTGGAGAGCGGATATTCCAAAGTTCATACTGTAATGTGTCCATCGGTTAATTATTCGGTTGTTAGTAACGTATATACACAAAAAGTTATAAAAAAATTGCAAGTGTTTTTTTTATTGTACGGTTTTGTTACCATTTCTTTGGCGCTCCCTCAAATTTGTTCATACGTTAAAATTAAATTCTACATTTCAATGAGTGACCAAATAATAAATATTCATTAATTTAAACCCACATAAACAAACATTTAAAACAAATATGTTATTGGGTATGTGAAACATTTAAATTTAAAAATCTATATATATAATAAAATTATAATGGAGTGAATTCAGAACATTGAAAATATTTTAAAAAAAAAGATTTGGCGTATAGGATGATAATAGCAGCGAGAATTTATAAATTTTGTCTGTATTTTAATTTAGCGAGTATAACACAAAATCTACTGAACGAATTACCATACCAAAATTTTATGAAATTTTGGTATGGTAATGTTATATACCCAGGAGAAACATAAAGAGAGAAAAACAATTTTTTTTAATTTTAAGAATTTTAATTGAAAACGATTTTAATATTTACCCACATTTTTATTTTCATTTAAGACTCTGATTTTTCCTTTATGGCTCGTCCTCTGGAAATAATCTCAAGAGAGATCTAGCTGTACAAAGAAATAAAAATGTAATTAAAATTTTCAAGCGATGTATTAGTTTCAATAAAATGCATTCAAAATTTGTTCATTACTTTGCGGTTACACCGCATCACGCGAAAGTAAAAGCATAAAGTTAAAAGTACTTTCTAATTACAAAAAACCTGTCAAGCACGAGTGGAACTCGCACCACGAGGGATCCGTACACATTTAGGCACATAAATATTTAATGGTACATAATATTCCTATTAAATTATTTTCAAAAGTTTAATTTTTAGAATAATAATATCTAAAAAAAAAACCTACAATATCTTTCACAGGCGCATATTTAAAAAACATTTTTTGATTTGCTAACTACAAAATAACGATTTCTTCCTTTACTTGTGCCGTGAGAGCTTGCTTTTTGTCAAATTTCATGAATGTAGGTCAACAGGAAGTATACTATAGGTTTTTATTTATTTGCGATTGTCAAAATATGCGGTATAAATGGCTATATTTTTTTATTGCGTAGACTTAAAAGCTTAATTTTTTAATAGGACGTAGACCTAAGTACTTGTTATTAATTTAAACTTGAACCTCCATGCGTTTCCGAAAAAAAGGGTCTTGACAAACAAACAGATAGACGAATAACGAAATGATCCTATAAGGATACCATTTTTCTTTTGAGGAACGTAACCCTAAAAAGAATTATTTCTTTAGCTTCAAAATAATGGGTTACTTTTATATTTAAATACTTATAAAAAAATCAAATAATATATGGACTCTATAATTCTGCTGTTTCATTGTACCTAAAATTGCAACTAGACCCGGATGGATTGCGATTGATCGAATCACTTTGATTCGATCGCGATCCGCCTACGAATGATTGGATCGCTTTGACAAAAATGATTCGATCCCTTAGCACCCGCGACCGACTCGCGGGTGACCGGAACTCGATCGCAAGCCATATAATCGCAAGCAAAGCATATAACGACCCGAAACCTGCGACCTGATCTCTATGTACTCTGTCTATGATCGATCAAATAACCCATAGCTCGCAAACTACTTTTACGTCATAAGTTATCGAAGTATAAATTTTTTTGATTTCACGTGTGATATACTAAAGTCAATAAACTTTTTTTATAGGTTAACGACACGTGGTTAGTTTTGGTCACGGTGGATTTTAATTTATTTTGAATTGTATTTTGCATAGTTTTTGTGGTGGTATTTATTGTATTAATATGATTACATTTTAAATTGAATTATGTATATTGCTTATTGAGAACTATATTTTTTTGTGATTTAAATTTATGTCTATACGTGGTTAGTTATTATAACTAACCACGTATAGATATAAATTTAAATCAATGGATTTTATTAATTTCGTATATAATTTTGTTGGCTTCTTTTATTTTATTTTGTATTTTGCTTTTTTCTTGCGTGGGTTTGGTAACGGTAATTATTATATTGAATTGGTTAATTTAATGTAAACACTTTAAATTAAATTTTTTTATTTATTGACGATCGTCCTTGTTATACTTGTTTTATTGAAATACGAAGAAATTCGTTGGTGAAAATAACTCATTGCGCGCCCTTTACGTGGTTCATCAAAAAATAATTGTACGTTATTTCTAGACTTTTATAGTCTGATGCTAATCTACCAAAAATACCGATGGCTTATTGTAAATGTATATCAACTGAGCCATCAAAACACAGTTTCCTTATTCAAAACATTAAATAAGTTGTAGTTATAACGCCACAAAGGGTTGCTTGCTTGATCGATCGAAACCGACACACGAGTGATTGGATCTACGGGTATATTGATCTAGTGATTGATCGAATCTTCACACCCGATCGTATAGTCAGTAAGTCGTGATCAGCCCGGATTTCGCGACCTGATCGTTTAGCCAGTAGGACGCGATTGACCCAAGTCGCTAAAATGATCGACACAGCTCTAATTACAAAAGTCTTTTTTCTCAATGTTAATGAGGGAAATAACATTTATAAGTGATTTTAACTGACTTATATAGACCATCAATAACTATAAACTTTGCTTTATCTTAATATCTCAAAAGTATTAAAGTAGTAGTTTAAAAATCCTTGTTATATCCTTCAATTGACTACAATAATAAAGGGGAATCTTGTTGCTTGTTGCATGGTGAGGATTTCGACTCATGGTCACGTTCCCCCCACTTACCATGCTAACTACGCCGAGACAGTATTTACAAACTCAAAGTGATGCGACCTCAATAAACATGAGCGAACCTCTGCTGTCGAACTTTCTACTTTATTATAATTTATAATATGCAAAATAAGCATTAAGAATAACTTATTGTCATTAAAATATATTTCACCTTCATGTCATTCTAACGAAACCAGGGCTGTCCGCTAGCCATTAATAAGAACGCTTACAAGAATATATAATTTATTTACTAAGTTAAGATGTTAATTTATTTAGAAATTCAAATCTATAAATAAACGATGTTACAAATTCAATCATAATAATTGTAAAATTAAAAACTATGGACACAACTATTTTCAATAGATATTGGTTAGATTTAGGATTGTATCTGAGTGACTTATTATTTGCGAGGTATGTTACAAAAATATAGAATTTATTTACTAATTGAAGATGTTAATTTATTTAGAAATTCAAATCTATAAATAAACGATGTTACAAATTCAATCATAATAATTGTAAAATTAAAAACTATGGACACAACTATTTTCAATAGACATTGGTTAGATTTAGAATTTTATCTGAGTGACTTATTATTTGCGAGGTATGTTACAAAAATATAGAATTTATTTACTAATTTAAGATGTGAATGTATTTAAAGTATTCAGAAATTCCATCCAATAAAAAAAACTAATTGTAGTACCAGTCATAATACTTGTTAAATTACAAAATATAGACACAGACAGCTATTTTAATAGAAATTGGTTAGATTTAAATGAAGACATTTAATCTGACGTACTTATTATTTGCGGTATATTACAATGCATATAATAAGTATCTAATAATAATATTATCTACAATTTTCTGAGGATATTTTATATTTTTAAACTATTTATACCAATGTAAAGGCGTCTTTATTTATTGATTATATTTTTGATCGTACTTCTGAAGGACTAAAAATGAAAAAATAGAATTTTACGGATAGTATATATTGCATAGAATTTCAGATTTTTTTATCAGTTTCAAATGAAAAATTATAGTGGGTTGGGAGATAATATTTGGCAAAGAGAACATAGCATACAGCCAACGGAGCTTAATTTGTCAAATGGAACTTAATATTTAGCAAACGCAACATCATATTTAAATGTGACTAAATATTTAGCAAAAGGAACTTAATATTTAATAAACGGAACTTGATATTTAGTAAACGCAACTTAATCTTTAACAACATAAAATTTAATAAATGAAAGTACATAATTAGAAAACGGAACGAAAGGGAATATTTAACAAACGCACTTAATATTTATTAAATTAGCAAACGAAACCTAACTTTTAACAAACGGTACTTAATATTTATCAAAAGGGACTTAATTTTTCGCAAACAAAACTTCATATTTATTATACGGGAAAAATTAAAAATTATAAACTTCAATTTTCGTATACAAATATTTTGAGAGCTATGTCATTCGAAAGCTGGCGCGATGGGCAGGAGTATATTAAAGTTATTTTAGATATTTTGAAACTTATTAATTGACATCGCCACCTGAGGTATTTACTTGTAAAGTTTTATCCGCTAATTCATTATTACAAATAATCAGTATGTTTATATATTGATTATTTGTAGTAATTTGGAAAGAGATATAATATATTAAAACAATATCGTTATTAAGAACCGTCTATTTTTATTCTTCTGTGGGAACTATTTGCCACAAAAACGGCTTATCTGCCTTATTTGGTATATTTGTAAGCACTCACAGAAATAATCAACTATTTGTTAGACTTAGTAATTCATACTTAGTAAAGTCATAGCATAACTTACAACTTATTACAAATATGTTAAAATGATTGCCAAATACTAAAACACAAAACACTAAAACGTAATTAACATACAAATGAAACATATCAAAAATAGTAAGTAGGCTATTATCTACTCAAATATTTCAAGATCGTGACTAAGGTAGCCAATCACGACTTCACCGATCCATTACCGTTTTAAGACCTTTTCAGTCGTAATTCGTTACCGCTACACAGGTAGTGAAATTTCATGAGGTTTATGCAGTGCAATGTAGTTATGCGGTACACAATAATTATGCTGTGCCTATGCAGTGCACAATAATGATGTGTACGAATTTCAACCTTTTGTATTTTTCAGTTGACTTCGGGCGCTTAGTGAAAAAGGGATTCAGTGCATCCATAAATGAAGGTATATACAGCTATCATATTCTTGCCCATCCATCCGATGATGAAGCTGTATACCATACAGCTATCATATTCTTGCTATGAATAGCTATGAAGCGGAAGCTTATTTTATTTACTTGATCAATCGATTGCGCTAAGTAAATTAATTTTACATACTCCACACATGTGCATATATAAGGAAAACTATGTTTCAATTAATTTAGAATGACCACAGAGAATTTTGATTAAATATTAAATTACTCTGAATAAGATATTAGCAAACGCTTTATTAGATATATTATTAACTCCAAGGAAGGATTAGTTACTGTTCTAAGGTATGTGAGTACTCTTAAAGCATATGTGACTTCATGTTTCTCTTTTAATAAGCTTAGACGTAAATGCTAATGAGACATATAGTAATAATATAGAAGCATCGATTTACATTTTTGATAGTAAACTTGTTTGTCGAACTCGGAAAAAACTTGTTTGTCGAACTGTAAACTCGGTTTGATAGAAAGAAACTAAAGAATTCTGTTCAAGGAAAAATGATTCGGAACAAGTGGAAAATGAGTTATTGTGCGATTGTTGAGATGTGAAATAAGGAAACTTAAAAGAAGGAGAAGTTTATGAAGATCTGTATGACAATAATGGTGTTTTATATATATGTGGTTGTGCACACGTACGCTATTTCTCCAGTTCGCCTACCTTTATATTTGTGCTAATTATGTTACGTATTTCGGAAAATTTTTCTATATTCTGCGCGTAACCAAGCATGACGAGTTTTCTTGACGTTAATTAATTACGGTTTGAATTTAAATACCAAATAACTATTTCAAAGGACGCTCGCTTTCGCCTCTGTTTTTTTCTTTGTTTTAACTGATTGAAGCAGAACCCATAGATTTTGATGGTATTGGACTCTAATCGAAAATCAAATTTCAGTTATGACCTCCATGTTAGCGTTCACTGATATTTTGGCTATCAATTTCAACTTCTGTTTTCAAAGTTTCTTTATTACGCTCCAGTTGAAGCAAATCTTATATAATCTTTTAAAAATTTCAAAGGTACTTGTTGCAACATTACCATTAGATGCGCTTCGTCCTGTTATATCCTTCATGCTTCATGAATATTCACCACAAGTATCACGAAGGTTTTTCCTCTTAATTATTATATCTTGACCTGACAAAATTAAACGATTTTCAACGAAATGCTGTATATGATTGAAGTATACGAGGATTCCCAGAGGAATCCTCGTAACCTATATTTTTAACGTATTCTATTCAATAATAGTAAACCTGGGATGTATTGGATTTCAAACTACAACTATTTAGTATCCTTGCAGTTTATTTTTCAAGACTCCTTGAAAATATATCCTGTTACAAAAAAAAATGTATTGTTACGTTTTAATTCCCCTATACAGACCAGTTTGTATGAGAGTGTGTTTAATTCGCAATCATATGCGCGCTCATATATTTATTTAGCCTTAAAAGGGTATTTGAGGCAATCGAATTATTTCTTTATAATAAACATTTTATATATCGAGAAACAAACCTTCTACAGTTGATGAAAGAGACAAATATTCTTGTTTACCATATTTAATCTTTTATTTTAGAAGTGCAATCTAGTACATGTTATTGAAAATATTGTTTCAAAAAATGTTATGATTAGAAGCAAAAATTCCATTGTAGGAAAAAGACGGGTTTAAACAAGATTTATAGGTTGCTGTTGAAATATAAACTTTTTCAAAATTGCATTAGACGTGCTTCTTTTTATTTAAAATATGAAAAAAAATAAAGGAATATACTAGTAAGGCTTCTCCAAACCCAAAATGCATTTTTTGGAATGGTTATCTATCTACTCGTATGACATTTTAAACCAAAATTTAATTTAATATTAAAAAAGTTATTATTACATATAATTTTTTGTAACAGGTATTGCAAACTGAAAATTCATTTCGTATTACAGCAAATAGTTACAGAGCTGGATGTTCAACCGCAGAAAAGATTTCTGATGGCTATGCAAGCATCCTACTGAATAAATGTGGATGTTAACATCGGAGGAGTTTCACAACATGTGATAAATCACCAATTACATAGAGAATCGATGGCAGGCACATTACTATTTTTTGTCCTAATTCTAGTGGAAATTATTTCTGCTACTTTCTTTAAAAATATCAATAGCAATTATGGCTATTGTAGGATATACATACAATTTTATTCATGGTAGGAGCAATGGGCTGTTACCGAAATAATCTTTGAATCTGTTACGGAAGGAAAATTGGGAATCAATAATTCAATAATTTTCAGTGAATTTCTTTCCATAAATTTCTTTTCCCTTCACTCCACTGTACTCTCCAATAAACATTCCAAACGGGAAACCATTACGATGAAATAATACGGCAGTTCATTATATAATACGGAAGACATACATACAATTTTATGCATGTTAGGGACAATGGGCCGTTACCAAAAGAAATTTTGGAATCTTTTAAAACTGTGCCATAGGGAAAAAAATCAATAATTTTCAGTGAATTTCTTTCCATAGAATTCTTTTTCCTTCAATCCACTGTACTCTCCAATAAACGTTCCAAACGGGAAACCATTGCGATGAAATAATACGGCAGTTCATTGTATAATACGGAAGACATACATACAATTTTGTGCATGGTATGGGTCGATAATTTCAGTGAATTTCTTCCCATAAAATTCTTTTTCCTTCACTCCACTGTACTCTCCAATAAACGATCCAAAAGGGAAACCATTGGGATAAAGTAATATAACAGTTCATTGTCCTCTAATAGAAGACGAGGCGTTTGGTTTTAAAAAAATCAATGAAACCAAACACATGATGAAAGAATTCAATATGCGAGAAGTGACAGATGAAAAGGAAATAAATATATAATAAGCGTGTACGTCACACTAGAGGGGGAATTGTTTAGGCCCATTCAACTAAAGACACGCATATCTATTGAAGTTGAATACAGGATTGGTAGAGAAACGTCGGAGACTGAAATATTATAAATTTTTTTACGCTCAAAAATCTAAATATATTATTTCTAAAAGGTGTTTTTTGGTCGAGCGGCTCGATCTCTTTAACTACTGCACCAAAAAAAATAAAAAAATACCCACTTAAAGCTTATGTTTTCTACTTTGGGCGAAAAATATAAAAAAATTCGAAAAAAATCTTTTTGTTAATAAAAAAATTTATTTTTATAACAATTGGCATGAGCGCCATCTGTGGGCGACACATCAAATATCTTAGCCAAATTGTATACTTGGAACACGCTAGATGGCGATATAGTGCGAAGACTTCGCAGCTAGTGTTTACTTATGAAAAATATATGACAATAATACGCAACAAAATTATAGATAACACCACGTTAATCATCAGAATACAAGGGCGCGTTTAAAAGACATCGTACGTGAACAATTTGTTAATTTCTTTTGTGCTGGAAGTGAGTAAATAATAAAAAACGTACCGAATATTAGATCGAAGAACGAACATCGATTGTAAAGGTCTATAATAATAAAAAAGAACGAACATCGATTAATAAAAAAGAACGAACATCGATTGTAAAGATCTATAATAATAAAAAAAGAACGCTTTTAACAAATCATATGAAATCATCAGTATTATTGTTTGTTACTATCATCAATTCGATCTTCTTAATGATTATGATTTTACAGAAAATACTAAACTTGCACCATATTAAAATATATGCCGTTCCTGGTCGTGTGTATCAAAAGATCTTGCCATCTTTTCTTGACTATGGGCATAAATATTATCTTGATTTTACCGAGGATTGCTGAAATAGATCAGAGCAACTTCAAAATTTGTGCATTCACAACATTTGCGACCTCAGCAAGATACCTCATGTAATGTTTCTGATTATAATACGCAGTTTAGCTGGTTAGAGATGTATGCTTCCTGAGTAATCTGCTTATTTTCTACCTTCTTTTTAAGTATTCTAGAGCTCGGATTATAATAAGTCTAGATTATCAACCTAATCTGTGTGTTGTCTTGACTTCGCTCAAGAAATGTCTTCAGTCTCTTCTCTGGTTTTCTTCTCAAATCTCTCCTTTATTCTTCTTAACAAATAATATTTCTATAGTTTGGATGTGATATATCACATAAAACAAGCAATTTCACCACCTTGAGAACATTTTCAGTAAACCATTATAATGGTTTAAAATATCTTTGTCACTAAAACGATGGGAAGGGTCGATGCGTGCGCGTTACATCTTGTCTCGTGTTTCGTGTACTTGACACGTGTTTCGTAGAACAAGCGAAATAATTCACAGTCTTTGCGATACAGCTTCTGCAATAGTTACGTGACCTTATAAAAATACCCTATACAATACCCACCAGGTATTTTTCGCAAGTCACAGCCGTAGCGAATGGACAATTGGGGAATGCCAAATAAATGTTAGCACGTGCATACGGAATATAAAGTAATAAATGTCTAGATATGCATGAATAACAGTCCCGTACAAGAAACGATGGAAATCTCAACACTAACGGGTTGTTAATATAATTTGTTAACCTTTTCATTAACTGCAAGGCTAATTGTGACTTTCTTCTGCTTGCATAGTACTATGCATATATACATACTTTCATACTTGCATACTTGCATAGTACCATGCATATATACATATATACAACCACTTTCTTCTGCTTGCATAGTACCATGCATATATACATACTTGCATACTTACATACTTGCATAGTACCATGCATATATACATATATACAACCACGCCAAAAATAAAAGTGGAGACAAGAATGTGGAAATGGAATAAATATGTTCTATATTTTCTCCAACGCCAAGGCATAAAATACCTCATATGGAGACTAAATAACTGAATTAATTTCCAATTTGCCACAAACGAGGGTATCATATAACTTTTTATTACAGTTGATTTCATGAAATTCCGAGGAGTCATGCAGCACTTTTACTAATCCCAGTATTCGAATGCCATCTTACAGATATGAATAATGTGATTGGGAAATAAGAGACTACTGTCTCGAACGTCGAATACACAGACAAGAGCCCGCTAATTCATATTCAAACGTGATCGGGATTAGATGCGTGAAACAGGTCTTCATTCGCACTTACTGACATTAAGGTGAAGTTTGCTTCTCAGACTCTTGTAAAACTGAGTCAACGTCTTTCTAAAACAGCTCACTCTTACAAAGATTATGTACTTATTCCTAGAAACAATGAAAAAATATGTAGCGAGAAATGATATTTGCCTTATAATTTTCATTCTTATCCATAAAGAATATCGTAGGGTAGAGATGCAAAAAACAAGACTTAAAATATAATTTTTTTAATAAGTGTTCACTTTTACGAATAATATACAACATAGAGCTTACTTTTAACGTAGAATTACGCATTTTACAGTATAATCGTTGAGTTCACGAAACTGTATCCCATTTTGAAAACTAAAAGCTAGTTACTGTAGAGGAATAAAAATTTCCGTCCAACACGATTTTCCTGTCAAGAACAATTCATGGTAATTCCTGTAATATTTCACGCCTTGAACTCGAAGTGTTGTTAGCATTTTTCCGTGACAGTTTTTCTGCAATACGAGCTACTTCATTTCAGCAGTTTCTTCATGTTTTGTAAGTGTTTGAACTCATTTATTAATAATTTTTGGTGGTATTTTATAATTGGTTGGTGGTATTTACAAGTATATGCTGTTTATCTTTTATTAGGTTTCTTACTGTTTGAAAGAATTATGGTACCCATCATATGCCATTTGCCATTTCGATGATTTGGAGAAAACCAAAGGATAATTTAACAGATTTCTTAACGAACATTACAGGAAATATATGTAAAACAAAATACACAATTAAATACCTGAGTTTATCTGCAATGAGAACTATCTTAAAAAGCAAAGAGTTTCTGTGCCAAAGTATGTAGATTTAGTGAACGTACGTGACAGCTCTGATCTTACTCACGCTGAAGGATAAGCAAACGACAATGAAAAAAATGGGCATACATTCGTCATCGTCGTTCTTTTCTTTGTTCTTTAGTCGAAAGTCGTCAGTACCGGTTATACCTGCTGCTGATATGACACCCACCGAGAACCCGACAATATTTCTAAATTGTCGAAACGAGTAGATTGTCTTAATATCATGACTGTGGAGTTTCAGAAAAACCGAGGGAGGATTGAGTTTTGTTCAGCCGGGTCCACTCAAGAAAAACCGTTGTTGAGGACCGCTCTCCAGGCCTTGCGGCGTGGGTATAGGAAGAAGAGACATAACTGCCAGCGCGCTAAGAACCAAAGAACTGATTGGAATTGCAGATGCCCTGTATAACTATAATAGAGGGGTAAAGTAGGCTAGGCGCTCCCATTTTCATAGTATTGTTACCCGTATAGAAAATTGGGATCCCTGAGGAGCCGTATACAGAAGTGTACGTAACCTTTTGTTTTCAGCGCCCGTTAGAGGACTGATGACAATTACACTGGAAATTTACGGGAGACCCTCGAATAACTCCTGACGACCATCAGGATACAATCAGGATTGCAGCGAGTAGAGTCCCTGACCGCAGCTCTGGTCCGGAGCTGCGACACTCTGAGCTAATCGTCATCGTGGAAATCTTGACTCGAAGAAGGTCCCATGTATAGATAAGATCTATAATATGATAGTTAAGGTTGTTTAGAATGCATGAGATACTTGCGATCTTCAACTGCTGTCCTCGCGAGTATTCGCTACTTGAGCGTGGTCCTCGATGCACGGAGGAGTTTTTTGCCACAGGCGCGGTACATCGGTGAGAGCTTGCTGGTTTCGGCTAGGGGCTAAATAGGTCTACCCTCAAGCTGATGCTGAAATCACAGCGTGCGCCACTACTGGCGCTAACCAAGGCGTACCGAACCTACTCAATGGAAGCACTGCCAGTTTTGGCGAGTCTTTTGCCTGCTGATCTCGCGATTGCGGAACGCGCAGCAAATTTCTTCTTGGCTCGATGTAAGAGTTTTGAAGCGGGTCCGTCGCACTTCAAGTTTTTGGATAATGAATCCCTTGTTGACTGAAAGAGACGTATCTTAGAGATCGTCGTTGCTCATTGGTAGTCCAAGTGATCATCCCCTGATTCCAAGGGGGATATGGCCCAGTTGTTTTATTCCCGATGTGTCCGACCGGATGCATAACAACTGACTGATTACTGATAACTATGTTTCTCAGTTTCTAACAGGATATGGCGCATTTCGTATCAGTTTATCAGGTTCGCCCTCAGAGATAGCTCGGCATGTACCTGCGGATTTGACACGTAGGACGTGAGTCATGTTTTGTTCCACTGTAGTGAGCACGACGATGCGAGTAGAGTGTTGTTAAAGAGTGGCATATATATATATATATATATATATATATATATATATATATATATATATATATATATATATATATACATACATATATATATATATATATATATATATATATATATACTAGACGTGGTATCTTCAGTTACCGAGACTTGGTTGGGAATGGACATTTCGAACGTTCGCTAAATGCGTTCTCGTAAAAATGGAGGTACTAAATGACTCCTTGAGTAGGGACAGACTCTAACCCTGATTGAAAGCGCTGAGACTGTAGATACGAGACACTATTAGGGGACATTTGACGGTCCCCTCTTTTGTATGAGGTGGGGTAACCTATAACGATAGGTTCCAGGAGGGGCCCTGAGACAACCCTGGTTGAAGGTGGGAATAGTGCTGCTGGTATAAAAGAGGCATATGAAAGAATGAAACTGCTGTCAGAAAAAATCTACATTTCATATATATGCATTGGAGAGCTCGGTATACGTAATAAATTCCCAATGACGGGTCAAGGTATATTCTCTTTCGAAACCACCAAACGTTGGTTCTATAGGTTCAAAAAAAGAATTTTTTTATTTCTCGGATAGTCTTATCGCAGGATGACCTATTGTATTCAATTTAGAAAAAATAAAAAAGTCTTGGTAAAACAGATCTTAGGTTAAGTTCGCGATATCTGGTAGTATTACTGTCATGCATATGTACTGCAATATTTAAACTACATGTTTTGGGGAAGAAGTCGAAATAACTTATTGGGCCACCACATAAACTAATGCTTATCAATAAAGATGGCTTGGCTGATGGTTATTAGCTGTGAACGTTATTAGCTTGATGGTTATTAGCTCTGAACGTAATTAAATGAAAGTTTTTGAAATTTTTACGTATATTTAAATTTTTATCTTTAACGATTATTCGATAATCGACAAAACAAAAGATGATGAAGCCCCCTCCCTCCAAAAATATCGATGATGCAATCACTCACCATTCACAATTCTCATTCTCGAAGATAATTATTATGAAGTTACCTATCATATTGATTGCACCCGTATGAACATTGTGCTATCTGACGGCTTTAGGGCAGCATAATGTTATCATCGTTTCATCTATCTTGTAGATTCAATTTTATTCATCTTATTGCACGTTTCAGTTTTATCCGTCATATCGCTAAAACCGATCGCGATACTGTACAGGTTGATGCGAAACCCGTTTTAGGCTGCATATCCTTTTTTCATAAAGAAACTTTTTATGGAATACAAGTATACGTCATAGTATAAATTATAAACAGAGCGTTTTCCCTTGTATACTAATAAAAATATTAGCTCTGTATCTATATAAGGAAAACCAAGCATTACGCTTGGTTTTCCTTCATTTATTTAGTATAAAAACCCGAGCGTATAAAACTTACTAAATAAAATGGGATAACTATGTCTTTGTCATCATTTAACACTAAAATATATGTATGTATGCGTACAAAGATATTAAACGCTCCATCTCTTTTATACTCGTTGATCGAGAGGTCGACTTTTGGAACTGACTGATAAAGCAGGTCACACTCGAGACATGATGTATCACTCAGTTCCTTAAGTCGTCACTCGTTCTCTCAATTAGCGAATACCATAATTACTGGCTTGAATGATAAAGAACTGACAAAACCGTTCCTGATGAAATTCGTGCTCCTATTGGCATACTCCCACTAACAGAAGCTTTAAAAAACAACAGTTTTTCAATAGAAGAACTATTTACGTAAAAACTGATTCTAGCTGCAACGAGTAGGGATCGGTTTGATTTCTTGATAAAATGTTTACGACTGGATGATAAAACTTTGATACCAGGACAAAGAGCCACTAATACATTCAAGCCTGTTCAAAAAGAATAGAAGATGCTTATCATGATCATAATCCACTGTCCATCAAATTTTAACCCTGGAAAATATATGACAATCAACGAGTAGCTTTTGAATTTTCACGGCAGATGTCCTTTCCGGATATACGTACCAAATAAACCAAATAAATATGACATAAAAATATCAATGATATTCGATAGTGCCACTCTGGAGGCAATGCCATATCTAGGAAAATGTACCCAAAACGAATGAATTACCACTTGGTAAATTTTATAGATTAAAAACTCATAAAACAATTGATGGCAGTAATAGAAACATGACTTGTGACAATTGGCTAGCTTTAGTTCCTCTGGGCAAGAGTTTGCTAAACAACAATATAATTTAACTTTAGTCGCGACTATCAAACCCGACCAACGTAAGATACAAAAGTATTGATAAATATGCGTTCCAGGCCTATTGGCACATCCATATATTGCTATGGTAAACTCCTGACTATAATCTCGTACAAACCCAAGCCAAATAAAATCGTATATCCCCTTTCATCGTGTAATGAAGAAGGAAATGTTCATCCTACTATTTTAAAGAAAAGTATGATTAATTTTATAATGAGACATAGGCGGTGTTAATATACCTTTAATCAGATGAACTCTACGATATCGTGCAGCCGAGTCGAATGTATTACCAATGGTTATATTTTATGGTATCTTGAACATGACATTTGTAAATTCGTATATTATTTATTGCATCTGTTGATCTGATTTCAGTTGAGTTGTGTCAGTTGATCTGATTTCATAAAGAGTATAAGTACAATCTGATGGCTCCCTGGATGTCGAAACGACAGAATATTCCGAGGAATTTGAAAAAAAAATAACTGAAATTCTACCAAAAAGATAAGATGCATCTCCAACCCAAAAAGATATCTAAAAAAAAGGAATATCTTTGCATTTTATCCTTCAAAAACTAATCGAATAACAAAGTCTACATGCGATAAATGCAAAAATTCCATATGCGGAGAACACAAATATAGCGCTTGTTCTAAGTGTTATTGGGCCAAAGTCTAAAGTTTTTTATTGTTTTTATGATAATTTGGGTACTAAATATATAAAAAGTTGATTTTGGAAAACATAATTTAAAAATTGTAAGTCCGAGAAAATAATATCCAGTTAACTTATTTTTTGTTTAGTTTAGATAAGTTTTTGTTTCCTTTAATTTTTTTTAAATACTTTGATCCTCATCTCATGTTTTCATTTTATTTACTTAACAATAACATTAAAAATTAAATATTATCATTGCAATTTAAACTGCGTTTGTGATATTCAAAATACGTGTGTTTATACAATCGTGCGTCATATCGACCATATGGCTATCAGTATTACTGTGAAATAAGGTTATCTATGCAGGGTTCAATTTGCTAATACTCTATTTATTTTATATGTCCTTATGTGGCTTTATCGTGTTTATTATTAATCGTGCATAAATTGTCCAGACTGAAACAGTGTGACCCAAAAAACACTTCTAAATTCACGGAATTACATAAAAAAATTATGATAATAAAAGGTGTGGTTAGAGACATTTTAAAAAACGTACTTGATAGACCATAAATCCTAACTAATATTATAAATACGAAAGTTTGTGCGGATTGAATAGATGTCTGCTGTTTTATGACTCTGTATTTACTGAAAGGATCTATCAAAATATTACATTTTATCCCTACATCCAAATTATATTTTATAATTTTGCTTCATAATTCCTCCCTTAGTCATTATCATTTTGATACCGAAAAATAACTTAAAATTACATCTGAACAAAAGGAGATGATTATAATTGTTTTTCTAAATTTTGTTGATGCTATGTTTACCGCTTTGTTAAAAAAATATGTTATCGAATTTGAATATACACTAACGTATTTTTATAAAATCTTTGATAACCGGAAATTGTTACTGCTTGTAAGTTTAGTCTTTATAAATTTTCCAACGTATTTGTATATATTTGTGTGAATTAAAACGAATTATATTCCTTTACCGTGGAAATTTTTGAATCATAGACAACAATTTTGAAACCTGATATGATTATTTGTAAACGAAATTGAAAATATACACGTATGATGCAATGAATCGTACATAAATAAATTGGAATAATATAAACCACGTTAAAATGAAAGTACAAGTTAGAGAAGAACATTTGTTTCATTACACGATCCTGATTTTTCCATCAATGATCGTTTCATTTTTTTAGTATTAAATATGTTTTACTTATATGCAAAACGTTTTAGATATCGATTTAAAATAAAAGCAATAGAATTAGTTTTGATATTTTTTCTAATAAGAGAAATGTTTATTTTTTGTAAATGTTTATTTATTATATCCCTATGTTTAAATTAATTAGTTTACAATATTCATTAGATCCCTGCTTGATCACATAGTATCATCTGTAAGGATAATTCAGTAAGTTTGATTTTAACATGCGTTAAGTTATATCGTGTATACCGAATTCCTAAATCCGAGGGTAGTTTCCATGGAATAGCGTACAGAATTTTGGCAAATTTATAACTCGATCACAATGTTGATGCGCGATTTAAAAAAATTGACAAATAATATTTACTTGTTTCTTTCCAGTACAAGAAAACTCCAAAACAAGATTGAATAAAATTTTAATTTTTATAGTGCTTAAAAGCTGGAAAAAAAATTTAATTCATCTTAACACAATCGCAAAACTGTAAGAAATAATAAAAAAATGAAAAAGAGACAATTCTGTCCAGTACATATGTTTATCTCGAATATTTTCTAGAGCAAATTTTCATAAAGTGTACTTAAATTTTTTGAAGTTTCATTTCAGTCATCTAAAATATCATCTCAGTTTTGAAATTCAGTCCATACTTGAAGAATTTAAATTAATTAGTTACGCCATTCACAATTAAATCATTTATAATTATTCAAAAAATTAGTCACGGGACTGAAGTGGCTAGTGTAAATTATACAAGTACATTGTTATACAAGATAATCGTATTCTGTTGAATAAAAGTGTACCTATCAATGAAACCTTTCCACATAATGTTGAAATCGGAATTTTAACATTCTTAATATATTACTAGCGTGACCCGTGCGAAGTCTTCGCATTATTTATTCCATTATGAAGCTCAGATGACAGATCAAACAAATATTTTACTAAAATTGACCTATAGAGGCGCAAGTATCAAAAGCATTGAGCTAAAGCGCCACTTTATTTATACGTGAGTGGATTTGAAATTAAACAAAAATTTTACCGACCGTCAATCATATTGACGTTGAGCCGTTAGATGGCAGCATTGCTGTTTTGTGTATATAATTTTAATAATTAATTAATTTGCAAAAACAATAGCAATAATAAATTTTTTAGTTGTGGATGCCGGTAGAGCAAGCAATTATCTATAAAATGATATATAATTTATGTGGATTAGTTGTGAGGTTTTTTCTAAAAAGGGAGAGTAACATCTTAAACTTAGCGTATTAATATATATGATTTTTATATTCTTATTGAACTAAATAAATTGTCCACATACTAATATTCTGCGCCAACGAAGTCGCATAACATAGCTAATATGATTTCCATCATTTTGAAATGGATCGAAATTTTAATTTTTTTTTATCAAAATTATCTCTTAGACTATATCCTCCAAGACTATCTCCGACTAGATAATAGAGGTACCAATCTACGCAAGAAGAAAATATACATATGAATCAGCCTGTATGAATTGCTTAAAAGGTTGTTATGTAAGTTTTTAAATATAACGGAATAATTTAATACTTCACGCCTCTTGTTCTTCAGTATTCTGCGAATGAAATGTTGTCGCAGATGACGCGAGAGTTAAATTAAATTTGTACAAAAAAGGCATTTGTAAAAAATACGTTGTATAAAATAAAATTTGCCCGAATAGTATTAAAAAGTATTTTTAAAGTTTTTTTTATTTATACGAAATTTTACTGTGATTGTTGTTTCAAAACTTTTTTATTAATATTGTTTTATTTTAACGTTTTTGTTTTCTTTAAAAATGTCCGAGTCGGTGAGTGATCATAATACAGGTGTGCGGAATCAGTACATTGTGGCCATACTCAGTAAGTTGTGCCAATAAATTTTACTTTTCATATTTGTTTTACTTAAACTACAAAAAATAAACATTTCTCTTATTAAAAAAAACAAAACTAATTCCAATACTTTTATTTTAATGGAATCTAAAAATATTTTAGAAATGTTTTGCATGTAAGTAAAACATACTTAATACTAGAAGAACGATTCTATCATTGATGACAAAATCAGGATCGTGTAATGAAACAAATGTTCTGCTCAAACTTGTACTTTCATTTTAAAGTGGTTTATATTATTCCAATTTATTTACATAGAATTCATTGCATGATACGTGTATATTTTCAATTTCGTTGATAAATGCTCATATCAGGTTTTAAAATTGTGACTCAAAAATTTCCATGGTAAAGAAATATAATTCGTTTTAATTCACACAAATATATACAAATACGTTGGAAATTTTGTAAAGACTAAACTTACCAGTAGTAAGAATTTCCGGATATCAAAGATTTTTATAAAAATACGTTGGTGTATGTTCATATTCGATAACATATTTTTTTAACAAAGTGGTAAACATCACATCAGCAAAATTTAGAAAAACAATTATTATGATCTCCTTTTGTTCAGATGTAATTTTAAGTTATTTTTCGATATCAAAATGTTAATAACTACTTCTCAAACTTGTACTTTCATTTTAACGTGGTTTACATTATTCCAATTTATTTACATACGATTCATTGCATCATAAGTGTATATTTTTAATTTCGTTGATAAATACTCATATCAGATTTTAAAATTGTTTTCTATGACTCAAAAATTTCCATGGTAAGGGATTATAATTCGTTTTAATTCACACAAATATATACAAATATGTTGGAAAATTTATAAAGATTAAACTTACAAGTACAATTTCGTGGGTCAAAGATTTTATAAAAATATATTGGTATACAATTTTCGGATATCAAAGATTTTATAAAAATATATTGGTATACAATTTTCGGATATCACAGATTTTATAAAAATATATTGGTATACAATTTTCGGATATCAAAGATTTTATAAAAATATATTGGTATACAATTTTCGCATATCAAAGATTTTATAAACATATATTGGTATACAATTTTCGGATATCAAAGATTTTATAAAAATATATTGGTATACAATTTTCGGATATCAAAGATTTTATAAAAATATATTGGTATACAATTTTCGGATATCAAAGATTTTATAATAATATATTGGTATACAATTTTCAGATATCAAAGATTTTATAAAAATATATTGATATACAATTTTCGAATATCAAAGATTTTATTAAAATATATTGGCGTATAGCGTTTTCAGATTCTATAACCTGTTTTTTAAAAAAAATAAGATTTGAGACAGATAAAGCGAAAGAGTGTTAGAGAATGTGTTAAAAAGTACGTTCATACGATTAAGTTTAGCCCGAAACACATTTGAATTCAATGCGCTAGCTTACAAATAAACGTAGATTCTTTCTAACAGAGTTCTAATCATGATGCGTTATAATTGATCATTATTAATCTGGTTCAACTGAAGGTATATAACGAAAAGAACAATTTTAAAAAATTTTTTATAAGTAGAAAATTTATTCAGGTTTCTTAAAATATTTAACAACTTGCTTTGAAGTTTAACAATCATAAAATTAAAAAAAATTACTTTTATAAAAAAACTCTTACCAGAACTTTTGACTCCATTTCTCAAAAAAACAAATTTTTCTGACTGATTCCGTTTAATAAATGCACCCCCGAATTTCGTAAATTTTCCTATTACAAAGGTTAACTTTATTATTTTGACATTTACTACATTTTACGGCTCTTGAAAAGACTTGCAAAAAATTTAAGGTTGTTTTCAACGTATTGACATTTTATGAATAATTAAATACAAATTATCATTGCACATACCAAGAAAATGTTTGTTCAATCGAAACCGAACCTATCATCGACAGTTTTACGATATAATACCTATTTTTTTTGTTATATTTTTGTTTTTATCAAAATTTCCTTCCCTTTACGAACAATTATCGAGAAATTCACCATATCTATTATCCTAGAAATTCACCATATCTCTAACGATCATTCATACCAATACTCGAAATGATGGGTCATCGGAAAATGTTTATATATGTATATATATATATATATATATATATATACACATATATATAAATATATATATATATATATATATATATATATATATATATATATATATACATATATATAAATATATATATATATATATATATATATATATATATATATATGAGTGTGTGTATGTATGTATCTGCGTATGTATGTATAAGCAAAACGTCCTCTTATGATAGAGATTGGACTTTTCATTTAATCATTTATTTATCCAAAACTTACAATACCCACGGGTTACCTGACAGCATTGAGCATATGCATGCACCAAAGTACAAAACTTCACAGTAAACACTATAACAAAAATTCATAAAACGGAAAAAACACTCATCAACTGAAATTAGACATAAGACTAACTAATTATCAACCGTGAGCCACCAAGCATTTCCGTGACCAGAATCCCAAAGCGGAAGCTGAACAAGTAGCTGAAAAGCTCTGCTTGAGCACGCAGGATGTTCGTGCACGCATAAGCGAATGAAAAATAATCTCCAAGAAAGTTTCGAAATTAACTGAAGTAAATTATTTATTTCTCGATGATAACAATGATTTGAATAAATTTCCAACTTCTCATTCAGGTATATCACTTCACTGTGAATATTTATTCAAACATTTGTAAATATTCCGTTTAAATAAAAAGAAGAACTAACCAGAGTTAATGAGTGTAGAAAACTGGAAGTTAGTGTCTGAATGGTTACCAGAAATATCACAAAATAATGATATTTTTGTGACGTATCTGCTACATAAAATGTTATTGGATTTTGAAAATTGTGACCAACAATATATACACGAAAGAAGCTAAATTACGAGAGTTAGTCGTAGGAATAGGGAATCCAGACAAGGATTATAATTGTTTTTTTATTTAACCCAATGGATAGTTATAATAAATTCTTACATAAACGTTTAACCAAAGGAAACAAATATTATTTTCTCTTTTTCTAAAAGGAATGATAATGATCATTATAATTAATGGAATGATAATGATGACAATTTTAAAAATATCTCATTTGCTTCTGTGCCTGTAAGTTGTTTTTTTAGGATACCACTCAAATAGGGAACACTTAGAAAAATGTTATATCCTTTTGTATATCACAACCATATAGTTTTTTATATGGGCAAACTTATGCAAATTGCTTTAGATAGCGATTTCAAATAAAATGTGACAAAATATCAAGAAACAAGAAGGTACAATGGACTTATTATTAATAATCCTAATAATATATTGCTTTACTTTCAACCATAATACCTATATTGTACGATGCATACAAGGAAATTTATCTTCACTGAATAAAGTTTCCATCAGAGTTGGAAAGTTTGTCTGATAGCAGAATTGAACCGACTTCTCGAGCATGACATGATGCAATCAGCATGGACAATTTCTTTTTAATTTACATATTCTTCTCATGTAACAGTCAGGAACATAAACTGTTGCCAAATCCAAGGTCGAGAGGTTATCAACATAATTATTCAGTATCTAAAAAAATGCATGATCAAAAGTAATTCTCGTCGGAGTTGAATCAGATGGAATTACATCGGACCTTGCATCTTATAAAATATGAAGGAAACAAATGAGGATATAACCCCACATTTTTTTTAAATAAAACACCATTAATTTTTTTTAAATATATTCTCCAATATGGCATATAAAATACTTTATGAGGAGAACAGATGACTGCATTGGTTTGAAAAATACAACGGACCAGAGTGTTGAACAACTCATTTTCGTTGAAGTTTTGGGAATGTCGCCTGACATAATTTATACTCTTTATTCCTTCTCACAGATTTCGATAATATAATTGCGAAATATAAACAGGCCATCCAAGTCACACCGGGATCCCATACGGATATCCTTGTAAGCTCATAATTATTCATCCTGGGTATAATTAGGCGGGAATAAATTATAATATGTTCACTTTAAATTTCAGTCTGACTGTACACTGCAAGGTTGCATAAAATGCATATTTGGAACTTCTCGTCTGCAAAATATTAGATAAACTTAATAGACTTTCAAATACACAATTTATTGCCGCTAGTTTCGACTCACCGTTTCAAAAAATGGGCAAAGATAATTAGCTCCAACTAGCCCACGGCTTAGCTTGCACGTGTCAGAGAAATAAAAACTTTTTAAAAGAAATAAATACTTATTTAAATCAATTATTTTATGTAGACATGAGGTGAATTATTTTCAAAGTAATACTACTTTGAAAATAATTTACCAGACCTGTCTTTTAACATTTATTATATTGCAATTCAGCGCATCCCAAATTCTGCGATAGTAAGTTGGATGCGGTGTAATGATTAACCCATAAATTTGTCATGTAATTAAAATATGTTCTAATACTTTTAAAAATTAAATTAATGCCAGTGCGTCCAATTTTTTAAGCTAAATGGTAATTTTTAGAGTTTATATTGACTGTTCTACTTCACTTATATTCACTTTGTATACAAGTATTCGGAATTCCGAATGTATAATAGATAACATAAATATTTTTAAGAAAATAAACTTTTTTTCCTTACAGCAAACTTACCGCTAATCTCCATCGGCATACTCGTCGGTTGGATGTCCCCCATGGCTCCGGTGTTGCAGTCAGAATCGGGACCAGCTGAAAAGCCGTTCTCTAATCATCATATATCCTGGATGGCCAGCATGCCTTGCCTCATGGCCAGTTTTGGCGTATTTATTTACAGCTATATTGGACAGAAGTGGGGGAGAAAAAAAGCGATTCTATTAATATCTGTGCCGCAGACGGTAAGTTGTGTATGATTTATACAAGTAAATGGATCAACAGTATTACAAGATAATTTTTTTATTAATAAGTTGGAGTTTTTCTCAAATAATTGTTTGCATCTCAAGAATTCTCGCAATTAACATTAAATAACGTATATATCGGCTGAATTTCATGACAGTCTCGGCAATTTCTATTCATCAGCTATTAAGTCTCTGCAAATGCAAATAATTAAATTACAAGTATTTATAAAATGTGTAATATTAGATAGGATCAAAATAGCTTAGATATTCATATAAATCTCGTCATTCTCATATTATAACTTTGTTTAAATTCGTTTAATAGTTTTTCTATGATGTCTTTACAAACAAACAAACACGTATCAGACAGATATTACCAATGTCTTTTTACATCAATTGATAGTTTTGCCAATAATGATCAAATTTTGCAAAGAATTGTTGAGAAATTTTAAAGGCATCCATTACACAAAAAGTAGATAAACAACAATTCTATTTGTTTGATTTCAATCAAGTAATGTGTTTTTAATCCATTGATCTTTCCATTCGATGAACAGACATCACTCACTTATTATTCTGTTATATATATATATATATATATATATATATATATATATATATATATATACTAGGGTGTTATATTAATAGAAATAACTTGTAAGTACCTAAAATAATATTAAAATAGTGTTCTAGACTAAAATTAATATGTACATTTATTTTCGACGTAAAACTTCTCTTTTACGAGCAAAAGAACAAAAGAATAATAACAAGCATGATAAATCACCATATTCTCCGCAGCTGATCTCCGAGTCCTCTTCAATGAACTGCGAAAAACGATGTCAACAACTCAAATTACTATTTGTGTACACGTTCATCATTGCCATACTTAATAAAGAAATTAATTTGTATTTTAAAAGCGTTGAACAGAGAAGGTAAAAGTACACTTGAAAGAAAAAATCAATATTAATACATACACAAATGCACTACAATATTCAAGCTAAATGGTACAAACATTTCTTTAGTTAAAAATCGAAAAGTTTTGAGACGAGATATGCCTGATGAATAAGCAAAAGATTTACCCAAAAAAAATTGGTTGTCTGTAAAGTCGGTTTATGGACGATAGTTTTACGTGATAACGTCATAAAGAAACATTGATGAAAAATGTGCATACTTTTATGAATGAAATTGAATTATTATCACTGAATTATTATTATTTTGTATAATACAAAGAAGGAGTTAATTGAAAATTAAAATTTTTTCGATAAATTAACATTTATTTACACTCGTTAATTCAAATATTTTTTTACCTAAATTAAACAGATTAATTTCAGGTAACAATGTGCTATTAACAATTTATTTACAACTTATATACATGTATTATATTTAAGATCTTCCAATCTGCATTATTCTGTTTGAAAAAGTCAAATCGATTGTTGTCGAACTGCTAGCTTGACGTCACGCGAGAAAAGAGATAAATTCCAACGCTTGGGCCGATCGTGCCTCTCTATCACTTGTTCCGCGCTCTCGCTTGCACGCTAAGGCTCAGGCGGAACGTGACACTTTTTCATGCGTGCAGCCGGTGTTAATCGATTTATAAGACGTTATCACGTTAAAAAAAATTAAAACATAAAGTCGCAATGAAAAAAAACATATTTTTCTTCACTTCCCATATTAAACGGTTCAGTTGTCATAAATCATAAAACACAATTAGCAACTAACAAAACTAATATTTAAGCCATCACATTTTATGTATGTGTGTACAATGGTGAAACCATTTTACTATTGTTTGCATGTTTGTGTGTTTAGTAGTAAAATAAAATATTTCAGTCACTTCCGTTTAGGAATTCGACCTGTAAGTAAGATATGATCCTCAATATCAAACATGCTTTCCAGATTACTTGGATACTCAAAATCTTTTCCACCAACCCAATCGTTCTCATCCTGGCTAGAGGTCTGGCTGGTCTACCAGCTGGCGGAGCCATGATGGTGATCCCCATTTACATTAAAGAGATCAGTGACGACTCCTGCAGAGGTATCCTGGGCGCCTTCATGTCCCTGAGCTGTAACGTGGGCTATATTTTTGTATATACGTTGGGCAGTCTTCTGTCCTACCACACGAATCTCTGGATTTACTTGGTGCTACCCCTTATTCATATGGGTCTTTTCAGTTGGCTAGCTCCTGAATCTCCGGAATTCTTGGTCAAGAATGGAAAAACTGAGGTGAGTTATTTGTTTATTGGAAAATAAAATTATGCTTCCGGTCTAACTTAAAATTGCATTCTAATCAGGTTTTTGATTGCTTGTGTCTTTAGACAGACACAAGCAATCAAAAACCCGATTAAGCTATTTTATGCCAAAAGTAAAAATAATAAAAATACATAGTGAATTGTGAATAACATAGCAATTTTCGAAGAGAATCATTCTGTTATTTAATATATATATTCATTCTACTTTTTTAATATTCTTGGAAATAAATATTATGATGTATTTCTAGTATGAAAATATAACATTTTGCTAACATTATTCAATTAATTTAGTGCACAATTTATAAATTTAATTTGTAATTAGATTTTATAAACTATGGCGATAAAATTGTAAAACAACGAACCATTGGTGTGCGTTGTCTTAACCGTTAGAGATATATAAACACCCAAGATTGTTCACCTAAAATAGTTTAGTAGAAAAATTTACTACATTACATATATGTCGATCGACTAAGCTTGAGTCATAACTTCAAAAAAGTGATCTTGAAATAGGCTGCATTAGAAGCTTCTAATGATGAGGGGAAATTTAAATCCTTAGCAAATTCATCACCTTAGCCCAGACCGGAACAAAATCATATCAGAAGTTACTGAGGTTCCTGAGGAGTTACGCACATGAAGCAGACAGACGTCACGTGATAATTTGTTTTATTCTATGTGGCAAATGTTTTTTTTTCGTCTTAAAATAGTAAGTTGAAGTTTAGAAAATTACATTTAGATGCAAGGCAGTATGCCGGTCAAGTTTGCGCAAGCACGCATAGTGTGTATATTTATGTGAACTATTTTAAGCCATATTTCCCACGCTCATAACGTTTTTATTCATCGAACTAGAGATCATAAATTTTTACACTTTATTAATAATCCCACTAAAATCACACGCATTAGGTATGTGAATATTAACGAAACTGAAAACTTGCTAAATAAAAATTTGGTATGTAAATATTAACTAAACTGAAAACTTGAAGCTTGTCATATACGGTGTAAAAAGTTATATTTTGGTCCGTGACCCAATTTTTAGAAGCGATTAAGAATCGGCAACTAAATCATATAATGGAAAAAAGCAAATTTTTTTTCGAATGTTCCCTAACATTCCCTTGGTAAATAAGAGAATTTATACTCGTACTGCTATTTTAAATTAGACGCGCATCAGCGACAAACAAAAATTACCCCCTTACCGCGCTCTCCCACCTGCACAGGTAAAACACAGGCAGAGACGAAAATTAATTCAGTTAGCGCCGAGCGCTTAGACAGTATGGATGTACCGTGTCTGTTCAGCTCGCAAAAATGTCTGTCCGACCCCAATAATTACAAATAAATTTGTGAAGGGTAAATTTTTTGGTGAAGTACGAATGTGAAAGTTTACAAAGTCTTAAAAAGACTTGCAAATTTGAATGGTGTATAATAATGGGCTTCATTTACAATGAATAAAATTACTTGGGTACGTAAGTTTTCAATTATCCTAAAAAAATTGAAGTGCAATTTTTAATACCCTTTAATGAAGTTACTAATTTAAATAAAAAAAAACTTGCAACAAGTTTTAGTACCTCACGGTGCTAAAACCATATGAAGAAAAGTTGCAATCTTATTTCACAAAGTACAAATAGAGAATTCTATTAGTGTATTGTGTAAGTTTGCGTAAAATAAAGATCTTTTTGAAAGGCATTGTAAAGAATAACGATTGATAAATAATAACATTTTAAAGTTGTCACAAATGCTTCATTAAGAATACAACAAAGTCAATTGTCACGCGCCAGCGGGCGTCAAAATTTGACCTTGAACATCGGCGCACGAATTGTAACCGAATGTCGAAAAAGCGTTAGTTAAGATGACAAGTCATTCCATATTTTTTAAAAAATCAATCAGATACTTGTAATTTTTTCCGGTCTCTGTGAAATGAAGACAAATGCTTTTGTTTAAATTTTAGCTCTAAAAATAACTCCTCAATTTTGATCACTGATTGAGAAATATTTCTGTATTGTTTTACAGGAAACAAAAATCTACAAAAGGTTCATTCCCTTCGAACCAACCCTCTAAGAAAATCTGCCTAAAAATCAGAATTAAAATTAATATTGCTATAGAACTCGTTAGCCTTTTTCATCTCAATTATATCATCGATGAAGCAATCTAATATAATATAGCATTTCGCTTCTTTTTTACGTCCATATTTTTAGTAGGATTATATATAACGTTTATTCCAATTATGGGATATGAATACACGATGAGCTCCGCGAGAAAAAAATGTTTATCTTCAACTTCATTTGGCGAAGAGGTATTTAAGAAAATATAACAATTATTTTTGAACTAAAATTTTTTTAGCCACGTCTGAGTAATTCTGTCACGTTAAAATTACGTAACGCTTAAAAAAACAAATGCCGAACGTCTCCAACAAGTAACAGAATTGGCCGAGCGCTAACAACATGGTGACCGATAATGTCAAAAAGTTTATTTAAACGGTAATCTGTCGATAATTCACCAGGTCGCTAGTCATTTCGCACCTTTAATCGTGTTTTTCGTTGTATATAGTATAATGAAAAATTCAAGTGAGCATCATCATCATCATCATCATCATATATATTAATACGCTAAGGTTAAGATGTTACTCTCCCTTTTTAGAAAAAACCTCACAACTAATCCACATAAATTATATATCATTTTATAGATAATTGCTAGCTCTACCGGCATCCACAACTAAAAAAATTATTATTGCTATTGTTTTTGCAAATTAATTAATTATTAAAATTATATATATAAAACAGCAATGCTGCCATCTAACGGCTCAACGTCAATATGATTGACGGTCGGTAAATTTTTTGTTTAATTTCAAATCCACTCACGTATAAATAAAGTGGCGCTTTAGCTCAATGCTTTTGATACTTGCGCCTCTATATGTCAATTTTAGTAAAATATTTGTTTGATCTGTCATCTGAGCTTCATAATGGAATAAAAACGTAATAAGCAGTGTGCAAAATTAGAAATGAATTGAATACCTGCAATCAATTTTGATTTATTAAATTGACTCTAAACACTCTGTTGTAACTAATATGACAGCTGTGAGTTCATTTTCTCATGTGTAAATATTTATAATCTACCACGCAAATTGATATAATGCGAAGACTTCGCACGGGTCACGCTAGTTATGTTATTATTTTTTAAACTACGTTGTAATGAAATACCATCTTGTACCTATTGTCTATCCAGAATTATAAGGCTTTGATATTCTCAAAATATTGAATATATTTGGCGTTAATTTTGTAGAAATTCATTACCACTTAATTTTTATTCACAACTAAATGAAACTACGTGATGTAGTATTATTTCTATTTAAACTCTTATTCATGATCTAGGTTTCGTTGTATGACAACATTTTCAGGTGGGAAATTTGTAAAGATTCTCAAAATATTTGATTAACTCAGAAATTGTCGCAATTCTGCTTAAGTGATTGAAGTAGTTTCTAATGGTGCTAACTACCATTAGTTATTATTAGCTCATGTCTGCCCCAATACGACGACGTTGCTTCTGCTTCAAAGAGTTTTTGAAGAATGGTGGCAAATTTAAAAATATCTCCCTTAATATCTACATTTTAGTATCAAAATAAAGTATCAAAATAAAGTATAAAAAAAAATTAGTATCGATTAAAAAATATCGGTGATAAAAACGATATATCCTAATGTTTGAAAATTGTTAACATTGTATGATGTCAACGTGAACAAATACGCTTTTGAGATGGACTTTCCTGAATGGTCGACGTCTTCAAAAACGTCCATTTATTATCAGACATTTATACTAAAGAAAATATAGAAAGTCAGACAAATGTTACATTCGTTCTTTTGCAAAAACTACAAAATCTTAAATCTTTGCTTGCAGTCGATTGAAATATTTTCCACTATCCACCAAAACCATAATACAGTAAAGATATAAAATTAATTAATTTAATAGAGCATTGAATCAATATGCTTTAATTTCCAGAGTGCAATAAAATCGCTAGCATGGCTGAGACACACGCATGTCCAAAAT
Source organism: Druceiella hillmani (assembly GCA_039881145.1). Lineage (NCBI taxonomy): Eukaryota > Metazoa > Arthropoda > Insecta > Lepidoptera > Hepialidae > Druceiella > Druceiella hillmani. Next base: position 44,994,860 of record JAYKKI010000006.1, on the reverse strand, counting down.
AAGGCGATAATAAGCGAAATGACAGCACTACAGCTGGAGGACGAATACAGCTCCGAACAAGAGAAGGTCACCTTCAGAAGAATAGGTTTATATATTTTAATTTAATCAATTTGCCAATCAACTTTCTTCTCAAGACTTCGTCCTATACAATCCTCTTCCAAATTATCCTTCAATATTTATACATTTCATCTGAACATCGTCCATTATTCCGTCTGCCCTCTTTTCGACGCCTCTCCATTCAAATACTTTTTTTATCCAAACTTGATTAGGTGATCTTGTTATATTTGTTTATAAAATGAAAATATTTTCCACTTGCATGAAATTAAATTCGAATAGCAAATCATTTCAAAAAACTTATTATTTTCTTAACTCTGAAATGAAAGCACAAAATTCTTGAGTCCAACGTACGCTGAATCAACTCAACGTTAAATTACCGTAATATATATACAAACACCATTTTAAATTAGATCGCCACGTTTCATGATACGTCGTACTTAAACAGCAATATGTTAATACCCAAATGTCTAAATTTAATTACCAATCTTATATTAGTGAAATAGGAAAAACATTATTTCATTGAAGATTACAAAACATTTTAGTGAGTATAAATTAGAATGTTTAAAAATTTACAAAATGAAAAATTTAATACAACTTATGCTATGATACTGAGATACTTATACTATGATACTGAGATACTTATACTATGATATGATACTGAGAAAAAAGAGTAATTTCTTTCTTGTATATAGTCTCGTGGATATTCGAAGTAAAAGCAATAATTTTTCAATGTATCTCTTTTCTTTGAATTCTTGTCTTCCCCATATTTCTGTATGCCTTAGAGACATGGACACTCCGAAAAATCGAAAAGAAGGAGTGTTGCCAAAGGAGACTACTACGAATATCCTGAAATGTATTCCGAACTAATCTCTCCATACTCCAAGAACTCGGCGTCAAACAGCATTTATCGACCTTAATACAATCATGGATTCTAAATTTCTATAACCAGGTCTCACATCGGAACGAGAGCGCCTTGTAGTTTGCATCAAATTGTGCGGACGGTCGCCTATTCGATGAAACAGTCGCCCATTCGATGAACAGATCCAGTTACAAAATCTGCTGTGGTTGGCTTCTTATACGAGTGTGCCAGACTAACAGCAAGTAGAAAGAGACAGAAATAATAAGATATCGTGAAGCAAGTTCGTCGGTCGCGATTGATCAGTCGTCAGATGAGCACGACAGCTCTGTCAAGAGCGTCACTATAAATAAGAAATTAATTATGAGATTTAATATTCTAGTTACCTTGATAGCCCATCAATTTTATTTCTGTTTGGATACATCCATATTAGATGAAAGAAAATTTAAAAACAAAAAAGATGATTGCAAAGAACTGAAAATAATAAAAAAAAATTGGTAGTACAGTCAAAATTTCTTGACATAATGATTTGGAGGTGGCACTACTATAAATAAATTGTATGTCACTCCTTAACTCTTTAAAAATTAAGCATGAATAAAAATTCATTACCATCAACCTGATGCACTCTGCTATTGGACTAGGATCTCATGATTTGTGCACCATTCGCTACACTTCTGAGCAGTTCATATCCATTTCCTTTCTTCTGACTTCAAAATATCGTCGCGTCGTCTGACCACTGGTTAGAAAATGTTTCTCTATCCAGTCCTTAGTTGCACTGAATTGCTTTACAATGTTTTTACATGTGCTTTGAAATTTTAATGGAATAATTGATTCATTAATTCAACGTTTTCAGTTAAAAATAAGGGAACATTCAAAGCATTCATCATGTGCTTCGCCCTGATGACGTTACAGAGTTTGAGTGGCGGCTACGCCGTGTTGAACTACGCCTCCACCATATTCACGGAGGCCGGAGGATCACTGTCGGCCAACACGTCTGCTGTGCTGATAGCCATCGTCCAACTCTTCGGATCTTTCACGGCCTTGGCTTTCATCGACAAGAGCGGGAGGAAGGTTCATTATTTGATAATTATTCCTTTTGAATCATAAACCATAGCGACTAATTAATTAAAACTTATGAGAACGAGGTCAAAAATAGTAGCCTAAACTATGGCACACAGGAAATGAAGAAGAACAAAACACTAATTTTTCAATGAGTTATATTGCTATTAAACTTAATTTTGCTGTTTAGTTTATTGCTGAACTTATCATAGCCCTCGTAAGTGGTATTATACTCCCTCCTATGTACTGTACCGTCGTACGTATAAAAATGCAAAGGAATTGCTTGGTCTCCATATGAGATATCTTATATACTTACGGTGGAGAAAATACAAAAAAGATCCATTGAATATCTTTATTTTAAAATTTATGGCTATCCCCACCCCTTAATTTTCATTTTGGACATGGCTGGTTATAATTCTCTTTACAATGACAACCCTTTAGAGTTGAAATCGGTATCAATTTTTTACCAGACTGTTATGCGCAAGTACGATGTTGCTCACTATTCTATAACAGGAATGTTATGTACATATGCTTTATTATGAGTGAAAGCATTATTAAAACTGTTAATTAATCTTCTCAACGACTGTTGTTGTTGTTGTCGTGTCCACATGAGATGAAGAATATCTCATATGGAAAAATGGTCGCCAGAGCCTCGAAAGGTTGGACTTCTACCAGTCCCGCTTCGATGAACGGCCGGCAATCGAACCCGGGTTCTCGCGGTGCGCGGTCATGCGCTCAACCTAACACACCATGCAGCGACTCACAGCGGAGAAATATTAGATATTTCTTAAACGCTTTACGCACCATCCATCTCATACGAAAATCGTAGAGAAATCCCGCTATATGGGAAAGCGAAATAAACGTACCGCTTTCTCATTTTTTCTTGTAGCAAATTCTCGCTCTCCAGGGCGAGCGTGATAGACTGTGCGTAAAGAATTTTACCCCTAGTACCGATATGTTTCGTTTTCTGGTAAGGTTCCATTTCTAAATGTTATAATTGCAAAAAGAAATTAAATTTGGAAAAAGCTGTTAAAATATGAGTAGAACTCGCGCTTCGATTATTTTGTGACACTTTGGCACAACAAAAATATTTAGTGTAGCGTTTCCATTAACCTATTCACAAATATTAATAATATTTTAACCATGTAGTAAAATTGACTAGTATAACGGTCATCGGCGTATATCGCATTGAATTTCCCAAAGCTAATTAGATTTAGTATCATCGTTTAAAGTTTTCTTTCAACGTTTTTTTTCTTATAATTACTTAGATGTTTGGATATAATATGAGTAATCTAAGTATACATACTTTTTATTATATCTCTACAATTATCTTTAAAAAACGTAATTAAAAAATTCTCATTTAAACAAATTATTTGCGATAATTTCAATTAAAAAATTATTCATACATGTTTTTGAGAATTAACAAATAATGTAGATGCAGGTTACTACACATCGAGGCGTCAATAACATAGACACTACGATGTATTTCAAGCCTCTATGTCAAACTACTTCTGAAGAAAACGGCTATGATATAGGGACGGACACGCTGATATCTTACAAGACTATAATTTTTTCCTTTCGAGGTATCAAATCATAAAGTTAAGCATTCATCAAATGGCTCCATTTGCTCGCCCAATTTCAGATACTCCTCACTGTATGCAGTGTAGTAACGTGCATTTGCATGACCACTCTTGGCACCTGGTTCCTGCTCAAAGTAAAAGATATCTACGTTCCTGGATGGGTTCCTCTTACGGCCGTCGCTTTCACTATTTTCACCAACGGGGCTGGAATCAATCCACTACCCTTCATTATCATGGCCGAGGTTTTTGACTATAAGGTAAATATATTGCATTTTTGCTTGAAATCTATTTACTTTAATTGGTAATTATACGTTAGTCATCATCAACTTAATTTCATCATTTGTTTATGATGTTACAACGCCGATTGGTACGAAAAAGCATCGTAAACAACATTTTTTTTAATCGAAAAAACGACTTCATAAAAATAATATTTATTAAAGATAGCCCTATCTGTCTGTCTGTTTGGCAGGCGGTTTGGCGACGATGCCAATTAAAAAAATTAATCAAATTATTTACACTCAGAGTCGAAACATTCTCCATGTTCGCATTCTAGTTTTCTTGCTGTTAGATGGCTACGAATCGAATTATTTTCCAATATTACAACGTATACTCACATTCAAAATTTTCATTCACCTTCTTTAAACTAAAACATTAGACGTAAGCCTCGGCAATGCTCGTATCATTGGAGGCAATGTCCATAACAGCCCTATTTGGCAGGCGGTTTGGCGAGGATCCCAGTTACGGAAATTAATCAAATTATTTTATACTCAGAGTCGAAATATTCTCCATGTTCGCATTCTAAATTTCATGCTATCAGATGGCTACACTTCGAGATATTTTCCGATATTATAACGTACGCTTACCTTTAAAATTTTCGTTCTCCTTTTTTAAACTAGATGGTTATATTTGGATACCTGAAACAAATGGAGAGAGACTGGTTAATGAAAAATATGTCAATTTCAATATACAATTTATTTAGTGACAGCGGCGTAACGATACAACATCGTGCGATGACTCGAAAGAACATAAATTTAATTTTAAGTCCTACCATACGACAAATCAAACAAAGAATGATAACATAAGATAATATATAAGGCTAATAATAGATAGACAGCCAATTTCACAAAGTGTAATTGTTATAAAGACATTACAAAGTGTATTAATTTATTCTTGGCGATAAAATTGAAAAATCGCCTAGTTTTTCCTAACTTTTTTTCAAACATTTTATCTCCCACTGGTTGCCAAAAATGGTCATAAAGATTAAAGAAAGTACTTTACAGCCTGAATTTTCTGCTATTTTATTTCAAATTAGTTTTTTATTTTTTCTTTCAGGAAAAGACTTAAAAAAACTTAAGAAATGATATTTCTTGTCTTTAAAGCTGTGCATGAGGTTCAATAATTGTTTTTAATAAAATTAATTAATTTTTTTTAGGATGGACTTTTAGCTTTAAATGTACTTTTCCTTTGAAAATTTTCTTTATGACCATGGCTTCGGGAATTGTTTACATTTCAAAAAAACAGTTCTTCAATTTCGAATAACGACCTTTCTGGAAGAATAGCGCAACAGAAATTCAAAACTTATGGATAATTTTGAAAAGCTCGAAAGATCATTTTTATGATATTTGTGAATAATTCTCGCTGTCTATTTGAAAAAAAAATTTATTATATTTTAAAATATTTCTTAAAGTTTCCTAAGCTCCATTTGATGGAATCACTGAGCTTTTCACTGAACAAAAACAACAACAAAAGAATCATATGCCTTAGCCAATGTTAAATTTTAATAGGTATTAATTTTAAACACAGTTGAATATTGAATATATTTGGCGTTAATTTTGTAGAAATTCATTATTCACAATTAAATGAAACTACGTGATGTAGTATTATTTCTACTTTCTTTAATTTCTTTACCACGACCTAGGTTTCGTTGTATTACAACATCTTTGCTAATATCCCACCTGAAGATGTTGTAATACAACGAAACCTAGGTCGTGGTAAAGAAATTAAAGAAAGTAGAAATAATACTACATCACGTAGTTTCATTTAATTGTGTTTAAACACAGTGTTAACATTAAATTAAATTTGTGTTAATATTAACAAATAAATCGCTATACCTCGACACAGTTTTAGACAAACTAGTTTGAATGGAAGCCAAACGATAGCGAAGAACACAGATAAGTTTAAATTATTCAGTAATTCGACTTCATTTGACTGAACTATAAATTATTCGTCTTTATCACTCTACTGGAGGAAGACCGTAGTCAATGAATTGTTGACTACGACAGCGGTTTGTGATTTAGACGTTACTGCAAAGTAAGGAATTTTTAATTGTTTTCAAGAGACAAAGGGATAATCATCGATGTTCAGAGTTATATCCAAGAGTAACCTTCGCATTTGTTCCAATATTTCTTTTACATAATAAATAATACCAAGGAGAAAACAGATTGCAAATAGAAAAATAATTTGTACAGAACTTAAATCAGAATTATGCATGATGGACAATATAGACGTTGAGTTATAACTAACTCAAAAGTTTTATCAAAATTAGATAAATAATGAAAAAAATCCAAAAAATATGCCCCTTTTATTACTTGCCTCAATAATTAAAAATAAGTTCAATCTCTTTGCAGACCCGAGCGTTTTTATCGAGCATCGTAAACCTGTATGCATGGATAGCAGCTTCCGTCCTCCTGTTCGTCTTTAAGCCGATCATGATTACCTTCGGCATGAGCACCGTGTTCTTTATGTTTGGAGTGATCATGGCGTTGGGATCCATTTACGTCATCGTCATGGTGCCCGAGACGAAAGGCAAAAGCGTGGAAGCAATACATCAAGAGTTGATCGGAAACAAGAGGAGAGTACCGACAAGCGAGAAAGCCGCTGAAGAGCAGGAACAAATTAAGCTGCAGGACCAGGCTTAAAATTGTTATTGAGATTAACTGCGCTGTGTTTAGTAAAATGAAAGTAAAGTGGTATTTTATCCACTAGAAAATACTGTAGTTTCATTTTAAATTCAATTAATATACGACTATCTCCCACAAAAACTTAACTGAAATGTCTCACCAAAAACTTTTGGCTATTTCTGAATATCATCGAAACAAATGTACAACATTTTTGGGGCATTAACATAAAAAAGTATTTAAAAACTCGATTGCCTAAAGAGTTATAAGAGAGAAATATTTTATTAACGCCGCCAAATTGTCTTCAAGCAATAATTTACAGATAACATCCAAAAACCAAACGCCAATTTAAATTCAACTTACTTCCAGTAACCGAATCTCTTCTCCGAACAATTGCTTAAAGAAATTATGACACTTAATAAAACTTAGTTCTTTCACTTCGATTTTTTTGTGCAGTGGAGTCTTTCGGTTTTTTTAACAAATTTTACAACTTTTTAGTTAAGTCACATTATTTTTATATTTATAAACTCATTGTAAAAATGCAAAATCAATATATACTGTAAAGCTTGTGCATAAACACCTAATACTGCTTTAGAATGCATATTGAATTTCAAGCCAAGATAATCCCAAAAAAACCTCATACGTGAAAATCCGGGGAACCGTTGAGGCTACAAGACCGAAATTTTTAACACGCACAGGTTTAATTGCTACGTACATACTAATAAAAATCATTACCTTTCTTTTCAATTTTCACAGTTAACTTCTTATGTAAATCGTGTAAAGCAAACCAAAGATCTGTGATTATGCTTTTGTATTAAACAAATTCCAACGTCCTGATCCACAATCTTGAGTGAAGTACTCAAATAACAATTCTCGGTAGTTACCTTAACAAGAAACTCCATTACTTCAAAAAATAATATGTGGAAGAAAAACACCTTAATCCCAAAGTTTTCACTGAACAAATTTTTGCAACATTTTTTCTCTAATGGTATCAGTGATAAAAGTCGTGATGAACTTTTTATACTGCATGACGATAGCGTAATTCGCTTAAGTCTGGATAAACCTTAACAGTACTGAAGGTACTGCCCCATCTCGACTTGTTTTCCTATTAGATTTGTGACTTGAGAGTGAAGATCATGGAATATTTGATTAGATCACGACCGGTTTATTATTTTTACTATGTTAATCGTGGTTTTTTGGAATTATTTAATATGCCATTTTTTTGTTATGCAATAACTTGCTCAACTCATGAGCAAAATGTATTAGATGTATGTTGGGCCAATATTTTACTAAGTAAACAAATAAGTACTTAAAAGATAAAGATCGAACAAACTATAGATTATTTCTGTGAGTACTTAAAAATATATAAAAAAATCAGATAATCTCTTACTATGTCAACAAGTTTCGTACAGACAGGAAAAAAATGCGTGTATCGTGATATCGACATTGTTTTGAAATCTTGGATCTCAAAAATTAAGTTATAGATTAGTGTGCAAACAGAATATGTGTTGAGTTTCATAGTCAAACAAGAAATCGTTATAAATTCGTGAATAAAATAATATGTAGATGCTTCAGATCAAAATATTTAAAACAATTTTAATATATCAATCACGTCAGTTGAAGATATTTATAAAAGGAAATTCAGGTTTCATTTATAATTTCCGGTTTTTCTCAGTTAATGAATATTTTAATTTGGTTTGCTAAATATTAACTTCCGTTGCAAAATATTGACTTCCGTTTGCTAAATATCGTATGCCACTGATAAGCTAAATGATAAGTTCTGTTTGCACAACATTAAGCTCCGTTTACTAAATACTGACTCCCGTTTGCTAAATGTTAGGTCCCATTGGTACTCGTAGATATTAAGGACGAATTATTGAATTTAAAATTCCGTTTTGCAAAATTTTGCAACATTGTTTTCGCTATGTATTGAGTTTAAAATTAATTGCCGTGTACTAAATATTAATTTCGGTTTACTAACTATTTAAGTAGGCTTGCCAAAATTGAATTTTTCTTGCAAAATATTAAGTTTTGTTTGCTAAATTAAAAGCTTTAAAGTGAATTATAAAAATGTGAGTTTTAATCTAATCATGTGCAATATACTACCCGTAAAATTTAAAAGTTTCCATTTTCGGATATTCACAAATATAATCTTTGCAAGAAGCTCGAAATTTAATTAAAATTTCAGTCATAATCCAAATCCAATCTAAATTTCCATAGATATATAAAGTTTAAAAATGTATAAGATATTAAGACATCTAAATGATTGTTTGTACTCAATACAAAAATTTGACCTCTAAAATTTAAGTAAAATAAAGAAAGAAGGAAGGTAGGAAGGGGGCAGGTTCATATTTTTCCAAATTATCTCTGGAACTATCTTCCATAAGCCCTAAAAAATAGGTTTAACGTTGTTATCTCGCCGCCATTAGTAATTCACCCCTAACCTTATAGGGTGTCAGTTCCAAAACCCACGTCGATGCGACTGGTGAACATACTGGTTTTAAGACATATTTTTCGAAAGTGTGGCTTAACTTGAGTGAATATTTTTACTGAATTTTCTATATAACCATTTCAAGTGAATAATTTTGTATTTTCAAATATATCTAACGGTTTACGCGCGCTTGTCAAGAAAATTTCTCAATGTTTAGTTTTTCGCAATCTCATGATCGAAAGTCGATTAAGTGACACAAAATATTTATAAATTAAATAACTAAATATTCCACTGAAATTAATCTATTAATTAGTGGAAAACGAAAAAAAAATCGTCCTAGTAACTACTGAGATCAGCGTACATGTATTTTATACTATGTTATGATAATTTGTCTCTTCAATTATTGAATATGTCGTTTAAAAATTTACTCATGACGAAAGACCTATTTGTTACGATATTTGGTTTAATATCGTATTTTAATAGTAGTAGATAGCACATTTTAGAGAAATAGATTTTTAACTTTTTCAATTCAAATATTTTTAGTATTTTTTTACAAAAATTGGAAAAAACCATTCCCCGTGGTAATAATAGGATACTTGTTTGTCTTTACGTTTACTTGTCATGGGCTTGTAAAACCTGACTGGTACAGCATAAAAAGCCGAAATTAATTAAAAGAATAGACAATAATTATTTAGAATGGAATTGTAGAAGAACATTTAAGCAATTAGGTGATAATATTTAAAACATGAATTTGCCTCGCTAAAGCAGATTAGTAAAATACTTAGAAAATAAATAATTAATTTCGTAGGTACACGAAACTTCTCACAATAAAGGGAAAAATTGCGAATTACGCTTATTCAGTATCAGAATTATTATTTATTTTTTTATTAATAATATTGCCCAGTTTATTTAACAAAGAGGAAATAAAAATGTTTAACACAACATCCCTTTTATTTTTTTCTACTGGCAATAATATTTTTTACTGTGATAACAGTGATAACATTTTTTACTGTAGTACGGTCGAAACTAAGGGACATTGATAATTAAGTATATTAATTGTATGTTAGTCAATAAAGTTATTCAATTAATTATATTTGATAAGTAATAAGTATACGTCGACATCGTGGCGTTCAAACTTTATTTTATTTTATTATCTTATAACTTCATTTGTAAAGTGTCATGTGACGTCAAATGTCATGTGCGTCAAATCACAATGTAGATTTATCGTGGTATTTATTTATTTATCTTATAACTTTAATTCTCAAGTGTCGCTCAAGGTTTATTTGATTTATTTATAATATAACTTAATGATTTTGAATAAACTTAGTTAATTTATGTTTTAAAAAAAACTGACATATATAGAAAAGGTTTAAGTTGTTACAAAGAATAATTGAGTATAAATTCATATTTCTGGAAATTCAACCTTCAAAATACCAGTTTCATTTCATTGATGATTCGAATACAAACATATGCTGTATTTCGCTGACATTCTGGGTATCGAATTTCACTTTATATACTATTCGCTTCGTTTCACACTCTTAATCAAAAGATAATTCCATCCACATGCGTAACATGTGCCATATCATGTGCATCATAGGCGTAGAAATATACAGCTACCATATTTTCGTCATGAGAAACTCTGAAACGGAAATATTTCTTTTATTAACCTTACTCCATGAACCAATTGGATCCAAGAGTATAAGACAGAATGAGAAAATACTTTTCAATGCATTTAAAGTTGTGAAAGATTTTGATAACATATTATATTTAATTGAAATCCGTTAGTTCTGAGGAGTAGCTATTAAGTCAAGGCATGTTTTTAATTCTTGATCGTTTCTCCTAGTATTTTTCCTCCTATATCCTGTATCCCTCCTTTATTATTGCCAATATATCGGCCTACGTTTCAATGAGTGACCATATTTTCAGGGGCAATTAAGAAACGTTAACCAAATAATTTAGTAAAAAAATAGGCAGTCATAGGGACTGCCGATAGAAGTGAAAACTTAAAACCATGAAGCGCATGTATTAAAACTTTGAAATGCATGTATGCAGTAGTTTTATAAAATTTTAAAGTATTTTTAATTTTAAAATCTGCGTCAAAAATGTTATCGCACAACTAGAAATCTGTTTTACCACGCTAGTTAAATAACTTCTAATCTACTATCAAATATTCATTGCATGATGTATTATAAAGGTCAAATATTAAAAAAATAAATAATATCAAATTTTTAAACGCAAATATTGATATGAATATTGAAAATATTTGAAAATAAATTAATTTTTATTAATTTTTTAATATGAAAATATTAATATATTTAGTACTTTCCACGTAGTAACTTAATTTATTTGTATATATAACTAATGTTGGAAAATGCGTCACCCTGCTACAGATATACTGCCGGTGACGCGAACCCACGACGTTTTACCATCCAAAAACCGTCCAACGCGCACATCTTGTAGTCGACTGTTTTATTGGTGGTGCATTATATATACATATATATATATATATATATATATATATATATATATATATATATATATATATATATATATATATACTAAAAGTGATAGCTACAGATATGCTGTTAGTAACAGCATGTCGGTGACGCGAACCCATAAGATCTTACCGTATCAAAAATAGCTCAAAACGCCAAAGAAGTTTTCACTTCAAAAACATGTAAATAATGTACGTATTGCAAATTTTAATTTTTAAATAATCCCCCATTCCTGCACCGCCGCACAGTAGTCCACTCGTATACAAGTGGTTGCATGAGATTACGTAAATTAGGAAATCTACTCAATCGTCGTAGACCAAAATCATTATCTAGGATAATGATTTTCGTCTAATATAGTATACAAAGAGGTATAATTTAAAAATCATATGAAAATAATAACAAATTAGTGTATCGCAATTTTAAAAAGAGAAAAAACTTACTTATAAACTAGGTATTATAAATAAGTACTTGACCAATATTATATAAAAATTACCTATAATAAACCTATCTACAAAGGATGAAACAAATAGAACTAATGTATTACCATTATAATAAATGTTTATTCTTCATAATGATCGCTGATATTGTTGTCAGAATCATCAAAATCCGAAAACATCACATCCTCGAAATTGGCGGCCTGAGATCTGATTGCAGGAAAAGCAGATTCTGGACATATTAAATAGCACAAAACCTCCCTTGACCAAATTTCCCTAGGTTTGGTAACCTTTTAGTAAGCATTAGATGACTGCTATTAAACCGCTAGGATTTCCGAGTATGATGTTCGCTTATTTTTTCGAGTTATTTATGGTGAGCTTGTTCCAACATTTATCTTATTGGTAGTATGCATGTATATACTATAACAATACCATGAACCAATACCTTATGCACTGTGACCGGCATGTAGTGCCATGTATACCAATCCAGATACAGAGATTTGGTTTGACTCAACAATTGGCAGAATTTCTTAATTTTAATACGATATTTAAATCGAGAAATTCAATTATATAGTCAATTTCTCAATTTTAATACGATATTCAAATGGAGAAATTCAATTATAGAATTTTTCAATTTTAATACGATATTCAAATCGAGAAATTCAATTATAGAATTTCTCAATTTTAATACGATATTCAAATCGAGAAATTTAATTATATAGTCAATTATAAACCCCAAAAAATGACAGTTCCATATCAATTCCTGTTATTTCGACAGAAATTTCTGTGTTTCTAAAAAGCTTAGGCTCTGGCTTATACTTGTCGAAAATAAGTCCAAGTTTTTATTTGAATAATGCTTGGATTTATTTCTTTGTAGCGTCTACCTTTTTTTTTGTTATCAGCACCCCTCACGTGCCATGATTTTATAGGAAGACAATACGCAATATGGAGTAGACCCTCAAAGGAATGCGTGTAGAGGAGAAATGCAAATCTATCAACTTCCACATGTTCAGTCTTCTCCAAAGGCTTATTCATCCCTGAACGCTTTGCGCTACATATAAAGCACTTAAACGTAATATCGATATTAGACATAATATTACATATACTACCATTGACCACTGTAAAGTGCAAATCACGAGTAATGCTTCATTGTAACTCAGCAGTTCGCACATTAGATGGAGTTAATCCATCGAGTTAATTAGATGGAGCTATGGAGGAGCACATTAGATGGAGTTTGCAATCGATTGTTCTAACCTAACAGGTTCTTCTTTAATTACATTTGAATTTTCTTTAACCAACACAAATTTAATTGATATACAATATTTGATGGATCCGGGAATGGATTGTTCCAAATAATAGTTCCATCTAAAGTGTATTTCAGCTGCAGGGGAATTAAAGCTATAGAGACTAAATATTCATCCGTGTTAGATGAGTCTGTAAATTGTTGTTTATATAGATTATGTCCCGAGCTACTGTGAAATCCATGTTTATAAATTTTGGTAAACGATTTTCTGAAACATCTTTTTTTTCAGATTTTGGTAATACATTTTTCTGAGATTCACCAATTCTAGAAACTGTGTGTGCAATAAGGCTTAGAGTTGGACCTCAGCATATGTTTCGGTTACCTCGGCGAAATAATCTGATGGTTTTATCTTTTCTAAGATTTTGAATACTCGGGAAGGTTCCTGGTATAATTTATTAACGGTAGTCCAGGACAAATTATGTTCATTCAGCAAAAGACATAAATCTAAATATAATGATAAAACTGCATCATTATTTAGTATCTTCTTGGGCTTTTCTTGGTCAATGTTGGACTTGGCAGGTGACGTGGACATCTTCTTTATAGTATTGACTACTACAAAATTCCCTTCATCTCGCAAGGACATAGTAAGTACCAGCGCCAACTCAGAAACGGAATAGCTACTTACCAAATGAATGAAAGAAAATGAAGGTTTTCTTTCATATCTTAGAATGGGCATACTCGCCAAAGGTATTTGATTTTCTGCCTCGTGAGAATCCAGTACCGAACCCTTCTCCACCAATGGATGACAATGTAGTTGGCAGCTCAAATATTTCGGTCAGCCACAAGTTATTATATTTTAAGGAATTGTTTATGTTCAATCCTGGTTTGGTGCACTTTTTTCATGTTACTGTACAAAAAACTTTAATTGTTCATTGGCAACTATTTATTTGGTCCTCATCAGAACAGTTATCTAAATTATAAACACTTCCGAGAGCTGCTCGGACACAGCTTATTTTGTATCCTTTGTGGCCATCACGCGTAAAACAGTACAATTATTTCAAACATGTTTGAACTACCCTCATTTAAACCTTTTAAAAACTAATGAAAAAATAATTATGTACTAATGACCCCTAATTAGTCCTAATTGAAATTTTAGATATGTCTAATCGATTCGTTTACCTTATGTTTTTTTATATTTCGAGCAACCACTTGTATGGGAGTGGACTACTGTGTGACGGTTTAGAAACTGTGCATAGATGCATTTAATGCACGCGTACCGTAGTTTTTTATGCATTATTAATTGCAATAATGGACCAAGGTAAATAGTCGGGCATACAATGAGATTGTGCGTTGTTACACTTTAAGTGGTGAAAGATTATGTGACACAGAAAGCCGATACGAACGTGAAAGTTTACATACATTTAGAAAAACCTTCAAGTTGAGTGGTGTATTGAGCGAAATTAATTTCATGTCGGACAAGTATTAAAATATTAGTATGGAGATAAAAACGTGTAAATAGAAGTTGATTAGGTAAGTAAGTTTTCAATTATTGTAAATAAGTCGATTTCATTTCATCAATTTATTTAAAAAAATATTAAGACGATCCTAAGCTCATAAAAATATGAACGGAAAATTGTAATTTTTTTACGCAGAATAACGTACTGTTATATCCTGTACTTGCTAGCAATAATGCTTACACAGCACCTGTCTCACGATTCTCGTATCAACATGATAAGGGCATCCGGCTGCCAGAGTATTGCATTACCATGACAAGCTCTGTTCCCAGGCCCGTCAGCAAACTCCACTCCCAGATGCATCAGCATTGCTTATGCTTTATAAACCCTGGACCGAAGCTTCACGAAGTTCAGATAATCACAGTTCAATCCAGTCCTTAGTCCGCGTCAGTCGTAATCCAGATACAAGCGCGATCAAAGTCTAACTAAATATTTTATAAAATATAATAATTCGTTTAAATAATAATATCTAAAAAACAAATTGTTTTTTTTTGATATTAAAACTTAAAGTCGTGATAACAGTACGCACATACACACGAATTTTTAAGACGCATTTTCGCAACAAAAATGATTAGTGCACACATATTTCATGTTTTTTTCAAAAATCAAAATAATGCTACTGTGACATTTATATCTAATTCAATGTTAATTAAGACATCTTTTTTCTTTAGATGTGAGCTCTAGAATGTCATTTTCAATTTTGTTCATCGATTAAAATGTAACCCTGTATAATAATTTAAAAATGACTTTTTTTCTTTACGTATTAGAGGATAGTTATTTTTTTTATGATACATTCAACTTCAAAACCTTGTTAATGTTGAATGTATCATAAGAAAATAAATATCCCTCTTCATGCTAAACAACTTTTTTCAAGAAACTATAGTTCGCATTCTTATGGGTTTCGAGAAAAAAAAATGTGAAAAAGTTTTCATTTCCATCGACAAATTTCATAATTTTTCATCATTTTATAAATAATCCTTCTTAAATAGAATGTAATCGTATTGACTTCAACTTCATTGTGTAACTATTTTATGGTATTTTACACCAAAACCCGTTAATCAGCTGCTAAAAGTCCCTTGGAAGATAATAAAATGATTAAAGTCGTAAAGCGCTAGAGCTTCACCACAAATAAGTAATATCGAAGAGGTTGATGAAGGGTGCATAAAACACTGTTACTAACTTCCAAACATGCATCACGGCATTATAACCCGAGGTCTACCAGTTCATGTTAGGTTGTTTTTATGATGGTAAATTAATATATTTACATCTATTTTTAAATATATACATATTTATTGAAATATTTAAATAATGTATTTTTAAATTGCATTTTAACAGTAAGTAAATCAAGAAAAACAGAAGACGACATTAAAAAACATGGTACAATAATTAAATTCGCCAATAGGTCTATAAATTTTAAATCAGGAAGAGATTTTATTTTTTATATTGACTGCCTCTCATTCACATTTCTTCTGAAGAGATTTTGATTCTATTTCTTCTTTTATGTAGAATTAATGAGTTAGTGGCAGTTACTATCAGATGTTAACTATCACTTTATGTGAAGAAAGAAATACAATTTTTTTTTCACTCAAAACTCGATGATCACATTATTTAATTATGTCCCGAATTCTGCTTAGCTCGTAAAACAAATTATGTAAAATGGTATGAATATTTAATAATAAGCAATGGAGAACTTGCATAAAACCTGTTATTCAATATTGTTTTATTAATAGAGTAGAAGAGCATGGAAAAAGAGCAATAGTAAAGGCTCCATTGACAAAATGCTGGTTTTCATCACAAAATCTTAGTTATAAATTATGCAAAATTAATGCTGTTTTCGACTTTAAAGCAGAATCAAGTGACGTCAATGAATATTAGTCCTCCTGTCATTGTTACGATCGGTACCAATAAGATAATGCGTTTACCTTTGGGCATTAGTTTCAAATTTGTGTCATTGAAAAAAATTAGAAAAAATAAAATAAAAAAACTTGTAAGACCCCATGAGCCGCCTGGCCGATGTGAAACGTCTAAATTGTTTTGTATGTTTATGTTGAAATATTTTTATTTGAACAAAGTGAAAACTAAAAGAAAAACAAATATTCAAATAACAAATTATTAATTTAATTTTAGTATTAATATATATATATATATATATATATATATATATATATATATATATATATATATATATATTTATATATATATACACTAATAATGTAAATAAACGTTTTTAACGTTTTAAGAGAGTTTAATACCATACACCGATATAAGCGTTAATAAATAAGAAACAATGCCGATTAAGTCGGAAAGAACCGACAATACATGAAGCGGCCGAATGGTAAAATGCGTCCTGCATCGAATCGTGATTCGATCAATATACTGCTAAGTAATCATAAATTAAACACGGCGCGCGATGGTAAATTTAGTTCCGATTGAGTCGGGCTGCGAGCGACTGCAGCTCCACTATAGTACTAAAATAATGCCGGTAAGTGCTATATTTCCAAAGTTACAAGCGATCTTGCCATAACATATTTCGTTACACATGGTTTTTGCAAGGTCCCCCCTCTGACCGAAATGAAAGACGTTTCACGTCAAAAACAGCAATAAAGATCATAGAAAATACATATAATTTAGAAATCATTTGGAAAAGAGTGGATAGCTATTTCCAGTTAACACTGGATTATACAATTAAACGATAATAAAATAATAATGGAAGTAAATATTGAAATATTTGATATAGCTATAATGAAACTGTGAGTTTTCACAGAAATTAATAATATCACATACCGTTAATAATCAAGTGTTACAAAAATACTTGAATGACGATTGCTGACTTCCATTCATACCTGAGCAGGATCAATTTTAAATCAAGTGACAACAAACTGACCATTGTTCCATTAATTTTGTCAATGCCCAATGAGGAATAGTGGTGTAATATAAAAGTTTTTATGTAAATTCAGATAAAAATAAAAAAAAAATTATATTTATAAAATATAGCAAGTAAACGTAGGTAAATGATTTGAATATATATTTTTTTTCGAATAAGATAAAAATGTAAACGCATGCTGAGCACGCGGAAATGTGCATTAACAAAAGATTTGACGATAACTATACATAAGGAGATAATAACTGATACGATCAAAGAATTGAAAAAAATATCTTTGGAAAATCCCAATAGCATAGGATTGATCTGACGATCTCGACAATCTTCAACGAATTACATACGGTTGAACCGCATTGAATTAACCTCGCCCGTGTATTACGATATCAGCAGTCACTAGATATCATAACAACACAATGCCGCAGCTAGACGACACCCAAACGGAAACGATGAACCAGCACAAACCACACAAAGCATGGAAACCAGGTACACCTCAGCAATAACGATGCGAACACGAAGGAATTTGAAACCCTGTATTGCTTCACTTTTATGTATCAATTTAATAATAAATACATTACTGTTCTGTCATTAGTAGGTTTACAAGTATTTTTATTGTATTTAAATTAAATTAAATTCTTTTTTTTAAATACCGATATCTCTCGAAACATATATCGTGTAATCCAGACTTTATTGTCTTTTTACGTACAGTATTCGATAAACCTAGGTAAATGTAGTTTGTTGGGTGTCAAATGATTTTTCCTGGCATTAGTTTAAAAGACATCATTGGGTATGCAGTTGCCGTGAAAAATTAAATCATCGATTAGTGAACAGATTTTATGATTTAGTGCATATTTTATATAATTAGTGTTAAATATCATTTTGTCAATAGGGTTTAATGAATTTGGTGATATAGTACTATATTGTATATAGAGATTACTGAAGATTTCAAATATCCCGGTGTATGATAAAATTGCAAGGGAATTTTTTTTTGTTTTAATTTTTATACAGTTATTTAATAAAAACACGAAAGGTAACGAATTAAATGAAACTACGTGATGTAGTATTATTTCTACTTTCTTTAAATTCTTTACCACGACCTAAGTTCGTTGTATTACAACATCTTCAGGTGGGCTAAAGAACTTAAATAAAGTAGAAATAATACTACATCACGTAGTTTTGTTTAATTTTGAATAATGAATTTCTATAGATTAAGGCCAAATATATTTAATACGAGTGGTAACATTGAACGTTTTTAAAATATTCAAAGTGGAATCAACTGGCTAGTTTGTAATTTATTCTTTATTTTTCAAAATACTTTCCGTGACACTCTATATCTCGTTTCATTTGATAAAATCACTGAGAGAAACCGTCTCTTATATCTTCTTTATGCACCTATTCTATGGCATTTTCAAAGATAGCTTTTTTGGAATCTTGAGATCCTACTTCTCGCTATTAGTCTTTCTGAAGAACGAAGTGACTATCTTTTTTTTCTAGCGCTTTGCCCTTACTTGGCCTTTATAAGCAACACTTCAGAAGAAAAAGCTCACTGCGCACACCGCTTCTTAATTTTAGGTTCATAAAGGTATGTTCATCTTTCGTTGTTCGTAACTCTTGACGATTTTAAATAAAGCATTTGAGTAACCCCATAGATTTTTTTAACATTTTGCGACACCAATGAACTCCGTGATATTTTTGAACACCGGTTAAATAGTGCTAGCTTCTGTAGCACAAAAGTTCTTGACGCCTAAATGTTCATGTGTAATTTTATTTATTTGACACATAATATTGCCTAAACTTGCGCGAATTTTTGAATAGGTTACTGTCATGTCAGTTTTTATCATAACATTCCAATAAAAGTCTATCATAATTTCATTTTTGACCGATACCACGAATTAATATTTTCTTCTTTTAAATTCATCTAGACGTGATAGACATAATTTTGAAATTACCGCAAATTTATAAAAAACACAAATGACAAATTCGAGCAAAACGTGGTTTAAATAAGTATTGAATTTTCGAAATTCAACAATCGAATTGTTTTATAAATTACCATTATTACTAATGGCCAGTTATAAAAGTCAGTGTCTTATACATTGGCCCGTATATGTAAGTAGTATATGTCTTGTACAGTGGCCAGTTATAAAAGTCAGTCTTTCAGTGACACCTTAGTATTTTTATGGAATGCGTGAAAATAATATCAATGATGAAATTGTAAAAACTCTTTGTTTTATAATTTTCTTTAACCTATTTTATAAAAATAATCAATGGCAGTGGTAACCGTGAGATTAATAAACAATAATTAATCTATTGGATAATAATTCAAGGAGCAGTTATAATTATTAACCTCACCAGTAAACGTTCGTTTTATTTTTTCACGAGCGGACATAAGACAGCGATTTCCTCACGTCCGTATGTACTCATATATCCGGAGGAATCCAATCTAACCGGGAATCCCTGCAGACCATAGGGTGACCGTACTATAAACACAACAGTTGTAAACAAAGTCGGTTTATCTTAATTTATTGAAAATGTTCATGTTGTTAAAAAGGAAATGTTGTTAAGGATACTGTTTGTATTTATTTTATGTAACGTCATAAATACACACCGCGTTTTTATTATTTTATTTCGAAATTTTATTCAAAATCTGTCGTGGACTTCCACAACATATAATACATTTTATTACCTGATATATTGGTTGAATGGAAGAGGTTTCTCCAGTCGCAGTTAATCTGCTTGATGTATTTTTATATAAAATTCAATAAGTAAATAGCTGTTTTCATATTTATTAATTTCGACGTAAATGATAATGAGACATGAAGCAGGTTACTATCCTCGCCTGAAAAAATTAAATATTTTTAATGAAATGCTTGTGAAGTATACGAGCACTTCTTTATTATATAAATTATGTTTTTATTGTATTTTATTCAAGAATAATAAACCACAGATGTGTGCAAGTAGTTATTATACTTGCAGTTTATTGTAAAACAGACCCCTGGTATCGTGCTACAATAAAACAGTTATTGTGACGAATCATCACTCCGACACGGGCCACTATGTAACAATGTAACTGTTAATTTGTATTAATGTCTATGTTGATTTATTAATTTCAAATAAAAAAGATATTTGTAGCAATAAAATTAAATTTTTAACATGATAAACCTTTGACATATGGAAACATAAAACTTTTACAGTTTATGAAAGGACAAATCTTCTTGTTTACTATATTTAACTTCTTATTTCTTAAAACAAATTTAATTATATATTTCTAATTAATATTAGTTGAAAATAACATTAACAGTATAAACACTAACTCTGTTTTGGAGAAAAAATGTGTTTAAATGAGATTTATGAGTTGGTGTTCAAATCTAAACTCTTGTAAAACTGTATTTTAGGTAGATCTGTAGATTGAAGATATTTAAAAAAAATTAAGAAATATTTCATTTAATTCAGGTTTCTTTAAACCCAAAACGCATTTTTAAAATGGTTATCTATCTGCATGTATGAAATTTTAAACTAAAAATATACACGTGACGTCACCACAAATTCAAAAAAGTAACTGTTAGATTTACGTTATTTATTATTACATTATTTCTTGTTACAGTTATTACGACTGGAAATTAATTTCGTACTATTCCAAATAGTTATTCAGTTAGATGTTCAAATGCTGAAAAAATACTGTCCGTGACTCTATTCAAACACCCTTTTGAAGAAAGGTAAGTGTTAGCATCGGATGAACTTAATCACAGCTGACAATTCCTGTTTACATAGGGAGTATTGATGGTAAGCATATTATTATAGTTAGCACTCCTAATTCATGTAGCAATTATTTTAACTACTCAAAAATAAATTCAGTAGTAATGGACATAGAAAACTGAATGTAGTTTTTTTTTATATATGGTGGCGGTTATATATGGTGGTGATGGGACCGGCTAGGAAAATAATCTTTGAATTGGTTCCGAAAAAATATTGGAATTTTTGAAAACTATACCACAGAAAAGAAATTCAACAGCGGAACAAAGAACATTCCAAAGGATAGATAGTCTCGACGAAGTAATATGACTACTTCCCATGTTCCTGTATAAATGCATGTTTTAATTTAAAAACGTCAATGAAACCATTCAATGGCCATCTTAAGTTTAGTTTAAAAACACCAATGAAATCATTTGATTAACAATACATTTAATAAGCGAGTTGCTAGAAACAACAGACGAAAATAAATATTTAATAAGCGCTTATGTCCCGCTAGAGACGCAAGTGGCTTATAGGCTAACAAATAGGGAATTTTTTTAAGCTCGTTCAACAAAAAATATCCAAAGCTATTAAAGTTTGAAAATCATTGGATACGTGCTATAGCCATTAGCATAGTAACAACAGAGACTGAAGTGTTGGATAATTATTACGCTTAAAAAATTGTAAAAATGATGTATAAATAAAAAGATGTACTTAAAAAATATATGACTATTAGGCTCAACAAAAAGATGGCTGAAATTGTATTGAATATCAGTATACAGTGTGCGTTCAGCAGACATCGCGCCTGAGCCTTCTGTAAAGTCCTTTTGTGCTAAAAATTACTAAATATTAGAAGTAGCAGAGAGTAATCAAGAATATGGATACTCACAGTAATTGTGAAGATCGACTGACGTAAATAACACTATCAATGTTATTTTTAGTTGCTATCGATAATTTTATCTTCCCATCTATCATGATTTGACAGAAAATTCAAACTATAAACTTGTTATATGTCAAAAATATAAACCATTCCTAGATACTGCTTACCTTGCATAAAAGGTACTAAAAATACGGAACTTACCGCTTGTGTTTAATTTTACGCCAGAATCATCCTATAATTTAACATCAACGTCAAGCAACTCGTTTGGTAGCCTCAACGAAATGATATTAGTCGTGAAATTCTTAGCAAAATACATTCTCTAAGGCCTTTTCAAAGTTCTAACATAAACTAAGATTTATCTAATCTGGCTATCCATGCTTGACTATGGAGTTGCATGCTGTCTGGACCGTACCAAGAAACGCTTAAATAAATTAATCGCTTTATGGTTACAAAAATCGTGTTTGAGCTACAGTTTTGACCTCAGGAAATTTGATGGAATTTCTGATTTGCAGGCCCCATCTTAACAGATGACAGATTTGCTGATCGCAGAATCTGCACGTTCTTTGTCTTTCTTTTAATGTGTCGAAACTCTTTTGTAGCTCAGATTATCATACACATCAATATTCTTAGCTTGACGTGCACAGGGCCTTGGACTTTGGTCAGAAAATCTCCTTGTTATGCTTATCCCGGAATATGATACCTCGTTACGTCTTCACTTTTCCATATTGCGAAACTTTGAATTAAGCTGCATCCTAATATCCAAAATGTGCCGTCAATTCAAGCATTCAAAACTCGTCTGGGAAAAGTTTCTTCTGTAACTCCTATTCATATTTCCCTTCGTTTCCTTTTTGGTTTTCTTCTAAATCTTTCTCCTTCTTTTATTCTTGTCGATATTAATTAGGTCCCCAACTTTGTTCATAAGTGGACCTTCAGATAATATTAATGAGTTTAACGATTAATGCACGTGAAAATATCTAATATAGTTAATGCACTCTGTATTGAAATATCAAAACACCAAATTTAATTTTTTTATTGGTTGTTTGTTGTAAAACTTCATCAAAATTATTTTAACTGGGAAACGAACAAAAATTCCAAAACCAATATTTTGTGTTTTATTACTTTCAGTATTTTCTACTAAATGTTTTTTTCATAAATACGTTCAAGGGACTGACAACACAATTCTACAATTTTGTTATATGCATAGACAATAAATATTGCAACATTCAAATTTACAGAGCTTAATACTAAACCAACTAGAGCAACTAAATTATAAATATTGAGAATATCAAAGAGATTCAACTTTTAAACAAATCAAGGAAACGAAACAAGCTTAAAATTAATTCTTCCAACATTAGAAAGCCTTATTTACGGAAGAAAACCGAAAACGATATCACACCAATTTCGCAAATGTATGTGCAGGAGGAAAATATCATTATGCTATTTAAAATACACATAACGCAATCTAGGTTGTATATAGGTGCACTATATATTTGTATAATTACTACACATCGAGTAGCTAGGCTCACTTTCTTGTTTTACTTGTACTAAAAAATATAAGTACATTTTTTAAACTATTCAATTCGCATATATTCTGATGGTGTGAACCAATTGCGACGAAATAGGAACTTCTAGTTAACCGTAATATTCTTCTGAAAACACAATTTGAACTAGTTTAGTAGTTTTTAAATGATGCGTGCTCTAACACAAAACAAACCAAAATTCCGAAAACAATATTTTTATGTCCTATTATTTATATTTCCCTAAAGAATTTATACGTAGACACTTTAATATGCACGTAATTTATATATATATATATATATATATATATATATATATATATATATATATATATATAATAAAATAAGATCAATAACGATACAATAACGTATAAAATAATGAATTTAACAACAGATTCGAATTTTAAACGAATTGAGGAAATAAAGTAAGCTTATATGCGCACAACATCGAAAAAATTAATATGCGGGAGATGATCATGGCGGATGCCTGCCCTCATGCGTCTGCACGAATTCAGATTGCTTACTTAAACACTGATCCCTTCCGCATCACTCCGTACTTCAACCTTGGACCATGCCTATTTGGCCAATGTGTGTGTACATGTGGAAAAATGTATTACCCGCTATAAAATTGTCGAAGGCAGGAATGTTTTCCGTTCTAATAAACTTTTCCCCCATTACTACCGGGCTCGCAAACATTACATCCGGTTTGAAAATGTTGAATCTCGGCATTATATTACTCAATGTTCTGTCAGACATGGTAGTAACTTAGATCAAATTCTGCTTCTCATTATGACAAATGACTTACCATCAGTTATCAGCACAGTTTGTCACCTTCTTCTTACCAATCTGATAGTGAAATGTTCAAAATAATATCGACTCAGTATCCCAAAGAAGTTTGAGCAATAACCTATATTTTAGTGTAAGTAAATGTGCAATGATGAGACGCTGCCCCTAAACGTGTTTCCCTTGTGCATAGATGGAACCACCATCGAAAAGGTTTCATCTGTACGGGTTCCCGGTATAATCAGTTATGATTTTTTTCACATTTCACAGTACTTTATAGGTTTTCTGACATCAGAACCTGTTAGAAAACCTACAAAGTACTAGGATTTGTCATATGTCATTCTCGTAATTTTCATAATAACGAATGTATCATTTTTTTATCTAAACGCATAGTCCATGGTATTCTTGAATCCAATCTGGCCTCTTTTCGAAGCTACTTATGTCCTCATATTGAATATAATATTAAAAGAGTTCCATTAGTTTTTGTATTACAAATGAATTGATATTATTCTTATTCATTCCTTTCCAAATTTATAATAGTAATGGTCGGATGTAATTTCGTTCAACTTCAACGAGATTGCTTTTGATCATACATTTTTTTTAATTACTAAATCATTACGTTGATAACCACTTGAAATTGTATTTAGAAGTGCTTAATGCTCCCGATTGCTACACGAGAGGACGATGTCAAAATTTATTTCACATACCTAAAGCGCGCACGAATATCCTACAATCTTTACCTATTTTCTTCGAGCATTTTCATTATTAAATGCAGTATTGCGAGATGCACCCAGTCTAGATATTTTTCTGCTCTAATGACTACTCTAGTAATTGCGTTATGAAGTTGTTTGATGGTTCACGTCTGATCACCAGTTATTCGAATTGCTGTGTATTTCTACCTTATTTGTAATTGGTACTATTTTTGTATCATATTGTTGTGCTTATATATTTGTATTGGACCATGTTATTAAATCCTATCACATTCCCAACGGTTTGGGTAATTTTCAAGTAATATATAAATATATTAAATACACGTGGCGCCATCTATTGATAGATATGTTTATGTAATAACTACGTGTCGAGTAACTAAGCACTGATTTGTGTTGTACTAAAGCAAAGTCAGTTAATTTTTGAGAATATTCTTATTAATATCTTCTGATTGGATGAGTAGATTCCAATGAAATTTAAACTAAATTTTTCTTCAAGTTAACACCAACTTTTTTTTATTATGTTAATCGAGTCAGTAGTTTTTACTTGATGTTTGTTCTAATAAACACACAATTGGGTCTAACGCCATCGGTCATAAGTAAGAAATTAGCGCCATCTAATCGATATTTATCGCACTACGTTCTATTACAAAGACAGAAGAGATTCGTAGGAAATAAGTGCCATCTATTTCTGATTTAACAAACTTTATTAAAAGAGATGCGGTAATGCCGTAGTTCTACGTTAAAAGTTTCAACACTTTTTTTCTGTGCGGTTTTCAATTATTTCCAAAGATTTTTTTAAATGTTATAGAAATTTCTCGAACATCCTTGACAGGGTATATAAAGAGCGCAGTGTTCAATTATCCGTTCAGTTATCAAATGAGTTTCGGAGAGTTAAGGGCAAAAAAATATGGTAATGTCACAAAGAGAATTTAAAAAGCAGCTACTTAGTGAATTGCACTTAAGAAAAAAGTGAGCGAAGTATACGCAATATACGCACAACGACAAGTGAAGATGTACTTTCTTTGAAGCAGCCAAATTTTTGGTATCAAAGGTTCAAAAAAAGGAAAGTTTGGTCTTTCAGATAATATTAATCTAGAACGATGTATTGTATTCAATTTACAAAAATTAAGAAAGTATTTCTAAAATAAATCCTAGGTTAAGGTCGCGTTATCTGGTAGAGATGTTCTCATGCACTTATACTGTAGTATAAACATAATATCAAGCTTGAGGGATCAAGTATAAATATCCTCCTTGCCTACCACACTAGCTAATGCTCATGAACTTAAATGGCTTTATCAATGCAATAATTAAAATTACACATTTTTAACTATGGCACTCGTTTATGCTCTTTTATTTAAAAGTTCCTCAGGAACTGATGACCCATATGCTGTTGAGGCCAACGCAACATAAAGATTGATGAAGAAACCACTGCGTCATTCACATTCATGCGAATAAAATCTTTCAGAAACTATCCATCAAATAAACGTCGTACGTCTGACAGCTTTAACTCAACGTAAAGTTATCTTCATTTTATCCGTCTTATCGCACGATTCAGTTTTATCCGTCTTATCGTTAAAACCGATTGCGACACTTACAGGTTGATGCGAAACCCTTTTTAAACTGCATTTAATTTTTTTAAACCGTGTTTTTGAAGTATACAGAATACGTGGTAACATAAATTAGTCAAAGTATTTCCATTGTACACAAATAAAAACATATAATAAGAAATGTGCAAATATAAACATGACTGGAGTGCGTCATGACTGTTAATTTATTGATGTAAATAATACGGATAAGACACGAGTATACAAACGTCTTAAAATACGGTGTTCTTCACCATTGACATTAAAATTTATATCACATATTAAGATATTCGTATTTCCATCTCTCTTACACTCAGGAAGTATCACATCGCGCAATTTAGATCTAGGTTCTCTGAGTTATCTCCCTCCCATCCGTGACCCCATCTACGTCATTTTATATATATTACAAACGTGCAATTATTTTTATTATTTGTAAATAATTGATATTTCTAAACAGTTATGATTTTAATATATACTTATACATTAAATTTTACCCCTTAATTAAGCGCCTAGAACTACGAACTTTTTTTAGTCAACAAGTTTTCTGTGTTCTTCTATTTTATATTTGACATTCATCTTAGTTATGCCATTTTGACTACTTTAAAAATATTTTGAGTCAAATAAAATTAATTCGTACACATATATTTGACGAAGAAAATTATTTTAGTTATATGTGTATATAAATATATATATATATATATATATATATATATATATATATATGTATATACATTTACAAAAATTGTGATCGTTATTGTTATTTGATCGATAGGTTGACATATATCCAAGAAATAAAATGTTCGATTTATTTCTAAATCAAAATACACTGATTGAATAAATAAAACAACAAAATCACAGTATATTATAATCAAGGTCAGCGAACAGTTAAAAAAAATTATTTTTAAGAAAAAACTTGTTATTTCCAAGAAGATTATTTGCCTATACGGGCAACGTAACGAAAACGTGTGACGAAATGATATTTATTATTATTGTATTTGAATATTTAATAATATTGTTTGATTATTATTAATATTATTTGAATATTTAATATTTGTTTCTCATTCATTTAAGTAATACAATAAGTTTATTTTAATTAGTTATATAAATAAATAAAGAAACATAGTCATCAACCGCGTCTTTAGTTAAATACCTAATAAAAACACGTTAACAATTTATAAAATAAATAATAAATATAAGAGGGGCAAAAAGTGGAAGGGGAGAACAATCGTGGAGCACATAAAAGACGAGTTTTTGTCGAATTTTTTGACGTGAAACGTCTTTCATTTCGGTCAGTCACATGCAAAACCTATATGTAACGAAATATGTTATGGCAAGATCATTTATAACTTTGGAAGTATAGCACCTACCCGCATTATTTTAGTGCCATAATTTAAAGGAAAGAATCCATTACGGTCATGCCATACGTCGTTGGTGCAAATGGTGCTGCAGTCGCGTCTAGCACGACTCATTCGGGACTAAATTTACCATTATGTGCAATTATTCGTGTGCAATTAGTATGTATTTAATTAGTATTTACTCAGCAGTACATTGATCGATTCGAGCGGGAGTGGTCGCGTTTGATAGGGCTTACGACTTTATAATATGTGTAGTACATAAAACTTACACTTCCGACCATTAAAAGTTGTAGAATTAAAAAAACTGTTATCCTTCTTAAAAAATTAACAACTGCTGCACTGTGGCGCCAACGCCAACGCCAACCTATAGCGTGTCCTCATAAATATACAGGTATATGCTTGCAGACCAGTTTATGGAAATTCACATCATTTTTCAAAAGGCAAATTTAGATCACAATAAATATTTTCAAGAATTAAAAGATGGTAACATTTTTGTAGGAAGATCTTAGCTAAAATCCATATTAAATTTTGACTATCTACTACTTGCAAAATTATTTGAAATGTCTTACTGCCATTGCCAAAACTCGAAGCTGGCTCGTTAGTCGATAATAAAGCACCCACCCACACCGTGTTTTATACGCAAAATACGAGAAAATATCACAAAATATTGGGGATATAATGTAAATAATAGTATTTATAATCTGAATTTAATGTAAATAACTTACTTCACGTTGCATTCTTTTTCACTTCAAACGTATGTGTTTTACACAACATATTTTCATTGTTTTAAACAAATTATGAAGAAAATAGAATAAAATCATAAAATTAAACCTGTTTAGGATAGATAAACTATTAAATAGTGCTATTTCTGTAATATCTAAAATGCAGAAACATACTAAATGAGCTAGCCGTATGTTAATCGGTATTTATCCAAAACAAGACTGATTTATCCACTTAGAAGTTAGTGAGATGTACCGTGATAATTTTCCCTTCTTTAAATACTTCCATCATCTCTGAAGTAGAATTATTTTAATTAGTTTTAATCATGACATTTGTTAGAATTTTGCTTCCTTTTTCTTCGGATCCTTCTCCCGCATCAAGAAAAATTGCTACTTTATTATGAATAATAAAAATAATCTTTTTGATTTATACCGTGGTTATCTGTTATAGACATGTTAAAATAATCAATACATAATTTTATGATAGTAATTTTCTACCATATAAAATACGTAATCTATATTTGAGCTAACTTTTCGCCTCGTTATTAATCACAAACTAAGTTCTACAATAAATCATTTTCCGTCGAAACTGTAAAACCTTGAAATCAACATGAAACTGATCATCAGGAATGCGTACCCGATAAACATTATTCCTGATAGCCCTTATTAGTTAGTTCCATTTCGGCCCTTCCTTGATCTCATTCTACCAGTAACTGAAATATTTTTCTTTATATTATTGTTTCAAAATTCAAAAATATATTTTAAAATTAAATTATATTTTATTTCCATAAGTTCTGAAATAAACTATGTTACTTTAATTGAAATACCTTGCAATCTTACATAAACTATAATATTGTTTTCATTGTCCTTTCTAATTAACTTTAAGAGATCACTCTTCTTAGAAACAAGTACAGAAAATTTGTTTACATTAAATATTGCTATAAATAAGTAAAATAAAAAAAAAAAAAATATATATATATATATATATATATATATATATATATAATAGAAATATTTTCTTTGTCATAACTATAACCGATAAAGTACGAATTATCATATTTATGTCATGTGTGCCATGTATGTCAAATTCCCAAGTCCGAGCATGGTTTCCGTGGAAATAGCATTTTCTTCCTTTTATATCTCGATCGCGTGTTACTACACGATGTCAAAAACTTAATAAAACATATTTGTTTATTTCTTTGTTTGTTATCCATTTTATGAAAACTGCTAAACAAAATCACATGCAATTTTAATACAATGATACAAATTTAAGAAATAACTGAAAAATAAACGATTGAGAGACAATCCTGCCTTCTATACTACAAATGTTTTTAGAACAAATTTTCACAGACTTATATTTTTTTTAAGTTTCATCTCGGCTATCTAAAACATCATCTCGGTTTCAAAATTCAATCAACACCTTAGATATTTGAATCACTTAATCATTCCATTCACAATTAATCCAATCATTATCGTTCAAAAACTCAGTCACGAGAATGAAGTGGCGGGCAGAAATTCTATAAGACCATTGGTGTACGAGATAATCATAATTGTCGTACTCATTGCAATTTCTTTGCAATACAGAATTGTTTTCATTTGATTTTTTTTTAATATTTATTTTCTTGTTTTTTAAAAAAAATAATAGAAATATACTAATAATTAATAACAACTAATAAATGATTTTAACTAACAATTGATTTGATATTAGTCACTTCTGCGAATTGCTTATAATTGGAAAATTATCTTTATAAGTTTAGATTTAGAAAGAGCAAGTAGCATCTAGTCCTATACTCTCTTCTATCATTAGTTCAAGCCCATTTTATTTGACATAATATTTTCTCTCCCGCTTAGTGCAAGTTTTCTTCTCTCATTTGTCATGAGAGAAGAAGTAGATTCTGGACATGCTCAAAGCATGTCCAGAATAATCTATTTACAGTGTAATTTTGTTTTTTTTTTTGGATCAAAGAAAATGTGTCCAGAATAATATACTTACAGTGTAATTTTGTTTTCATTTTGTTTTTTGGATCAAATAAAATGAAACAGGATAGTTTTGAAATCGCTATGATACTTGAAACTATGACTGTTACCGATTTAAATCCAACTGTACTTTCTCCTTCCTATAAAGGCAGAAGTCAGCTTATCTTCAATGTGTTTTGGAGTTAGAATTTCAAGTAGTCCGTTACCATTCTTACAGAGTAGGAATAATTGAGAGAGAGGAAATTCATGTTCATGGAAAAAAACATCTTTAGGATTGCTCCTCTTATGTCCACAGGTTCTTTTAAGCATTTTGTCCATATAAGGTAATATTAATTGTTAGTTTTTTATTTTTTTAATTCTTAGTATTTATTAATTATTAAACTAAAAAAGTCCATATCCACACTAACGGAGTCGCGAATTAAACGTAATTTAACATAAACTAATTTCCTTCGTTTGTTGCTTCGTGCAGTTGTTTTTAATTTTCTTTATTTTTATCAAAACTAAACGGCTACAACGGAATTAAACATAATTTAACATAAACTAATTTCCTTCGTTTGTTGCTTCGTGCAGTTGTTTTTAATTTTCTTTATTTTTATCAAAACTAAACGGCTACAACGGAATATTTTTATCAAAACTAAACGGCTACAACGGAATTAAACATAATTTAACATAAACTAATTTCCTTCGTTTGTTGCTTCCTGCAGTTGTTTTTAGTTTTCTTTATTTTTATCAAAACTAAACGGCTACATATCTCAGACCTTGATAACAGCATTACCGCGCAATACTGATAAAGAACGTATGAAGCAGCCTGTATGAATTGCTTAAAAGATAGTTACATAATTTTTTTTAAATATAACGAAATAACTTGACTACTTCGCGCGTTTCGTTACTCAGTATTCCACCGATCAAACTTAGTAGTAGATGACGCGTTGCGTGAAGTAAACATAAGCAAAATAGTATTAAACATATTTATAACATTTTTATTTACACGAAATTTTACTGTGATTGTGGTTTCGAGCTTTTTATCAATATTGTTTTGTAAATATTTTGTTTTTTTTTCAAAAATGTCTGAATCGGTGAGTGATCTCAGTACGGGTGTGCGGAATCAGTATATTGTGGCCATACTCAGTAAGTTGTGTCGATGAAATTTATGATTCGTATTTATTTTACTTTAACGATAATGAATAAACGTTTCCTTTGCCTTAACAAATAAAACTAAAAATAAACAAAACTAGTTGTATTATTCTTATTTTAAATTGGTATTAAAAATATTTGATAAATATTTTGCACGTAAGTAAGATATATACAATATCAGAAGGATGATAGGGTTATTGATGGGAAAATCAGGATTATTTAAAAATTGATCATTTCCTCAAATACTTGTTTTCTTTTAACGTGATTTATAATATTGTTCCCATCTATTTACCTACGGTTTATTATTTCATGCCCACATATTTTTAAATTCGTCAACAAATATTCATATCAGATATCAAAGTTGTTGTCTGTGACACAAATATTTTTGTGATAACAGAATGTAATTCGTCTTGTTCATTCAAGTATATATAAATTAATTGGAAAATTGATAAAGATTAGACTTGCGAGTAGCAAGAATTTCCACATATGAAACATTTTATAAAAATATTTTGGAGTATAGCGTAGAATTTTCCGATAACTTATCTTTTCGTTAACAAAGTGGTAAATGAAGAATCATAGAAATTTAGGAAAATAATTAATTATAATCGTCTTCCTTTGTTCAGATAAAATTATAAGCAATTGTTAAAAAAATAATATTTAAAGGAGAACTCGTCGAGCAGAATTAAACAAAAAATATTTAGAACAACATTTATAAACTTTCCAGACTGTACTTTTCTCGAATTTAAAATATGAAGATTGTAAGATTTTCACGATTTACATCGTTTAGAAAATAGTCAGTAATGACAGGAAAGGAGATATTTTAAAAACAATTCAAACTCGCAAGAGACAAAAATTTACATAAAATTAAAGACAGATAAGAGAGAGCAAAAATTGTTAGAAAATACGTCGAAAGCTACATATATGAAATTACCTTTAGCTCGAATAATATCATATCAATGTGCTACTTTCCTAATAAACATTATTACAACTATTTCTTTCTAACTATATGTTACATATATGAAATTACCTTTAGCTCGAATAATATCAGTTCAATGTGCTACTTTCCTAATAAACATTATTACAACTGTTTCTTTCTAACTATATGTTACATATATGAAATTACCTTTAGCTCGAATAATATCAGATCAATGTGCTACTTTCCTAATAAACATTATTACAACTGTTTCTTTCTAACTATATGTTACATATATTAAATTACCTTTAGCTCGAATAATATCAGATCAATGTGCTACTTTCCTGATAAACATTATTACAACTGTTTCTTTCTAACTATATGTTTCATATATGAAATTACCTTTAGCTCGAATAATATCATATCAATGTGCTACTTTCCTAATAAACATTATTACAACTGTTTCTTTCTAACTATAAGTTACATATATGAAATTACCTTTAGCTCGAATAATATCAGATCAATGTGCTACTTTCCTAATAAACATTATTACAACTGTTTCTTTCTAACTATATGTTACATATATGAAATTACCTTTAGCTCGAATAATATCAGATCAATGTGCTACTTTCCTAATAAACATTATTACAACTGTTTCTTTCTAACTATATGTTACATATATTAAATTACCTTTAGCTCGAATAATATCATATCAATGTGCTACTTTCCTAATAAACATTATTACAACTGTTTCTTTCTAACTATAAGTTACATATATGAAATTACCTTTAGCTCGAATAATATCAGATCAATGTGCTACTTTCCTAATAAACATTATTACAACTGTTTCTTTCGAAAATAATTCTAGCTAGTGGAGAACATTTTTTTACAAAAGAATGCTTATTCGTATTTAATATTGTTGTTATTAACAAAATTTTTGAGAAAAGGCATTTTATCGAGGTCGCCTTGATTTTCCATGATTTCACCATATCTCCAGCCATCATTTAACAAACACTCAAAAAATGGGTCATCGGAAAGTTTGTGCAGTTGTGTATATATGTGTGTGTGTGTGTGTGTGTGTATGTGTGTGTGTGTGTGAGTGTGTGTGTGTGTGCGCGTTTGTGTGCGTGTATGTATGTATAAACAAAATATGCTGTCGTGATGGAAATAGCAATTTTCATTTACTAATTTAATAATGGAAAACGCCCGATAACTAACGAGTTACCTGAAAAGCTATGTACAAGCGCCAATATTCAATAGTTTACAATACTCATAATAACATAAAAATTATTAATAAAATAGAAAAAAAACCTATTAATTGAAATTAGACATGAAACTAAATAATTATCAATCGTAAACGACCAAACAACCTCATGATCGCATTGCTAAAGCGGTCAATGCAGGAGAAAAATTATGAATATTGGAGGCCTCTTGTAATAACGGGTTGATAAATGTTAAAAACTGATAAGAGCTGCAAGATGTACGTGCGCACTCAAGCAGATGAAATCAACTGTGACTACATCCTCTGACGTAACAATTAGAAGCATAGAGCATTATCTCATTCGCGCTCTTGCACATGAAATCAACTATGACTACATCCTTTAACTTAACAATCAGAAGCATAAAGCATTCTCTCATTCGTGCTCAAGCTGATGAACTCAACTGTGACTACGTCCTCTAACGTAACAATCGGAAGCATAAAGCATTCTCTCACTCGCGTTACAGTAGATGAAATCAACTATGACTACATTCTCTGACGTAACAATCAGAAGCATAAAGCATTCTATAATTCGCGCTACAGCAGATGGGAATCAACTGTATATTATATGGCGTAACAATCAGAAGAACAAAGCATTCTCTCGTTCGCTCTCAAAGAGATGAAATCAACTGTGACTATCTTCTAACGTGACAATCAGAAGCATAAGCAACCAAGCATTACCAACTGAGGATTATCAACATAATTATTCAATAACTTAAAAGAATACAAAAGCAATTACCGTCGGTGTGGAGGGAATTACATCTGACCTTACTCATTATTAAATCTGAAGGAAACAAGTGAGGATAATGCCACATTTTTTTGTATAAAAACATATGTTTCATATATTTTTCATTATTTTCATTTCATGTTTTATATATTTTCATATGATTGCATTGGTTTCAAGAATATCGGGGAGTAGAGAGTTGAAGGAAGTCGCAATGAAGATATTGGAATGTAGCATGGCAAATCCTGGCACTCTCTATGCCTTCAGATAGGTTTTTAAACTGTTAAACTTCGGTTATTCATAGTAACACCAGGATCCCGCACGGATATCTTTTCGAACTTATATTTATAAAACATGTATATATCTAGGCGGGAATCACTTTAAAAAAGCTCACATATCGTTTTCAATGCCGAAATAATTGACGAAAATATTGAAAGCAAATCTGGCCAAAAATAGTTTTTAAATAGTTGTACCTCACTATTTAAAATAGATAAAGGTGAACCAAGGCACTTGTTGGATTTTGTACTGCAAAATTGCAAAAAATGTGTACTCAAACTTGCTTACTTTCTAAAACTTGCTAAATAATAAGTAAACTATAATAGACGTCTAAACAAAAATTTATTGTCGCTGATCTCAGCTTACTACTACCAACAGTTTTTGAAAATAAACGGTACGCCAGTTGTGAAACAATACGCAAAAACGGAGCACGACGGCACACAAAAGATATACCAAAAATAGTACGATTGTGCGGGTGAAAGGAAATTCGTTACGATCTCCCGATGATGCGTGCTGGATTTTTTATTACTTTATAATAAAAATTAAAATAAAGTTACATTAATTTTTTCTTTCCATAACTATTCAATTATTCATTGAATTTTTAAAATAAATATGCAAAAGTGCTCTTTTAAGCTAGTCACAGGGATGTTCTCCCTTAATCAGATATTTGCTTTGGGTACTGGTCGCATTCTCAAAACATTTACAATTGTTGTTAATTATTGAATATATTTGACGTTAATTTTGTAGAAATTCATTATTGACAATTAAATGAAACTACGTGATGTAGTATTATTTCTACTTTCTTTAAGTTCCTTACCACGACCGAGGTTTCGTTGTATTACCATCTTCAGGTGGGCTATTAGCAAAGATAATAACCCACCTGAAGATGTTGTAAGATCTTTGCTAACAGCCCACCTGAAGATGTTGTAATACAACGAAACCTAAGTCGTGGTAAAGAACTTAAAGAAAGTAGAAATAATACTACATCACGTAGTTTCATTTAATTGTCAATTGTTGTTAAATTAATTTAAACAGTAAATCAGTTATCTAACCCTTTTCTTGAAATGTTTATTAGATGACTTAGAAGTTAATTAAAATTGTTACGTTTCAAATTAATACGACTCAATACACCTTGTTTATTTTTGTCAAAGTCAAGTCCATATTCTTATTTTATTAATTAGCAGCAATTCTGCCTGCTCTTCGTGCTACGAGCTACG
The DNA here is from genome assembly GCA_039881145.1 of Druceiella hillmani. Taxonomy (NCBI): domain Eukaryota; kingdom Metazoa; phylum Arthropoda; class Insecta; order Lepidoptera; family Hepialidae; genus Druceiella; species Druceiella hillmani. The sequence goes on along the minus strand of JAYKKI010000006.1, from coordinate 44,958,641 downwards.
TTCTCCATTTCTAGAGTATTGGAATTTCTCCCTCTAGTATCAACACACAAGGGCACCCAAAGTACCATAGTACTAAAATAAATATGCATTATCATATTAAAAGGTTTTTTAAACAAAATAATTAGTCATCTAGTGGGTAATCATTAAACTTTAGTTAGCTGGTTAAACCTACGATGATTCTGCAATAGTCAGCTCTCCCTACAATTTTTTTTAGAAGCAGCCTCAATGATCGAACATGTTCTTTGTAATCAATAATTATTAAATTAATATTGTGTGTTTAAATCATCCGACAGTTTAGCTTTGTTTAGTTTTAAATTTATATTTTTTAGCTTTAAATTTATGTTCAGCTTTAAATTAAACTTCTAAATTTTTAGTATATTATTGGTTAAACATTAATACGATGTATCGAAACAAAGATGAGAAAGCAGCTATGAAAATAATTAACTTTCCAATACTAATGCGAATTGACGCGACACGTAAAAAATTGGCCCTTATAATTTAGTGACACGTCGATTCATATCTCTAGCAATCTTGATATACAAAGTGATGTATTGTATATTGATATTGTCAGAGATTTCAAATATTCCGCAATGTCACTGAATTGTAAGGGCCAATTTTTAACGTGTCACGCCAATTCGCATTAGTATTGGAGAGTTAATGATTATCATAACTGCTTTGTCATGTTTCTCTCGATATATCGTACTAATATTCAATCAATAATATTTTAATACGATGTCTATATAAATCTATAAGTATAATTTAAAGCTCATAATAAAAATGTTAAAAGCAACTTTAAAAAGTCAAGAAAATATTGGTATATAAATTTGCTTCCCCCGTTTTCTTATAGATGGCTTTAGCGGTAGTGGTGGTCGAAATAAATAGATCATAGACACCATGCAATAAACTTGGGCATCTGTCAACATAACCTCATTGATATATTAATTGGCTTGTGTCTGCGTCATAAAGTTTTTCTAGATTTAAAATGTCATTATACAAGCCAAATTCTCGTCATTCGCGGGAAATTTTTATTTTCTCTTTCAATTTGAAAAAATTTGCGGCTAAAGCTCATCGAATTCTCTTAAATACTTATAGTGAGACCGCTGCTAGCAAAAGAACGTGTCGTGAGTGGTTTCAACACTTAAAAGAATGCTGATTTTCACGTCGTAGACCGGTATGGCGAAAGATGGGAGAAAGTAGTGACTAGCTATGAACATTACTTTGAATAATAAATGTATACCTAATTTTTTTACAATAATGCCCATTTTTTTATAATAAAGACTCCGATTTCGGGATAAAAACGGTGGTAGCAAATTAGCAATTTTTTTAAAATAAATAGATATTGACTTCAGTCAGATCTGTTATATAATTACGCATTAAGTATTCATTTAAACACAATTTTCCAGACCAAATGTAATATTTGAATTTGTCCAACAATTGTAACATCTTTTGTGTTGCAGTCCAGGGCATAGCGCGAATCATATAATAGCATTATGGACTAAAATTCCGTGCAATGATTAACTCATAAATTTGAAATTTTAAATGAATCATGTTCCAACACTTTTAAGAATTAAATTAACACCAGTGCTTTCAGTTTTTCATATGCGATGCCAATTTTTAACATTATACCCACTGCTCTGCTTCTAGAAATGATATCATAATTAAGTATAACCTGTCTTTAATCTAGGATATATATTATCTATATACAAAATTGAAATATGAAATCCATTGAGCCGTTTAAACGTGAAGGAAAGATAAACAAACAAATAAATACACAACGTTTCATTTTCATTTTAAAATAGGGATTATGCAAAATACGTTAACACATTCATTTTAAAATATTATGCAAGTATATAGTGTTCCTGGAGTATCAAAAGTTTATATAAATATTTAAAGTAAAATAAACTTCTCATTCTCCCAGCGAATTTGACCATAATCTCCGTGGGCATACTTATCGGCTGGATGTCCCCCATGGCTCAGGTGCTGCAATCAAAATCGGGTCCAGCTGAAGAGCCTTTCGCTAATCACCATATATCCTGGATGGCCGCCTCACCTTGCCTCATGGCCGGTTTTGGCGTATTTATTTACAGCTACATCGGACAGAGGTGGGGCAGAAAAAGGGCGATACTATTGGTGTCTGTGCCGCAGGCGGTACGTTTTGAATAATTTATACAAATAAGTATTAAAAAATTTATACAAATAAGTATTAAAAAATTTATACAAATAAGTATTAAAAAATTTATACAAATAAGTATTAAAAAATGTATACAAATAAGTATTCCAAAAATATAAATATTTTTTCAATTATTTTTTATTCATAGGGGGGATTTTTTCTTCATTAATTATTTTTGTATCGCAAGAGTTTACTTAACGGAATTAAAAGTCTTAAAACTCATATCTCAGCTGGAACTTGTGATTGTCTTAACAATTTCTGTTCATCAGTTATTAAAGTATAACACTTTATCTAACTAGGTCAGTGCAAATTATTTCATTTCAAATATCTTAAAGAATAGGCTAGAACGGTAAATAGAATCAAAATACCATAGATCTTCATAGCTATCTTACTTATTATCATAGTTTAAATTTTATTCAAATCCGTACAACAATCGTGATGCTTTTACAAACAGACAAACAAGTAATAAAAAAATTACGCCTGCATTTTTACGTCAATCGATAGTATTGTCAACAAGTATCAAATCTTGCAAAGGAATGCTGAGAAATTTTAAAACTGTCAAAAATATCCAAAAAACAAACAAAAATTCTAGCTGTAATAATTTTTAAGTGCCATGTTTTAGTCCAATGATATCTCTTTTTCTTTTTTATGGACAGATATAACTCGCTTATTATTCTAATACATATATACAGTTATATTAATGTTAAAACATATAATGTATCCCCAACGAAAACTTCAAAAATTCAGTATTTAATGTAAAATTAATGTATTGAGTCCTTTTTTGCATATAAAAGTTTCACTTCTTTAAACGTAGAAAAAAAGGAATAAAAAACAACACGACGAAACGTCATATTCTCCACAAACCAAACTCCGAATTGTATTTAATATTCTGCGAAAATGAACATCGACAACGCAAATTACTATTTGCATGCTTTCATAACTTTCTTTTTAAACGTTTTTTTTACCACATATTTTTTTTTAAACGTATGCTAAAAAAAATACGTTGTATTTTCGAAGCGTTGGACTTATTAAGTAACAGAAAGAAAAAAGTCACCCTTAAAATATACACAAATGCAATATAATACTAAAGCTAAAGAATTTAAACATTTCTTAAAATAAAAATTAAAATTTCGAAGTATCTCTAATGAACTGGCAAAAGGTTTACCAAAAAAAGAAAAGAAAAGAAAGTTGAGACGAAAAAGAATCAAATTTTTCTTTATTTCTCATATTAAAAAATTTTGTTGCATAAATTTCAATTAACAACTAAATAAGATACTATTTAAGCCACCACGTTTTAAATGTGTACGTACAATGCTAAAACCACTTTACTATTATTTACATGTTTGTGTATTTAGTTGTAAAACAAAATATTTTAACAAACTGTAAATAAGATATTATCCTCGATATCAAACACACTTTTCAGATTACGTGGATACTTAAAATCTTTTCCACCAACCCGATCGTTCTCATCTTTGCCAGAGGTCTGGCCGGTCTAGCAGCTGGTGGAGCTATGATGGTTATCCCCATATATATCAAAGAAATCAGTGACGACTCCTGCAGAGGTATCCTGGGCGCCTTTATGTCCCTAAGCTGTAATGTGGGCTACATTTTAGTGTATACATTGGGCAGTCTTCTGTCTTATCACACGAATCTCTGGATATACTTGGTGCTTCCTCTAACACATATTGGTCTTTTCAGCTGGTTAGCTCCTGAATCTCCGGAATTTTTGGCCAAGAATGGAAAGACTGAGGTAAAATATTCGTTTATTTGGAAATGAAGCTTTGCTTTAGACTTAACTCAATATTTTAAAATTGGATTTCTTTGTCAACTAGGATCTAAGCCACAGGCACTCAAAAACCTTCTAAATAATCATTTTAAACCAAAAGTATAAGTAATACACATACACTTTAATACGAATGAGGTGGTCATTTACGAAGGCATAAATTTTTAAATTTAAATTTACAGTAGACAAAAAATTGCCGTCTATAAAAAATACCGCCTTTGAACAAAAAATACCGTTTATAGACAAAAAAAATTATCAAACAAACACGTCCTTTGTTTACTATTATATAAAAGTTCCTTATCCAAGTGATGGACCACAAAAAATAAGGGTTCCTTGTAGATTCCCCACCTCGTTTATCCGTTCGTCCCTTAATGTGTCACAACATCATAGTCCTTTCAGCCTAATGCCGATTGTGGTGAAATGTTGCAGAAAGATTTAGTTGAAATAAGTAAAAACATAGAAATAAAATAATTGTTTGTATTTCTTGAAATATAAGAATAAAATTAATCCCAACGGACTCCAAAGAAAATAATACCATGGAAGAAGTCTTTAAAACTCAGTCGAAAATATTTAGCAATATTTTTGATACAGTGTCTCCTTCATAATATATATATATATATATATATATATATATATATATATATATATATATATATATATATATATATATATATATGTCGCCAATGTGTCTTGCAGTGTATTTTACTATTTTTTTAATTTTTGTGCTGTCAAATATCACCCAGAAACATTTTCCATAATTCTTTTATACAAATTTATTTCATATTTCGTCTCCATCAAAAGCAATATACCTATCATAATCCAACAAACGTTTATATATTCATACTTAAAGCATAATTAACCCTTATAGAGAGACAACATAATGAAAATATTCTATTCCTGTTGGTAATATATTTAAGTTTTAAACATTAAAATACTTGTATTAATATAATTATTAATGTCCTCCAATACACACTAAAAATTCCGCCTAAAGTTTTATAAGATCGATACCTTGCTCAGTCGTGATACCAAATACAAAAGGGTCATTGTATAAGAAGCCAATTATCTTTTTCCGCCTTTCTGCTATTTGATTTCATAATACCAATATATAAAACGGGATTTATATAAAATGGCGTGAACAGAAATAAATCGACGGTAGGTATGACCCAAGTGTGCCAACGATTACTTATTTCCAGTGCTTTATAACGGGTCCCCAAACGTAATTTTTGGAGTACAGTGATAAAACTTTTCAATTAAATGTAAAATTTATACGCATCTTCGATAATAATGAAAAGAAGACCAAAACAAAAAAAAATTATATATTTTTCAACACATGGAAATTATGAATAATTTTGTTTTATGGTTAGCCCATTTTGTTCATTCTCCTTTATAAATTATGCATTTGAAGCTGCTTCGGAGTTTAATTTATCCATTTTTATTAATGTCAAAAACCGGTGCACAATTTTTCAGTAGCCACAGACGAGGAAAACAGAAAGACTTGAGGGGACTCTGTTTTACACTAAGCAGAGATTGTTTTCATTGTTTTAAAATAACATAACTATGGAAATTTACAAAATTACATGGCAGTGTGCTGTCAGTCCACGACACTTATTAAGACGCATGTCCTACCCCCATAACTATTTCTTCTATAAATTATACGCATTAAGTATTTAAATACTAAGAAAAACTGAAAATTTGCTAAATAATATTAAATATTGACTACTTAATTTTATATTTTAATTAATATAAGGTATATTCTCTTCAAATCAACCATTTACAAAATTCTGATTAAAGAGGAAAATCTGCCACAAAACTATAATTTAAATTAACGTTAAACCTATACTACACTACTCGCGAAGCTGATCGAAGTTAGAGTGTAGTGAGGTCCTTCAAACCGATTTGTGCGTACTTCAGACTGCGATCACCTTCGACGAGCACTTCATCGAAGTAACTTCACGAGTAGTGTGCGTTTTAGGATAGAACTTGTTAAAATAAGCAAACGAATATAGTATAGAACTTCGTTTCTTTTTTAAAATATGGTTTCTGATTAGACCCTTTTTTATATATTATATTTTACAGAGACACATTAACAAATTAAAATAATGAAATGCACATTCAACTGATCACACTGTTTCCACTTTGATACCGAATAATATCATAATAAGTACGATGTATCAATGCGTGAAAATGTGCTCAATTAATTTATAAAACTTTTCAAATTAAATACAAAATGCACCGCATAATAAATAAATACATTTATTTAAAGATAAAATATATGTTTTCATTACAAACGTGGACTTTAAATACAGTAGCAAATTTTAAAATATCGACTCCGATATCAACATTTTAGTAATCTATATATCTAATAAAATATTATCAGCAATAATCTCGTATATGATATTGCTGCATACATGACAAACAACTTTTTATCAAACCTTACCAAACATCAATTTAATAAATTAAAACATCTTCACATTTTGTAATAAACATAAAAGTTGTTATACTTTCGTCTTCAGGAAACATGGCAATACTCTTATTTTCTTAGTTAGTTTCATTTTAAATCGGGTTACCATACGTGACCGGTATAATTTCTTTGTGTCAAATCTTCTCTTTGATATTTTGAATAATTTATTTGGTTCCACTTAAAATAACTCCAAACTCACAGGTAAAGCTACATTAATCCAATCATTTAAGTTTAGAATACTTTTCCACGATATATAAGTACGTACCTTTTCATCTCCAGCGCGCAATAAAAGCGCTAGCGTGGCTGAGACACACACACACCAAAAATAAGGTGATAATAGAAGAGGTGGCAGCGCTACAGCTGGAGGACGAAGACAGTTCCAAGCAGGAGAAGGTCACCTTCAGAAGAATAGGTTTCGTATCTACATTTTTTTTTCAATCCGCAGTTAACTAAAGGTCTTCCTATGACTTTTCCATTTCTCATTATTGTACACAATCATCTTCCAAATTTTCTTTATATATTTATATATTTCATCAGACCGTCTTCTTGACTCCTCTCATACAAGTGCTATTCTTGTTCAACATTGATTAGACCTTCTTGTAACATTACTAAATAAACTGATTTTCGACTTGCAATATATTAATCTGAAGTCGAAAATCATTTAAAAAAATTTATAATTTTCTTTGACTATGTAAAAAAGTACACACGTTTAGCTACTCTTGGCACCTGAACGGCAATATGATAGTACCCAAACACCTAAATGTAATGACCAATTTCACATTACTAAAATAGGAAAAATATAATTTCTAGAAAGATTACAAAAGGTTTTAGTGAGAAAAATTAAAATATTTAAAAAATTACAAAAGGAAAAACAAATACAATTTGAAATAAAAAACAAAAAACTAAAGAAAAATAAAAATAACCAGTAATTATATCCTTGTACATGGTCTTGTGGATATTAGAAGTAAAAACAGTATTTTTTAAATATGATTCTCTTCATTCGAATTAGTGTGTTCTCCATATTCTTGTACATCTCGGTGACGCTCACACTTCGAGAAATGGAGAAAAAAGCGATGTACTCCCTTAATATGTGGTGCTGGAGAAGACTACAGGGAACATCCTGGATTGGATTCCGAACTAATGTCTCCATATTCCAAGAACTCGGCATAATATAACGTTTATCGACCTTGGTTTGTCTCAGATACTCAAAATCTTTGGTCTTCCGGCGGAATGAAAGTGTTTCCTCGTACAGTAGGCAGCAGAGGGCATTAAAGTGCGTGATTAGTCGCCTATTCGATGGACCAATCGGTAAATCTGCTGTGGTCGGCGCTTTAGACGAGTGCACCAAACTCACAGCAAGCAGAGAGAGAGAGAGAAAGAAAGATCAGAGAGAGATAGCGAGACGTCGCAAGGCGGGTTACATCAGCCTCAGATCAAATAAAACCATAAATTTAGTCATATCTTTGAGATTATAAATACATCAAAAGGGATAAGGTGTAGAAACAGAGAATGTTTAAAAATATTTTTCTTGTGAAAATAGTTCGTGATGTAGTAGGTAACCACAGAATTACTAGATGTATACATATCACTTATGAAACTGAAAAATACTAAGTCTAAATCTTTTAATTATTTCCTAATAGTGAATCTTCAATTTATCAAAAAGCACTAGCTTTAACCCCGGTTCCACAGGCGTGCAATTTCGGTTACGGAGCCGGAATTTGCCACTTATCAGGTACTGTCGGAAAAGACCTTTTTAAATTACTACATTATCAAATACTAACCAAATAAACATCTTAAATGATGAATGAAACATTCTATAGAACAACTTCAGATTTCGAAGCAAGAGGTATATTATACTCATATCTTAATCCAGGCCAAATTGCATGTATGTCCATTTAGCAATTACGGAGTCATAGAGCTATTAAAATGCATCCATCCATCCGTCTATTCATCTATTCAAATTTTCGCATTTATGGTGTTAGCAAAGATTAACCTGTCATCAAGTTCTTTCCACTTTCTTCAATTACAATTAGTTTTCCAACACATTTTTAGTTACACTATGCAGACAAAATACTCTCTTCTGGAGACTGATCTAAATAATCGTGTAAAAATATGTAGCTCTTCCAAAAAACCTAAATTGAACTTCATGCTTAGGTTTTAAAGAACCTTTTATTCAAATAATAAAAAAACAAACTTATCAAACAAAAAAGTTGTTTTTTAATATTTCCTTATTTTTAAATTACTTTAAAATTAAATATCTTGGTTAGTATTTAATATTGGTTACTAAATTCTATAGTTCTAATCCCTAACATTATAATTTATTCATTACTCGTGTAGCAACAAATGTATTTGATAAATTTCCATTTAAAAATGTGTAAACAATTTATTTAACCCATTGATTGATTCATTCAACGTTTGCAGTTAAAAATGAGGGCGTATTCAAGGCATTCATCTTGTGCTTCGTCCTGATAACGTTGCAGAGTTTGAGCGGCGGCTACGCTGTCTTGAACTACGCCTCCACCATATTCACGGAGGCCGGTGGGTCACTGTCGGCTAACACGTCCGCTGTGCTGATCGCCATCGTCCAACTCTTCGGATCTTTCACGGCCATTGCTGTCATCGACAGGAGCGGAAGGAAGGTAAGTTATTTAATAATTATTTATTTTTTACCACACAACCATCGCGACTAATTAATAAAGAGTTACGAGTATGATATAGAAAAAAGTAGTGGATGTTTTCGAAATGAAGTAATTTAGTAGTGGTTGTTCTCTATATGAAGTGACTTACGCTCTTACGCTGTAGAAAATACAAAAGGCTACTCCCCTCATATGTGCTCCTCGCTTTTGAATTTGGACTTTTTTGGATATAACTCTATGCAACTGAAAAGAGGGTTGCGTCTAGCATTGCATTTATTCAAAATATTAAAACGATATTTTGACGACCCTTAAGTGTTGCGATTGATATCGTTTTTTTATCATACTCTTAAACGATACGATATCACCTACTTTTTCGTATTCCGAATATTATATATATATATATATATATATATATATATATATATATATATACGTTTTTTTATTACAAAAGTTTTGAATAAAACTATTCATTAAAGATCTTAGTGACTCACAGTAGCAAAACTTCGCATAATCGCTTTCCTCACCATCCATCTTGCACGATCAACAGAGAGGGACTCGGCTACATGAGAATATGAGATAAGCATACCTCTCAATATATTCTTCTCTTATTTTCTTATAGCAACTTCTCCTTCTGCCATTCGTGCTTAAAAAAAATCTTTTCTCACTACCGATTTGTTTCGCTTTCCGTTGTAGGTCCTATTTCTCAATATAGGAACTAACTTTGCAGTGAAAAAAGAGACTCACTTCCAAAGACCTGTTGATTACAAGTTGAGTTCGCACTCCTATTCTCTATTAATTACGAATAGGTTATGTACACCATTAGACTCATAATCAATATTTATATACCTCACTATTTATATACCTTTCAATATTTATATACCTTTTATAAACTCATAATCAATATTTATGTACCATAAATCAATATTTAATTACTATTAATCTATTTACAAATATTAATAATATTTTTCACCATGTAGCTATATTTACCAGTATAATTGTCACAGACCTAATAATCGTGGCATCGAAGATGTATCATAGCTATAGGTTACCGGTATATTTGGCAAATTTTTGGAAACTTGTTTGTCTTTCTACTGACTTTAGTAATTAATTGGAATTTACTTATCCTTCCAAAATTAGCATACAAATATGTTGGAGCATTTAATAATGATATAAATTCAAATTATTATGCCTTATCGCTGTGACTCATCCCAAGCTTCTATTTCAAACGGTTTCTGAAAAAAATATCCGTGACAGACGGAGAGATGGACGGACACATGAATAATCATATAAGATTTCCATTCATTTACTTTTTAGGTGAGACACTTCAAAAACAAAACATTGATTAAATTGCTTCATTTTCCCTGCCAATTTCAGATACTCCTCACCGTATGCAGTGTTGTAACGTGCATTTGCATGACCACTCTTGGCACTTGGTTTCTGCTTAAAGTCAAAGGCATCTACGCTCCTGGCTGGATTCCTCTAACAGCCGTTGCATTCACTGTTCTCACTAACGGAGCCGGAATCAATCCGCTGCCCTATGTGATCATGGCCGAGGTTTTTGATTACCAGGTAAATGGACTGCATTTTCTGCATTCAATATCTTTATTTTAGTTACTATTTGTAATTCAATTATCATTCCCGTAAATTCTTCGCTCGTATATAATATCACAACAACCACTTATTAGCGAAAAACATTGCCCGTTATCAAAAATCGTAATACCGCTTTATATTAAACAGAATGATTTCCTCAAAATATTATTTAATAACAACAGGTAGTCCACTGTCATAAAGAGAATAATACCAAGTTTAAAAAATATAAAAAAATTGTCGCTTAAATCTAATCGTTGCTTGTGCACTTGTGAACAAAATTAACATTTTCAAACTGTTCGCATTTTTTCAGACAACAATTATCTTCGATTTAATAGGTAGCAATAATTAAAAATCTTTAACATATTCTTTTATTTGTTTTACAAGATAATACTTTTTTCGAAAATAAAACCTCAAAACTGGGTATTTTTCCTCAATTTTAAAGGAGTCCATTAACTTAAATTATTTTTAGTGTTACCAATATATTACGAAAAAAATATTGGTAACACTAAAAATAATTTAAAAAGTTTTGAAAAACTCAAAATATTTTCTTCAAGATTTGTAAAGACAGACTACAGACTTTAAAACTTATGAGGACAATCCTCTCTAAGACCTGAGTAGCAAGCATCTCAGTAGTCGATCAAAGGCAATAAGAGTATTAGACAGAGGTAAGCTTTGGCTTCAATAGTTAAAAATTTTTAAGATCCTTGAGAAAATGCATTTATAATAGGTAAAAAAAGAAATAAGGAAAAAGGGATACTTACTATTTACCTTGATATTTCCCCTTTCTTACTGGATCCTTAATCTTAATTAAAGCTGTTTGCACAGTCAGCGTTTTGCAATGTGAATCCATTACAAATATTGCATCGTCTTGTCCAACGTCATGATTTAGATTTACACGACCGATCAGGTCAAGAGGATAGAATTTGCAATTTCTTTTTTAGTTCAATGGTACTGATATTTGGTGAGTGGTGACCTAGACAATATATTAGTGAAGTTCCACGAACTGTAGTACTTCATTTTCATCAGCGTATAAGGTTTTGCTTTATTCTAATGCGCAACCACAATCTGCTTGTTCATTTTTTGCGGGATATGGTATTGCTAACTTTGAATATCTAGCTAAATTTAAATTTCGAACATTTTGTGGCAATATTTGGAAACAAAATATCCATATTTGAAAACGCTATGTGTGTCGCTTTCTTATTGTCAATGTCCCTTGTCAAGTTTAGCAAAGGATTCGCTCAGACAGCATTTTCATATAAGAAGACGTGAGCGAAGTAATTCCACGGAGGTTGCCCCATACTATACGCCTGGAAAATATATATTCGAAAGTAAGTATGGTTAAATAACGAATGAGGATCAAACCGCATAGACTCATCCCTCCATGAAGCGTAGTTAGTGATGTAACCATTTAGTGGTACGCTTCGATCAACGCTAAAACTGGTAGTAGGAAAAAATCAATGAAAATGGTAAAAATTATTATTCATTATCATTTCTAAAGAAAATTCATTCATATAAAAAGTGTCCAAAAATGTTTCCAATATTCATTTTTATATAAAAAATTATATCATTAATTCAAAATATTTCAAAAAGAAAAAATATATATCCTTATCCTAGAATAATCCCTTATTTAACTAGCAATATGTAAAGTACATTCCATCTCTTTGCAGACCCGAGCGTTTTTATCGAGCATCGTAAACATGTATGGATGGTTTATAGCTTCCGTACTCCTCTTTGTCTTTAAGCCAATCATGGTTACCTTCGGCATGAGCACCGTGTTCTTTATGTTTGGAGTAATCATGGCAATGGGATCTCTTTACGTCATCTTCATGGTACCCGAAACCAAGGGCAAGAGTGTGGAAGCCATACAGCAAGAGTTGATTGGAAAGAGGAGGAGAGTACCGATCAACGAGGAAGTTGCCGAAGAGCAAGAACAAATTAAGCTGCAAGATCGACCATAGAATTTGCATTGAGATTAAATTGTTGATGTTTTTTAAAAACTAAAATAAGGCAGTATTACGGCCAAAAGCAAAATACTGTAGTTTCATTTTAAATTCCAGCTAATATAAGACTATAATTAACAAAAATTGGCCTATAAAGTCTCACTAAACCCTTTTCAGCTATTTCTGAATATCATCGAATTGAACACATAAACTTTTTCTGATCTCAATATAAAAGAATAATTTGTGAATAGATTAGGGTAAGGGTTATCATATTTGGTGAATAGATTAGGCAATGGATTGTTCAATTATTTCAAGTCAAATTACTAATTTTTAATCCGTATTATAATAATGAACAGTGAAAATTCGAAAAAAATCCTCTTGTAATTAGTCTTATCTGTTAAGTGTTATATTAAACGTTAGTTATTGTCGAATGTCAATGTAGGTTTTCCAGGCTATCAAGTTTTATTTTATTTATTTACCTTATAACCTTACCTGTCAAGTGTCAGCTGTCTTCAAATGCCAAGATGGGTTTTTCGTGGCCTTCAAGATTTAGGAAAGGATTTAGGAAGAGTAAATTTAAACTAATTTTGCAATTTTAAAAAACTAAGATTTATACAAACGATTTATATTATAAATGCATAATTATAAAGTCATAATTCCGGTCTCATTTCATTAGAATTTTATAACCATTACAGAGAAAAGTTCCCGTTGCTTGTTGTTAATATAATGCCCGATAATTATTTATTGAAGTTATACTTCTTTAGGGCCGTTTGTAAAAATGATTGGAGTGAAATTTTACGATGCGCGCGCATGATGGAACAAAAATCGACAGAATCGACAGGATGAACTTACTCACTAAACATGCGTGTAGTGACTGATACTCTATTCATGATAGTTATTGAGGTAAATAACTGAATAACTATCATGATTTATCATGTGAATACATAACACGTGTTTTATGTTCATACAAATCAAAGTTATATCTGTGGTTTTAAATAATATTTTTTTTGCAATTAAAATGTAATAGTGGTTCGTATAACAAAAAAAAACATTTATTTATTGTGAAAATTCGTGATTGAAAAAAACTTTTTAAATATATTTTAAGTGTATTTCTCTAACTGAGGTTCAGTTTTGGTATGTATTTATTTGTGCCTAAAATTATAAATTATTAAAAATTGAATTACCTGTTTGAATTTAGGCTTTACCAAACGTATTTATGACTAAGCTCCGGTCCTATTATTATTTTATTTTCATTAATTTCTTGCGTTCTAAATAAAGTTATTCTTGTATTGTGCCAAAAAAATATAACTTTTAATATTTTTTTTTTATTATACGGACTATTATTAAATTTCAATTACAAAAAAATATTATTTAAAATCACAGATATAACTTTGATTTGTATGAATATAAAACACGTGTTGTGTATTTACAAATACCTCAATAACTATCATGAATATAGTATCAGTCACTATACGCATATTTAGTGAGCATCTTCATGCTGTCGATTTTTGTTCCATCATGCGCGCCCATCGTAAAATTTCACTCTCATCATATTTTCATAATAAGCCTAAAGAAGTATAACTTTAATAAATAATTCTCGGTCATTATATTAACAATAAGCTCTCTGACTTCGAAAAAATAAAGGGAGGAAACACACTGCAGGCCCGATATGTTCTGAAAATTTTTGCTAAGCAAAATTTTGCAACATTTTCTTTGTAATGGTTCCAGTGAAAAAACTTTATTATGATTTTTTTGTAATTGAATCGCTAATGATATGAGATCGGTATTTTTATACTTAAATTCCTAGAATTAAGAATTTGTAATCACTTATTCTCCATGTCACCATGAATCTTTAGTAAAAATCTCAGTTTTTTTCAATTGGAAAATTAGGTTAAATTTACTCAGAAACATTAAGTTATTAGTTAAATAAATCAAATAATATTTAAAGGCCAAAACCAGTCTTGACATTTGAAGACAGCTGACACTTAACAGCTAAAGCTATAAGGTAAATAAAGATTCGAGTCTTACTCATGACAAATACAGCGACGTTCGCAAATTACTAATGAATAATCAGTTATCCGTCTCCTAAAACTTAACAAGTTCATCATTGTGCCAGTGCATCTGCCAGCCGAACCCTGGAACAGAGAATCAGTCCAGCAGGCGAACAGATGAGTGTATTGTATTTGCCTTTAGTTATGTAAAACAGATGGCTTATTGTGCATATTTGAGCTATCAAAATCGTATTGTGGATATGTAAATATAGTAGAATAACTATTGAGACTATTTACCGCCCCCCACAGATATTAAACCATCCCTTGTGGCAAATACTTTGTTTTGTTAAGTGTAAATTAAGAAATTACATAATCTCAATCAAAATCTCAAATAAATACTGAAACCATTTTTTTCGAGTTCCACAATAAATATTTTATGTAAATTAACCGACCTACACTAATAAAATCGAAATAAAAAACAAAAATTGAAGAGCTTTCTTGACGTGTATCATGTACATTGTTATACAAACTTAAAAATAACATACAGCGGAATTATTCATTACAAATAGTTCTATCGAAAATTCAGTAATTATGTATATTTATCTTCTAAGGTTAAGCCACACTGTCGAAAAATGTGTTTTAAAAATAAATATGTTCGACCGGCGCACCGACGAGGGATAGTTATCTGACACTATATAAGGTTACTGGCGACGTTGCTCGTCTCTATAGCATTCTGTCTGCTGTCGCGAACGCACGCGTGTGACCGAAATCCTCCTTTGAAAAATTGTGATAAATGTTAATCAAATAAAAATGTGCTTTTGAACGTGATTGTAAAAAATGTTGTATGTATTATACATGCATATATATATATATATATATATATATATATACATATATATATATATATATATATATACATATATATATGTGTGTGTGTGTGTGGGTAAAAAATAATTAAAAACACTATGCATATGATAATTGAGAAGGTTAAGATTTTTATTCTCAAGAAGTGTATAACTAAGCCAAGTAACCATAACCGGTTCATTCTAGTACCTAGGACAGATACATTTAACGTGATGTGTAAAACATATTTCAAATAGTGTTAGTGTCTGTATTAAAATAAACCTGTGCGGATTTGGGCACGTCTCTTCTATCTATATAAAACGAACATAAAATATGTCCTAAAGAAGCAACGTATACGAACCGTGATGAAAGAGATAGACATTTCAAGCAAGTAAGTATATAAAAGTAAGTATATCGCACTGAAAATGTGACAAGTTAGCTAAACTTTTAAGAACCACTTTTAGAACGCTTATGACATGTCTATTCAATGTACCGATATTGGTTGCATCCAATAAGCTATCACTAAATCCATTATTACTTAACACAGATGGAAAGAGATCAGATTAAGCAATCACTAAACGGTACTGAACGAAATATATAGATGCATTTAAAAAAAATTAAAAAGTACAGAAAAGGGAAATAAATAAGTGATTTCTATAATCTCTGTATCAAAATACTGGCCTTAAACCATAGAACAGAATCACATAAAAAATACATTATACCTACCAGCCCTTATAAAATAAATGTCCTAATTTTCGGTAAAATACTTTTAAAAGAAACCCTGTCAAAATTTCCCCTATTCTCCGCATCTCTCCGCAGTCTTACTCTCCATTGCTCACGGATGGCGTTATCAAACAAAGGTTAACATACTTCTTAACCCAAAAAAATTCATTCTGCTTAGGGGAGATATTTATTTAAAAGTTCTAAATAAATATCTCCTTCTACGGTTAGCTACTTATGTAAAATTAAATTTATATATGGATGAAATTATAATACTGTTTTATTACCCTTCTAATAGAGGCTGTCTGCTTGTCGAGAATACTCAGAGAAACAACTTAAACTATGTTAGTGATTTTAGCTAACTAATAGGGACTATCAATGACTATACACTTTGTTTCATCTTAATATCTCAAAAGTTTGCGAGTAATATTTTAAAAAGTTTTATTATATCCATCAAACGAGGGTGATAATATAGCGTCACCTTGTTGTTCACGGCGAGAATGTCGAATCATGCACGCAATACCCCCACTCCCCACGCTATCTGCGTCAAGACGAAATTTACACAATCGCCCGGGCCCAGTACATGTAAGCAGGCCGTTGCTGCTAGACGTATTTCTTGATAATAATGTAATGCAGGAATAATATAATTTCATTAAAAATATTTCATTTTTAAAACATCGGACGGGACATAGCTGTCCGCTTGCTAATAAATAGAACGCTTCTGTAAATACATCATTAGTTATTGATTAAAGATTTTAACTTATTTAGAAATTCAAATATATAAAAGAAAGTTATTAGAGATTGAATTATAGGATTTTGTAAAATTTAAAACTACTAACACTGTCGATCCGAATTGGTTGTATTTAAATAGAGGTACATCTGAGCGACTTATTATTTACAACGTAATGTATAATGTTATCTACAATTCTCATATGCTGGAATTTGCTACCAAACATTATCATTAAATAAATATAATTATGTAGCGGTAGGCTGACATTGTGAATTGTGTAAACATCTACTGTGTGAACAATGTTTCATCTACAGGCTGTGTAGTAATTTTTGTTTATGTGAGGTCAGATTTAGAGGCACAAAACTTATATTTTATTTTGACGGTTTTCAAGCAGATTTTTGATTTAGGTTCATGCCCAAAAGGGGGTATTGAACTCTCATTAGTTTCACTATTTTTCCACATGCCTGCTTGTCGCAGATTTTTATTCATTTGTTGTGAGATGTTAAAATAGTTCACCAATTAAAATAGTTCTCAATGATATCGGTGTGCTTAATATTTCGTATCTCAAAAAGATAAAACTCCTTGTCCCACCCTATTTATCAGAAACAGTTTTAAGTAGAAATTTGAAATTAGGAATAGGGATAGAGCGTACTAACTCATATATATTTCTAATTAGTTTCGTAATGAGAAAATAAAATGACCTCTCTTTTTTCAATTTCGTGCAGTGTTGGAAATAAAGATACAAGGATACCAAAACAATTTATTCTAAAATCTTATTGAATATATTTTGGGTTAATTTTGCAGAAATTAATTACTCACAATTAAATGAAACAAAGTGGTGTTGTATTATTTCTACTTTATTTAAATCTTTGAAAATTGGCCACCTGAAGATGTTGTGATACAACGAAACCTAAATCGTGGTTAAGAATTTAAATAAAGCAGAAATAATACTACCTCACGTAGTTTCATTTAAATGTTAGAATTTTACGTAAGGTATTTCTAGAAATATCGTTAAAATGTTACATAATTTTTCTTGGAAATCGTTTGACACAGACACTCGCATAGTGATGAAATATATTAACCCGCATATATTTCAACATTTAACAAAATTGTGTGGAAATTAAAAAACAACAGAAATTTTATATTTATTTCCTGTATCGTATGGGATATCAATGGAAATAAAAGGTTATGAGGATATCAAAACATTTATTTTCAGAATCCTACGTAAAGTAATTTTATATATAATGTAGAAAAATATGAAACGTCTCACAGGCTTCTCCTCTTTCTCTCTGGACTCTGGTAGTGTGTCAATTTTCAGCATTATATTAAAATAAATACAATTCCATTATTTAGATGTTGCTTAGGACATTTTGTGTATTTAAACTATATATAGTTATGGCATACTGATTTGAATTAATCAGAGACTTTTTAGGAAAAATTATATTTTTGAATGGTTGAAAATGGAAAATTGTAAGTTTTACAGATTGTATGCTGATTCAAATGCAGATATTTTTTATTTTATTTTAATTATTATTGATTATTTTAAACAACCATTGGGTGAGAAGACATATTGCGTATCACTATGAAGTTTAATATTTTGCAAATCGAACTTTATTAATAATAGAAGCTTAATATTTTATAGGAACCCGATTTTAGCAAACGAAACTTAATATTTAACAAAAGGAGTTTAATATTTAATAAATCGAAATTAATATTTGCAAACGAAGCTTAGTACTTAACAAATCGAACTTAATATTTAGCAGACGAAACTTGATATTAACAAAGGGAAATTAATAGTTTGCAAACAACGCTAAATATTGCAAACCGACCTTAACATTTAGCAAATAGAATTTATGATCTAGCAAACGAAGCTTAATTTTTATTAAATTGATGTATTTCCCAAACGGAAATACACAACGGCTAAAAATGAGCAATAACATTTTTTCACCTTAATTTTTCCACCTTTTTAAAAATGTGTATAAATATTATTGGAAAACATGCGCTACAGTCGGGATTATTGATTCACTGGAAGGTATTGTTGTAGCAGTAATCAATCTACAGATTTGTTTATTGTATTTAAAAACAACAAATAAATACACAAAATAATTAATTTATAGTGTTAAAATTTTTTTGTGTTGTAAAATAAAGATGGTACCTGAAACTCGTACGATCATACCAAGTTATGGCCATATGTCCGCGACGCCCCTTCTTCTCAGAAATTGCTTGATGTGGAAACTTGAAAATTTTCACAGTAATAAAACATATTAACTGGTAATTGTGACAATAGCTAAAACTCAAAAATATTCATTTTTAATTTTAGGGCGGAGAAATTAAGTACTCTAGTTTTATTTAATTCATAGTTTTTGTGGATTATTGCAATTCTGTGATATTTTTGCAGGTGAGAATGGCATAAGCCGGCATTTTAAGCAATGTTGTCACGTACAAACCACACGACTATGTAGAGCTGTGTCTAGACTGGCAATGACAGACGCGTTTTGATACTACGCATTTTATGTGTAGTTTTCGTGGAGACACCGATGTGCGTATTCTCGCCTTCTGGATACTCTTTATTCTAAGATAAAAATATTAAATTTTCAGAAATACAGACAAAAATATTAAATTTTCAGCATATTTAAAGAAAAGAAACATAACATTGTGCTTACTTAATTTCCATAACAACTGATCCAAAAATCATGAAAAAGACAGAGTTGGTAAAATCTGATTAGAATGATACAATAATTATAGTAATAATGTATTCAATAATGTAATGCCTGTCTCTATGTTATATAAAACAGGTTGAGATTTCAGCAATTCGATAATATTTTCAGCAAATCTACGGTACGTGTGCATTATACCACTTACTACGTCTTTCGCTGAATAAGCGAAACTTTATAAAGTAAGGAAATTTTGCGTCCTTCATGATACGGTCATATTTTGCTTTCACATCATCAGCAGAACCTCATACAAATACCCTATTGAATATTCACCAGTAATTTTTTGCTGCCCACATCGGTAGCGAATTTTGCTTAAGTCTGGATAGACCTTTAAGTAAATTAAACAAACGGAACTACACGAACAATTGGGGAATACAAACGGATGTTGATGTGCGTATGCGGAATCTATACATATAATAAAACTGGATATAGTGAATTCTGTACATGAAAAATATTTTAAAAAGAATGAATGAATGATATAACATTTAGAATGATAATGAAAGCGAGAAAAACTGTTCTTAGAAATTTGTTTCTCTATCTACCTGTTAATTTGTGCTTCAGCACACGAAATCTACCGAACGGATTTTAAAGAAATTGTGGTATGGTAATAGTTTATACCCTTGAACAACAAATAGGTTATGTTGCTCAAGGGTACTTTGTAGGTCATTTGTATTATAGATTTTTTAAAAAAAAATCTTGACTTGGTTAATATTACGATATTGGTACTGACAATGCCATCTATTAGGGTTTTAGTAAACTTTATGCTGAAAGAGTTCTGAGAAAGAAAAACAATTTTAAAAATCATAAAAAAATTCCTTATCATTTTCTGATGGATTACACATTAGTTTGTTAACACATTGAATAAATTCAGGGTTAGTTGCAACTTCCTTCTTACTTGCAGAGGGATAAGAGAAGATATCTTACCATGGAAACATTAAAAGTAAAGAGTACAGGTGAGGTTGATAGTTTTGAAGAATTCCTTTATCCACAATTTTGAAGATAAAGGAATTCAATAAATGTTTTCTATATTTTTTCAAACACAAGGATATAAGTTACCTCTTAGGGAGACCAAATAACTGGATTTGTTTCCGATTTTCTACAGTGAGAATTTTCTTCGACGCAAAGCTTTAAATACGGCTGGTATCATGGAATTCCCGTGAGGTTCGCGCGACAAATTTTACTATCCTAAATACTGCCTTACAAGTATTAATTATGAGATACTGAAATTATAGATAGCAGTCCATCATCACATCGAAATCTCGAAAATTAGGAACACGTATTAGACTAGAGTCCGCTGATTAATATACCAACATGATCGGAGCTCGAATACAAGAATATATTAAAATAACATACTTACTTATTTCAAAGCAAAGTTGTTTCTCAGACTTCATTGTAAAACTAAGTTTATGTCGTTCTGAAGCATCTCACAATGTAATGAGTACTTATACCTAGAAATAATGAAAAAATTGACAGTGAAATAGAAAGAGATAGATATTTCTATGAGATATTTCTTATAATTTTTGTTCTTAACCGTAAAGAGTATTCCACAATAAACAATATAACATTTTTTTAAAACTGTTCACTTTCACAGTATGTTGCAATGAAAATAGATCAAATATTGAAAGCATAAATTAAAAATAGGATATATTAATCTATACAAAACTAACAATCGTAGATAAAGGAAAAATATATCCTTAATTCTATAGTCCAACATATAGCTCCAATTTGCCACTTTCTAACTCTTGAATATAGTATCATTACAAAGTTTAGTTTCATTTCAAACAATTTTACTTACCAAATTTTCCTACAGAAAAAGCAAACTTAGTCGTAAAAACAAACGCCATCTATCCATCTATCGTTTGCACTATGGTCTATTATGAAAAGGAAAAAGATTCGTAGGAACTTAGCGCCATCTGTTCTGAATTTGATAAACTTTATGAAAAGGGGTGCTGTAACGCCGTAGTCTTACTTCATTAAAATTGCGGCACTATTTCTTCTGTGTCACTTTTATTGATTTATATTTTCAAAAATTGCCATTAATGTTAATACTGTGGCCAGGGAGTTTGGGATAAAGAAAATAGTAAACCAAAATCTGTCCGATTTCTTTAAACTGATCAATATGAAATTTGGATACAGACATATCGAATCCCCATAGCTATAAACTAAATAAAACTTATCATCAACTCTGGTGACTCTCTACACTCTAAGAACAGCTGAATATAAAATACATGTATTAAATGATCTCTACTTTTTTTTTAAACTTTCCTTTGTTTAAGCACAAACTACAATTTATAAAGCGATGGAAAATTTTCAGTAACGCCATTTGTTAAAAGTCTTATTAACCATCTAAAAGAGATCTATTCCTGTCTATTCTTGTAAAAAATATAAAATAACTACTAAATCTAATCACTTATCCATGATTGTAATTAATAAACCCAAAATAATATAAAATGTCTAAATTTTACAAAGAGAATTAAGAAAATCCTTACTTAGAATACTGTAAGTGAAACGATACGCAATAAGCACGTAACGATGGCAATAAGCACGTAACGTGGACGAAGGGTCATTGGTTCAAAGTTTCAGAAAAGGAAATTTTGGTCTATCCTGTAATCCTCATCCAGTACTAACTTTTATATTAAATTTTTAAAAAATTAGAAGGGCTCATTAAAACTGACCTCAGGTTAAATTGACTTATCTCATCGTATGTCTCTCATGCTCCAATATTACAATAGAACCATGCAGGAACTAACCACATGACCAAACATCGAAAAACTGGGATGGCGGACTTATCGGTTACCAAACGAAAAAATTGTAAATTTTATCATTATTACACTTATTTATAAAAATTGCCGAAGATATGATAACCCATATACCTAAAAGTAATAATTCAATCAAAGACGTCATTTATGGTTATCATTCATGCAAATATAATATTTCTGGGGCTACTCATCATGCCCAGTGCATCCATATCAACATTGCATTTGCAGACTACATTGGTCTTATCGTACGATTCGATAGCTGAAACCTATTGTGATGCAATATAGTTTGGTGCGGAACTATTTTTTTTCGACAAGCTACCTTTTCATAAGACAGAAGCATAATTAATAGCCAATGTATGTTCCTCTGTATATAAATACTACTAATACTACGAGCTAACTTCCACTCCTCACATTTCTACCATTCGATGCAATGCTGAACCACTTTCGCTACTTCATTCATTGACAGTTTTCTGCGCAAAGGGCAATCCACAAAAAACCAACTGGTCTTATCCTTCTGTTCGAAGGCAACGGTGAAGAATAGAGGAAGGAGCTCTCTCTGTATAGGGTCTGATGTTATTAGGGTCTCCCACTTCTTCCTGTGGTTAAAACGATGTTTTTAATGTTGCACAAGCATGGATTGTGAACATAACGTGTACTTTAACAGACTTCAGTGATATTGAATCTGCTAGTTGTGGTCGCCAGTGCTTCTTTCGGTTTCTCATTTCCATCCATACCGACATGACTTGGGATTCGTTGTGTAGATAGTATCCGTATTGTTGCTTTTGAGTCTCTTCATATATATATATATATATATATATATATATATATATACATATGAACTTAATCTACAATCTAAGATGGCCACTGAATATTGAATTGAAGAATTTTATCTTGGTTTTAACTTTATTTAAAATAAATCTTAACCACAATTAAATGAAACTACGTGATATAGTATTATTTCTACTTTATTTAAGTTCTTTACCACGACCTAAGTTTCGTTATATTACAAAACTTTTAGATTTGTAATACTGTACGTAATTTTCCACAGAATCTGCTAAATTTTGAAATTGACTTGATCTTACCGCTAGGAATTCGTGCTTGATGAACTATTTGAATTTCCCTGAAATATTCTTATCTTTCACTATCACTGGTACTTATCTCCCCTTAGTACTACTGTCCCTTCCCATAATCTCTTGGCCGAATCTGAAACACCTCCTTTTTTAAATTTTGTCTCAAATTTCCTTTCATATATTCTAAATTATATTTAATTTTAACTTTTATAAGTACTAAAATGGTTTAATGAATGTGAAAATCTTGCAATCTTACTCAAAACTAAAAATAAGAAAATAAAATTTATCTAATAGTTTTCCCTACCTTTTTATTTCATTTGAATTTAGTAATGCTCCATTAATTCATTCTGTTTCCTTATATACCTTTATCTCATTTTCCACCGTTTCTCTACAAACTAATCAAGAACAAAGTGGTTAAATCGAAAAACACTTATTAATCTATACAAACAATAAAACAATAAAATTTAAAAAAAATGTGCGTGTACTTATGAACACGCGTTAGAAGTTATACTTCTTTGGCATAATACAAGAATAACTTTATTTAGGACGCAAATAGTTAATGGAAATAAAATAATAAAACGATTGGTGCGTGATTATAAATAAATTTGGTAAAATCTAAATTCAGTTAAGTAATTAAATTTTAAATAATTTGTAATTTATGAATACATACCAAAACTTAATCTCGCTTAGAGAAACACGCTTAAAATATATTTAAAAAAACTTATAAACACCATTTATATTACTAATAGTCACAATAAATAAATATTTTTTATTATATGGACCACTGTTCAATTTCAGTTACTAAAAAAATGTTAATTAAAAGCATAGATATAACTTAGATTCTTATGAATTTAAAACATGTATTGTGTATTAACAAATACCTCAATAACTATTGTGAATATCGTATGACTCACTACACGCATCTTTAGTGAGCAACTTCATCCTGTCGATTTTTGTTGCATTGCTGTTGCACTCGCTTAGAGAATTACGCTTAAAATATATTTTAAAAAACTTATAAGCGCCATTTATATTACTATTATATTACAATAAATACATATTTGTTATTATACGGACCACTATTCAATTTCAATTACTAAAAATGTTATTTAAAAGCACAGATATAACTTAGATTCTTGTTAATTTAAAACATGTATTGTGTATTTACAAATACCTCCATAACTATTGTGAATATAGTATCACTCACTACACGCATCTTTAGTGAGCAACTTCATCCTGTCGATTTTTGTTGCATCGTGCGCGCGCATTGTAAAATTTCACTCTAATATTTTTTTCTTAACGCGTCTAAAGGAGTATAATTTCGAAATATCTTTAGTTTATAATCATCAAAATAGTGGGACGGTAGTTACTGAGAGGAAATCCTGCCTTGTAAATGTATATGTATATTACAAATAATGTCTAGGGCAAATTTTTGTAAACGGTATTTATAGTTTTTTTTTACATTTCACATCACCAGTCCAAAATAATATCTTAATATTACGATCCAATCGATACCTTAAAAGTTCAAATCATTTAATCATTACCAATGAATACAATCATTATCGTCCAAAAAGTTAGTCACCTGAGTGAAATGGCGGGCACAATACAATTAAGACCATTGGTGTATAGAATAATCGTACCTGTTTTATTCCTTGATTTTCTTCCAACAGAAACTAATTTTTTTTTCAACTTATTTATTATTTAATTTTCGTCTTTTTATTTATCCAAAAAATGAATTTGACATGATCTAATTTAACTTGTTTTCAAGCGTTTCTATTTGTTACTATTTTTTTAATCAAACTAAACGTCTACGTGTCTGAAACTAGATAATAGCATTACTAATACATAATTATGTATGAATCAGCCTGTATGAAATGCTTAAAAGATAGTTATATAATTTTATAAATATAACGAAATATTTTGAAGACTTCATGTCTCTTGTTATTTAGACTTCGCCTATGAAATGTAGTCGCAGATGATGTGAAAGTTAAATTGAATATATAAAAAGAAAATATTTGTAGGAAAACACTTTGTGTAAATTAAGCATAAACAAATTGACATTGAAACGTATTTATAAAATTTTTGTTCATATTAAATTCTACTGTGATTGCTTTTCGGCCTTTTTTTATTAATTTCGTGTTATAAATATTTTTATATTCTTTCAAAATGTCTAAATCGGCGAATGATCTCAGTACGGGTGTGCGAAATCAATATATTGTGGCTATAATCAGTAAGTGATGTTGATAAAGTTCATGTTTTGTATTTGTTTTATTTTAACAATAAACGAAATTTATTTTATCTTTTAATAAACTAAAATAACAAAATTAACTGCAATACTTTTATTTTAAAATGGGATCTAAAAATTTTGATATATATTTTACTCATTAGTGAAAAATGTACTATGCTAGAAGACAGAATAGGTAATGATAAAAAGATCTATTGTACTAAATAATTCAAAATGAAAAGATCTAAATTCGTTTTGATTTACACAATTTTATATGTAACTTATAAAAATTGACGTTAGCTTTACTAACGGTAGAAAAATTTTAACATATCAATAATTTCTTGAAATTCTTTTAAGAAATCTGAAAGAAAGTAGAATGTTTCATATCAGATAACTGATTTCTAGCAAAAATCCACGATAATGTAACAGACCAAAATTCGTTTTGATTCATTAATTTTTTTAATTATGAAAATGAATGAAATAGCAAAATTTCAACATATCAATAATTTGTTCAAATTCTCTTAAGAAATCGCAGAGTATAACGTTTTTATATTTGATAATTGATTTTTTTTAACAAAGATGCGTGATAATTTCACAGACTCGAACTCATTTTAATTCACCCAATTTAATATGTAAATTAAAAAATGGATAAATATTAAAGTTAAAAGTAGGAAAATTTGACGTTTCAAATATTTATCCAAATTGTGTTAAGAGAAGAGATCGTCGAATGAATCATTTTCACATTTGATAATTGATTTTATTTTAATAAAGATCCATGATAATTTAATATATTCAAACTCGTTTTGATTCACACAATTTGATATGTAAATTATAAAAATGAATAAAGGTTAAGGTCAAAATTAGCAAAATTTCAATATATCAAAGTATTGTTCAAATTCCCTTAAAATATCTTACAGTACAGAGTTTTTACATTTGATAATTGATTTTCTTTTAATCAAGATCCATGATAATTTAATAGACTCGAATTTGTTTTGATTCACACAATTTGATATGTAAATTATAAAAATGAATAAAGATTAAAGTCAAAAGTAGACAAATTTAAATATATGAAAGGACTGTTCAAATTCTCTTAACAGATCTTAGAGACAGCGTTTTTACATTTGTTAATTGATTTTATTTTAATCAAGATCCATGATAATTTAATAGACTCGAACTCGTTTTGATTCACACAATTTTATATGTAATTATAAAAATTAATAAAGATTAAAGTTAAAAGTAGCAAAATTTCGACATATCATATATTTGTCCAAATTTTCTTAAGAGAAGAGATCGTCGAATGTAGCGTTTTCACATTTGATAATTGATTTTCTTTTAACAAAGATCCATGATAATTTAATAGATTCAAACTCGTTTTGATTCACACAATTTGATATGTAAATTATAAAAATTAATAAAGATTAAAGTTAAAAGTAGCAAATTTCGACATATCATATATTTGTCCAAATTTTCTTAAGAGAAGAGATCGTCGAATGTAGCGTTTTCACATTTGATAATTGATTTTCTTTTAACAAAGATCCATGATAATTTAATAGATTCAAACTCGTTTTGATTCACACAATTTGATATGTAAATTATAAAAATTAATAAAGATTAAAGTTAAAAGTAGCAAAATTTCGACATATCATATATTTGTCCAAATTTTCTTAAGAGAAGAGATCGTCGAATGTAGCGTTTTCACATTTGATAATTGATTTTCTTTTAACAAAGATCCATGATAATTTAATAGATTCAAACTCGTTTTGATTCACACAATTTGATATGTAATTATAAAAATGAATAAAGATTAAAGTCGAAAGTAGCAAAATTTCAATATATCAAAGGATTGTTCAAATTATCTTAAGATATCTTAGAGTACAGAGTTTTTACATTTGATAATTGATTTTCTTTTAATCAAGATCCATGATAATTTAATAGACTTGAACTCGTTTTGATTCACACAGTTTGATATGTAATTATAAAAATTAATAAAGATTAAATTTAAAAATAGCAAAATTTCAATATATCAAATATTGATTTGAATTCTCTTAAGAAATCTTAGAGTATAGCGTTTTCATATTTGATAACTGATTTTCTTTTAACAAAATGATGAACTTCGCATCATCGAGACTTAGGAAAATAATTAATTATCATCTTCTCTTTTTGAAATGGTATTTGAAGTCATTTTTGAGAATATGGTGACATCAAAATGTTGCGAACTATTAGAGAAATCTTCAAGTCAAATTAAAAAAAATAGTTTTGCAACTGAAAAGATGTCTTAAAGACCTTTTCTAGATTATAAATTATTTTCTAGAATATAAAATTATACCGTTCATAAAATAGCAATTGAAGGCTGAATACGTGAGAATTTTTAAAATATTTAATTTTACACAAGCACATTTGCGTGAAATTTGAAACTAATATGGCGAAACATTGTATAACTAAAGGTTAACTCAAAAATATATCAAAACAACTCACTCACTTACTAGTAAAAATGGATTTTCCCGAAAACAGTTAATCTGGCGCAAAAATCATATTGTTTTTTTCACAGAATCTGTTAAAGTTAAATTATATAAAGCAAGATGTTAAAAATGTTGATTTTCTCAAAAATAAATCTCGAGTTTCTCAAAAAATTCAACAACCAACTTTGAAACTTAGGTAACAAAAAATATATTTTTTGTAACTAAAACATGTACCAGAATTTTTGACTACGTTCTTCTCGAAACGACCTTTTTTTCATATTGTTTCCGTTGAATATTTGAACTCCAATTGTCTGAATTTAATTTTTATTTTATTTTCGTTATTGCAGAGATTAAAGTTTTTATTTTGAAATTAACTTTATTTTTAAGGATCTCGAAAAAATAAAAACCTCTCTGTACTACCTGTCAAACCTGTGTTTTAAGGGCCATATCTTTTGTTACGTTTTTTGGTACACGTAACAAAAGATATGGCCCTTAAAACGTATTTTTTGTTATTTATACTGTCGTAACAACCTATAGGGAAGTACCCTATAGTTTTTATTTGACAGTAGTATAAGGCCATAGGCCTTGGTATACGATGTTAATTTCAACTTGAAATCTCAAGCGGTTTCTGAAAAAAGGGCATTGACAAACAAACGAGCGGACGGACAATAAAGTTTTTTTTTCATTTTGAAGAACGGAATCCTAAAAAGTGCAACGAAATCGAAATTTTGTTTCAGCATTCTGATATTTGATAAAAAATTAAAAATAAACTGTATTTACACGGATTAAGCAAATGTCTGTTTGTTTTTTCTTCAACCATATTCAAGTTGCAATCGATCGATTCAAAACATTTTTTATAAACTACTTAAAATATTTTTTTAAAACATTCTTTAAAACAATACTTGAATGATATACTCTTGTTTTGAAGAATTTCCTCCAAGAAAATGACAATTTTGGGGCTCGTCTGAAGATGGAAATTTTTAAATTGTATGAGATTTCCACTGATCATACATATCAGAATTAGAGGAAATGAGTCGTCTGAAAGTTTGTATAAATATATAAATGAGTGTGTGTGTGTATATGTATATATTTATTTGTGTACAAACAACATTTCCATAGTGGCTAAATTTAGTATCGCAAAATTGCAAAAAAAACTACAACATTTGCGTCATTTTTCAGGTCTACAAAATAATATGTAGACTTAATAAAGTTTCAAAAACAAAATTGATTGCCACCAATATCAGTTCATTAAGATCAATTCTTTTAAAGAAAATGTCGCACAAATGGTACTCCGACTACGAAAAAACGCGCACAAACGATGCGCTATGAGACCGGTAAAAAAATTCGCTATGATTTTGCGTTTCCACTTGCCGTTTGTTCTACTATTTTATATTATTAATAAAAATTAGAATAAAATTACATTAATATATTCCCACAAACATAATCCTTTCCCAAATTTTACAATGATTTAATGTATTTTTGAAATATTGAATATATTTGGCGTTAATTTTGTAGAAATTCATTACTCACAATTAAATGAAACTACGTGATGTAGTATTATTTCTACTTTCTTTAAGTTCTTTACCACGACCTAGGTTTCGTTGTATTACAATATATTCAGGTGGGCTATTAGCAAAGATATTTGCTAATAGCCCACCTGATGATGTAATATAACTAAAACTAGGTCGTGGTAAAGAACTTAAAGAAAGTAGAAATAATACTACATCACGTAGTTTCATTTAATTGTGTATTTTTGAACTAAATGTGAAAAAACTAATATTTTAAGCTAGTCACAGTGAGTTTCCCCTATAAACTATTTTTACTCCGTGTATAGTTCACATTGTCAATTTAATTCAACCATTGAAATAATTAACCCGAACCGGATTACCCACCTTAACTACTTTAACTAGGCCCTATTTTGATTCCTTAATTATATGATATACGTCTCAATTACTCGGAGTGTTAAAGATTTTTTTAAATTTTAAATTGGAAATTGTTTAAAATTAATGCAACCCAATAAACCTTATTTGCCTTCATAAAAATAAACCATTCTCTACTAGCAACACTGCCCGGTCTCCGTGCAAGGAAATTGGACTATATTACCCATTACGTAATTGTCTAATTTTCTCCTTCTAGCGTCAACTTAGAAGAACGTCCAAAATTCAGAAAAATAGTAATAATATTATAGTCATTAATATTTAAATATAAATGCAGCCGTAAATTAATAATACTTTTAAATGAAATAACTACAGCCATCTGGCGGCATAGAACTATGACTATTATAGTTGCCTGTAAAAGAAACAGATGTCGCCCTTAAAAAATATGGTATTAATCTGTTAGTTAACTACTCAATCCCGTGACGATTGCGTAAAAGTCAGTACGTTACGTTATAATAAGCTCATAACGTTCTTTTTTCAAACGTATACATCAAGTCATAGCCAAGTTAACCTATAAGTCTTAGGTTCTTGCCAAAGCCGTTTTCGTAATTCTCGATGCAAATTTCGTAATGAAATTTATCTCAGAAAGCATAAAATGGGCGCAGCAAAAGCTTTGAACAAATATAACTACAGCATAACAGTGTGAAGGTGTCGAGCGTGGTTTGCAAAAGAGATAAGAAAATTAAATATAGACAAATGACAAGATGTAAAATATTATGAACACGAAATATTTATGGCGCAGGTAAATAATTACCGAACAAATGTCATTAAACTACGGAGAACAGTGTGTTTTATTTGATTAATTGTGAGAACGAATTTAATTAACCCTTTCATTGCGAGATTATTGCATGTGATATTTTGATTAACATTGCCCGACATCACATATTTCTAGGGATATCCTGTATTATAGTCATATTTTTAGTGTCGAACCTGGACAAGAATTTTCTCTTCTTTCTGGAACTCATGGTGACGAGTACCATATCATTCGTTTGCCCTTTATGGAAGGGAATGAAGACAGTAGATCAGCGTAGCAAGAACAGTATTCTGGATCGTCACCTTAATCTCTTAGAAACAAACTTAATCTTTATTAAATTTTAAAGAAGAAAAAAATAATAAAAATTTATTTCTTGGAAATGTTCATGATGATTAAATAGTTCTTTGTGCCGAATAATTAAAATATTATATTAAATTCTATATTTCAACATTATAATAAAGCTCCGACAACTCTTTCAAGTAGTGCACTGAGACACCGCAATTCATACTTGCACTTAAAAGTTAAAATCGTGGTTAATAATATTTTAATACGTTTTCGTTAACCTGTGTAACTAATTAACTACGTAATGGAATCTACGAAACTAAATTTGGACTCTTTCAATTAAATTTCAGTCACTTCCAGACGACCGAATTAATTAAAAATTTGCACACTTATCAATAACTTTTGACGATACAATACTATCAATAAATTATAAAATTTCTTTTTTGTCTTCAAAAAAGACTAAAAAGAAAATAAGGGAATTTTTCGATTAAATGTCACACACTTCCAAAAGTCCGAATTATTTCAAATTTTGCACAAGTTTCATAAACCGATGACAACACAATAATTCTATGAAATAAAAAAACGTTTTTTAAAAGACAACGCAATCAACTCCCCATTTCGCGCAACTGTCGCGCAATATTTGGGATCCACACTATATTCCAAAATCATCTGGATCAAAGTTAAAATGTTTTTGTCAGAAAAAAGTAATGTTATCAATTTTCTGGCACACGAGGGGAGTCATTACGGTCGATTATCTACCAAAGTGTACCAACATAAACTTCACTTACTACTGCTCTACTCCTCTTGCCCTTTTACTTTGGTTGCATCATGAAATAAAGGAAAAACAGCCAGAAAAGTTAGTCAAAAAGGATTTGTTTCATCAGAAAAAAACACGTGCTCAAACATTCCTAGAAACCAAATAGTGAAATCGGTAATAATGTATTTAAATTTCTAATCTTCTTATTCACCTAATCTGGTACACTTTGATTTTAATCTCATTCACAATTTAAAAAAGAAAAACATTTATATGGACAGAAATTTACATGAAATGAAGGAATCGAAGCTGCAGTCGACATGTATTTTGAGGTAATTTTAATATCAAGCTGAGTTTCCATCACTAAACCATCGGTTTCTGGTCCTTGGTCTTGACACTGTATGGTCATCCTCTGCTTAAATCGGAAGACTTTAAGATGTGCTGTTTTTAAATTAGTATTGTGGGTTTTAATCTGAAACTGTGTCATTAAACTCTGGGTTCTTAAACACCTTTTCTCATGCCGCGTCACTGCTTGCTTGGATTATGAAACTTGAGGACTTGCCTTTTTAAAATTAGTATTATAAATCTCAAGCAAAGACTCTGTCATTCAACTCCAGATTCCAATTCCTCAAGCCGATGCTGTAGTGGTAGGGATGCTGTTTCAAGTATATTAACTCAAATTTCTACCATTAACCATCCAATTTGTATGAGTCTTTTAATATTTGGATGGTCCCAATGTAGTATCTTAAATGGATTGAGCTGGATGGTGAGTATGTTGGGAAATGGAACTAATTTTTGTAAACATCTATATTTAGTTTCGCACCCAAACCGCGAAATTCTTCAATCTGCCCTAGTACAATCATCAATACTCTGAAAGAACTTGAAAGTATATTTTAAAGCTTTCTTTCTGATTATTTTTTAGGCATTTTGCCTTAAAAATAACCAGATGCTTCTGTGATAAGTTGTTATACACAAACAAAGAAAGTCTTTATATCATTCCTCTACCCATGTAGTATTGAGGAAATTTTAAAATAAAACAGGGCGGCACGCTTTGTAAGTTACGCGATGGCAGTGTGAACTAAAATTCCGTGCAATAATTAACTCATGAATTTGGCTTTTTAACTGGAAAATGTCCCAATACTTCCAATCATTAAATTATTAGCAGTATATTCAGATTTTTTTCTGTACACAGTCATATTTTTTTAACATTCATGTTCACCGACCTGCTTCTGTAAATGATAACGTAATGATATACAGCTCATCTTTTAATCTAGAGTACATATTATGTATACGCATAAATTAAATTTGAAATCCATTAAGCTACTTAAGCATAAAATAAGGACAAACAAACCAACAAACAGACAACGTTTCACTTTTATTATATTAATAGTGTTTACGTAAAATGCGTATTTAATAATGCGTAATTAACGTATCACGTTAATTCAAAAGTGTATTCAGTATTCCGAACTAAGCATACTTTACGTAAACATATTTTTAAGAAAATAAATTTCATTTTCTTCCAGCGAACTTGCCTCTTATCTCTGTGGGCATACTTTACGGCTGGATGTCCCCCATGGCTCAGGTCCTGCAATCAGAGTCGGGGCCGGCAGAAGAGCCATTGTCTAATCACCATATATCCTGGATGGCCAGCATTCCTTGCCTCATGGGCAGCTTCGGTGTTTTCATATATAGTTTCATTGCACAGAGGTGGGGAAGAAAAAAAGCGTTACTATTGGTGTCTGTGCCGCAGGCAGTAAGTTTTAAACAAAATTATTTAAATAAATGGTTCAAAAACAAAGCAAAGACACAACTCAAACTTCCATTTCACGAAAGTGATGCAAGGAAATTCCAAATGGGACGAAATGAAACGCTACAAACGGAACTGAATTGGCAAAAGTTATTAAATCAACTTAATGCGTCTTTTGAATGCACTATAACGCTTGTGAACTAGCAAAAGATATATCCAAAATTTAAAAAAAAATCGTGATGAAACAAAATTTATTTTTCTTTCATTACCATTTTAAGCTTAAATTAATCTTGATAAATTTCAATTAACAACTAAACGAAATATTATTTAAGCTACCATGTTTTAAAAGATACTATGCTAAAACCACTTTACTTTTGTTTATACTTTGTGTGTTTTTTATCATTTATTTATAAAATTAAATATTTCAATTACTTCCATTTTAATATTTGATCTGTAAATAAAATATCATTCTTAACATCAAACATGCTTTACAGATCACTTGGATACTCAAAATCTTTTCCACCAACCCAATCGTTCTCATCCTGGCTAGAGGTCTGGCTGGTCTACCAGCCGGCGGAGCCATGATGGTGGCCCCCATATACATCAAAGAGATCAGCGACGACTCCTGCAGAGGTGTTCTGGGCACCTTCATGTCTCTAAGCTGTAATGTGGGCTACATTTTTGTGTATTCTTTGGGCAGTCTCTTGCCCTACCACACTAACCTCTGGATCTACTTAGTGCTTCCCCTGACTCATATTGGTCTTTTTAGCTGGCTAGCTCCTGAATCTCCAGCATTTTTGGCCAAGAATGGAAAGTCTGAGGTGAGATATTTGTTTATTGAGTATTGAAAGTATGCTTACAGTTCAATAAATATTTGTAAATTGTATAAGCCACAGATAACCAAAAATCACCCAAATAACCAATTTTAAGCCAAAAAAGTAAAAATGATGTAAAAAACTATAATAAGATTGATGTTGGCATTTTTGAATAGATAAATTTCGAATTTTTGGACCAGATCTTATACGTTACGTAGATATTATTTTTAAAAATTCTAAAAATTCAATTTAGTTTTTTTGATCCACGCAACAAAAAGACATGGCTCTGCAAAGCTCATTTTTTTCTTTATTTTCACCATAGTCTTACTCACTGATCATCGAAACCCATAGGCTCCTTCCAATCGACCTACAATCTTTGAAGTCGGCATAATGGGAGATCTTACAGCACAAATAAGAGAAAAAATCCAAAAATAAATTAGTGCTAATTCAGCGTGGAATCGTAATTTTTTTTTAATATGTATCTGCGAAAAATATTTATTTTTTTATTTCTTTATTTAAGCCTTTATTTCCCAACGAAAGTGCAAAATAAGAAAAGTTTACAATATTTTAGTGAATAAATCGTACTTATTCAATTGAATATTAATATTAATCTAAAATACTTCAACTACATCAGTAAATAAAGATGTTTTTATATTTGTAGTAAAAAATTAAATAAAAATATACTTATTTCAATAACTAAATAATTTTGTGATAGTTAAAATAATATTTACACTCAAGTCATTTGGGCACCCATTGTCGGATGAAGGCCTCCTGTATGTATTTCCTTTCTTTTCTGTCCTTCGCGATCCTAGTCCATGTGGGACCTGCATCACGTACAATATCGTCACTCCACCGACAATGGGGATGGCCACGGTGACGAGGTTCACCGCTAGGTTCACCACATGACCACCAGTGTAGTACACACTTGCCCCAGCATCCGTCTGTAGCACGTGTCACATGACCAATCCAATGCCACTTTAATTCACAGGCCACTCTGTCCTTCAAACTAAGTCCCAACATGTCCTCTCTGGAATCTTCAAACTAAGCCCATCATGCTCCTCGCTAGATGTTTTCGGGTTATTTTCTTTACTCCTTAACTTTCTACCATTAAGCAACCAATTTGGATGAGTCTTTTAATATTTGGATGGGTCCAATATTGTATCTTAAATGGATTGAGCTGGATGGTGAGTATGTTGCGAAATGGAACACATTTTTGTAAACATCTATATTTAGTTTCGCACCCAGAACGCGAAATTCTTCAATCTACCATAGTACAATCATCAATACTCTAAAAGAGCTTGAAAGTATAGAGTTAGAAAACTAAGGAGTCAGAACCCCAGCTTTGACAACCATATAATAATGTAGGTGTAACAACGGTATCAAATGCCTTTTTCCTTAGAGAAGTCGGTAATTTGTATTTGAATGTGTTTTAATAAACAATATCTTGACCACGCTATTTTAATCCTTCTATTTACTTCGATAAGTGTTTGATTCATAAATGAGATTTGCGGCCCAAGGTACACGTAATTTTCGCAGAGTCCAAAATATTTGATCCTATTGTTATGGGTATTCCTTCTCTATTTGTCATTACGCAGATTTTGCTTTTGTTCATTTCTAAACCACATTTTTTACTCTCCATGTCCAGTGATTATAATATACATTCCAGATGCTTATGTTTTTCACATAATAGTACCATATGGTTAGCAAAGCCTAAGTGGTTCAAGTACTCTCCGTTTATTTTTATGCCCATTGTATCCCAACTCAATTTAGGAAAATATTGTCTAAGGCTGTAAATAAATTAGGAGATATTGGGTCACCATGTCTTACACTGCGTCCAATTTTGAAGGTTTTGCCTTGGATCTCCAATTTTGCAACTGCTTTATTTTTGTTATATATTTCTTGTAAAATGTTGATGTACTTTTTTGGAATTCCTTGTTCATTTAGGGCTTTCCGTAATTATGAATGAATTATAGAATCAAATTCCTTTGAGTAATCAACAAATGCAATATATAAAGATTTATCATACATATTTTTCGAGAATCTGAGCTAGAGTGAATATATGATCAGTCGTAGAGTATCTTGGACGAAATTCAGCTTGTTCTTTGGTTGATTAAATTCGAATATCAGCGTTATTCTTCTTAATATCATCTGTTTAAATAATTTATATGTTGTTTGAAGTATGCTAATGGACCTGTCATTGCTAATATTTTCTAGGTCACCTTTCTTACATAATAGTTTTATGAAGGAGGTCTCCCAATTAGTTGGAATGTTTTGATATAATAAGACTTGATTAAATACGTTTGTGAGTATAGGAGTGATAGATTCTGCCAGCGCTTTCAAAATTTCATTTTTGATTCCGCCTTCACCTGGACTGTTTTTCAATTTTAGCTAGTTTATAGCCTTATTTATTTCGATTTCTATAAATAAAGGTATCTCTTCATTGTTTCTATAGTTCTGGGTGATATAAATTTCTCCATGCTTGTACGCATTGTTGTCTCTCGTAAAATTCAGAAGCTCTTTTCTCCGGGTTGGGATACTGCCTGCAGATGTTTTCAATGAGGGGATCCATCTTATAGCGGTTTTTAAAAGGCTGTTTTCTCGTAACTGATTTATACTTTTTCAAATCTTATAACTAATTTTTTCGTGAAGAATATAGTAACCAATATATTTTCGCTCTGAAAGTTTAAAATGTTGTAATAGAAATACTACGCACTATTAAATGTTTAAAAATGTGAAAATTTGTAAGGAAAATAGGTTGTGAAAATGATTTCCATGCACACGGCAGTGTGCCAACCAAGTTCTCGCAGTCGCATGTCCTTTGTATATTTACACGAACAATCCTAAGCTGTATTTCTCAAGCCAATTACTTCATTCTTCAATGAACTGGAGACAATAAACTTAAATAGTTTACTACTTAGTTTATATGTAAATAATAAACTTAAATAGTTTACGTTTACTTTAATAGGTGCACTAAAATTACACGCATTAGTAATTTCAACATTAATGCAAAGTGAAAAGTATCTACTAAAATTGTATTTTAGCTGGCCCCCACTTTATGTGATATGCAATATACTCGTACGTCTGTGAAATGCTCATTTAGAAATAAAAATAAAAACAAAAAAGTTATTCAAGGATTTTCATTTCTTTTTAATTTTTCATCAAAATCCTTTTTATTTACTATTAAAATTAGAATTAAAAGTAACTCTGGGTCTAAACAAGACATATTTAACAGTATCTGGAGTTATCTAACAGTATCAGATAAGTATAAATACAATTTTTTCATGTACCAAGCATAGAAAAAACGTAGTTACACTTTTCTCTATGAAGTTTCTTATCTAACTGGCTCCTACACTAGTGTGTGAGCCAGTGGTCCTATAGTAAAGCTTGTGGTCCTATAGTAAATATGAAATTTGGGAAAAATAAAAAATACAACTGAGTAAAATGATTGGATAGAATTTTGAGAAAATCAATATTAGGCCAATCACTCCAGTTCTTCAGGAAAAAGTTATTCTATGCCATTGTTGCCTAAAAATTACCTTTAAAAGTTACCTGTAGAAGTATACCTGTAACACTTATATAGTAAAAGAAAAGAGTTTATTGGACAAGTTTAAAAAAGCACGGGAGCCGGTTTTAATCGTTTTCAATGCCAACCAATTATATCGATGCTAAATGCCTATATTACTAATTAAAAGATTGCAATTTAATTTAAATTGCAAATAACTCGGGTCGATCACAAACGTGAAGTTTAACTCAGACCTATGACAAATATAATTTTTCACATCGACACAACGTACCAATATCCATATGGTAACTGATGGTACATGCTTATGTCGGTATCTGCTACAAAAATAGAATTTAAATCGACATAGTGATATATTTGAGAAACAATTTGTTTCCGTTTTCAATCTTAATTATTTTACTAGAGCATTGTGTCATTAATCGTTTCATTTACAGCGTGCAATAAAATCGCTAGCATGGCTGAGACACACACACGTTCAAAATAAGGCAATATTTAGCGAAGTGACAGCACTACAGCTGGAAGACGAACACGATTCCGAGCAAGAGAAGGTCACCTTCAGAAGCATAGGTACACATATTTATATCTACATCCATTTTTAGACCATTGCTGACTGAAGTTCTTTCTAAGACTTTCCTTTATTCCAAATAGACCTGGCATATTTCTTTACTTCATCTGATCTTCTTTTGTACATTCTCATGACCCTCTTCATTAAACTGGTCTTGTTTTGTTTTAATATCCTCATGGCCCTCTTCATTAAAATGCTTTTCTTGTCTAAGTCTTATCGGTTCTTTTTCTTACATGTGTAGATATAACGGAAATGATTTTCGATTTTCAATTTATATATTAAACATAAATTGAAAATCTCTTGAGGTAAAAATAAAAATTTGCAATAAAGAACTAATAATTTTCTTCGACTGTGAAAAGATGGTACGAACTACTCGAACGTCAAATAATCAGATGTAATTTGAGTCCAAACTGCGCTTGATTATTTAAAGTTACATTACGACAATACATCGTACAATACCACTCAAAGTAAAAAATTATATCACACACATTATACTCAAACAGCAATATTTTAGTATCCAAGCACATAAATATAATATAGCCAACCTAACATTGCTGAAATAAGAAAAAATATTTTCATGGAGGATTATTCCAGTGGGACTAAACTAAAATAGTCAAAAAATGTACAAAATTAAAAATTAATTCAATGTAAAATAAACAACAAACAAGTTCAACAATAATGAAAATAAAGATTGAAGGTTTTCTAGTATAAGACCACGCGGAAATTAGAAGTAAAAATAATATTTGTAAAATGTAACTTCTCTAGCGATGTCTATCATTTTGTAACGTTAAAACTGTGTAAAATTTGGAAAAAAACGCATCCCACCGGTGGTGGAAATGGCCAAATTCCAACAACATGGCGGTCGAGAATGTCAAAATTTATGTTTTGTTATCAAACGAGTCATTCGTTTGATATATGTTATAACAAACGATTTTATTAAAATATTAAAGAGCCAGATATTATTTTCAATCCCAACAAAATATTATTTTCTTCAAAATATCCTCCGCTAGTCTGTAGACTTATATAGTCTGATCATATGTGTTTTCAAAGCCCCATATTGATAAGCCATAATTTTTTTCCAGCTTTTAATAAAACATCGATTGTATAATAAAACCGTATAATTTGAAAAGTTTGCTTACTTTTATTTTATTTTTAGCTATTTATTGTGCTTTATTTGCTTAGTCTGCAGCCACCGAACTACGAAGTCCTCCGTACTATACAAAATAAACCTTGATTTAGGTGGTTTTAAAGCAATCCAAGTTTGAA
This sequence comes from Druceiella hillmani, assembly GCA_039881145.1. Lineage (NCBI taxonomy): Eukaryota > Metazoa > Arthropoda > Insecta > Lepidoptera > Hepialidae > Druceiella > Druceiella hillmani. The sequence goes on along the minus strand of JAYKKI010000006.1, from coordinate 44,918,914 downwards.
TTAGAATTAGGAAATCAGTGACAATAGTTATTTTTTTTGGCCTACTATACCAAATTGGAATCAAAAGATCGCCAGGTCTCACGATGCAGATAGACACAGCTTTAGGATGCCAGCGCAGCGTTAGGACTGGGGAGTTTGAAACCAGACTTCAATGACAATCTCTGCTTGAGATCTATAATACAAATTGAAAACCAACACATAGGCAGGCAGTACTCCTACAGCATCAGCATTGTAGAACAAAGGTTTAAATTATCATAATGATTTTAATGAAGAGGAAAATGTAGGAGTTTGCAGTAGGTAGACTAAGGCAAAAATATTTCCTCAAATTTTCGTAAGTAATATTGAATCCTCAATTTACTAAATATCCTAGATTTAGTCTGCTGCTTCGTCCGCATGCATAATCACTTAAGGTTCTGGAATCTTTGACCTGATACTATAGAAACAATATTTCTATTAATCTGGACCGTTTGTCCCATTTTATTGGTGCTGGCCTTCCTTGTCTTTCACTTAGCACCCTTTTGTGTTGCGTTGGTGTCGACTAGGGCTCCTTTTAGGCTTTTTTCGACCATCATCAACCAAGTGGAGTATGGCCTTCCACATCTTTGCTTCATCTTTTGTCAAGTTTAGAGCAAGCTACGCCATGTGATCGTCCGGGTTTCTCTAGATATGTTCATACCATTGGAAGCATTTCACTTTATTCATTAACGCGACAGCTTTAAATCTCCATCTTTGTATTGGTTTTCAGTTTTATCAAGTGGAGTAATACCAGCTAACCAGCGTAAAGTGCACATTTCTATTATGTACATTTTGTGTAAGTGTTGTTCATTGATTGCCCAATTCGGAATATTGGGCGACCAATAAACAACACTAGTACACCATACGAAACTGCAGATCATAGTACACCATACGAAATTGCAGACATACGAAACTCACACCTACTTTGCACATTTTCACTTTAATTTGATATGGCATTCTTCTATCAAAAATGATCCGGTGAATTGTCTTCACCTGAGCCAGTCTCTTTTTATTTTCTTCTATTCTATGCTTTTAGTTTTACCATTATTGGCAAGGAACGAACCTAACTGTTTAAATTAGAACACACTAGATAATGAGTAGTCAAAATCGAAATCAACGAATCAAAATCTACGAATCCAATCGAAATCTACGTGATCAAATAAGAATCTAATGAACATAATAAAAGAGGAATTCTATCCTTCAGGACCTACTACAAAATCCAAGATGTCAAACACCAAATTTCAATATTTCAGAGTTTTATACATCCAAACTTTCGTGTTATAACATTAGTCAGGATGATCGGTCACCAAATGCTTCCTAGTTTCTTAATTTATAGCTACTGTCTATCATATTATTTAGTTATTCTCCAAAGACAAATTACTTTCCTCTGAAGACAAGTATGAATCATCTTGTAAAAATCTTCGGTTCTTCGTGAAATCATTTTCTTGAATTAAACTATTCTCATGACTTTTTATTGATTATTCTCTTCAAAAATATAATAATAAATATAAAAAAAAATATTGCCGCACTTTGTTTTCTTTAAATAACTCAAAAAATATTGTTTATGTTGTGTCTAAATGGTGGAGTTTAATTTATAGAATTACAATTCACTGGTAGCTATTATTCATGTAAAATATATTTTTATGTATTAAATAAATTTTTATTTTGAAAAAGTTAAATAAATAATTTATTTCATCATCCATTCAACCTTTTCAGTGAAAAACGAGGGGGCATTCAAGGCATTCATCTTGTGTTTCTTACTGATGACCATACAGAATTTAAGCGGCGGCTTCGCCGTCTTGAACTACGCCTCCACCATATTCTCGGAGGCTGGAGGATCACTGTCGGCCAACACATCTGCTGTGCTGATCGCCATCGTCCAACTCTTCGGATCTTTCGTGGCCATCTCTCTCATTGACAGGAGTGGGAGGAAGGTACGTTCTTTAATAATTACTTATTTTCTATCATAAAACCATGGCGACTAATTAGAAAATAATTATGTGCTTAAAGTCGTAATTCTAATACAAAAACGTACATGCTGTCTAAACTGCGAGAGATGTTGCAAATAAATGACCTATACCCTTTTACAAGGCTCTATATATTATTTTCTTGCGCATTGCAAGGTTTTAAACATGTTTTACCAAATTCAATTTTATCGTTCCATTTTATTATGGGCCTTACGATATATTTATATTTGTGTACCCATAAAACAAAATTTATTATAGACCCACACACCTCACAATTTAGCTCTCCCATACTGTATGGATGGTATCCTAATCAAGTTCTCCCCAGTAATTGAGTTGCAGTATATTGTTTGGCTAATAAATGACGAAAAAAACGAAAAATTTCCTGAAAATCGATAGACTAGTTTTCGAGAAAATTTAAATTTTAAGTTTTATCGGCGTAAGGTGATTTACAGGAAACGACTACCAACATTTATACAAAAACCTATTTTTTACTTTTAGGCGATCACAATATATTCTTTCCTTCCTTCTTCGCTCGAAAATATCCACATAAATCTCTTAGATAGTCAAATATACAGCGACGTTTTTATCCCTAGCCACAAAAAGTCTGTAGTATTGATACTTGTAATATACAATTGTCGACAGATACATAAAATTGAATTTTTATAATTTGTATTTATTTAATTGTATTTTTTTTGTTTAATTTATGTTGTATATTTTTTTAAATTTTATCCTGGTTAAAAATTGACATGTCTTCCAAATCTTCCATTTATTCCTTTCATTCCTGCTCCCCTTCTGTCTCTTACGTTTCAGATGCCCTTGAGCTATTTTGTGATGCTTGCAATACAACCATGCACGACAATATTCGTCTGTTCGTTCTCGCAGCCTTTCTGAGTTGCATTTCTGTTATATCAGTGCTCAGAATATCCCATACCATTACTCCGATTTTATGAATTATTTTGAAAATTTAAATATGCATGCTTGTCTTATTAGCAAAATCTGGCCTAAACTTTCAATCCATTGTAATATTTATTTTCTATCAGGTTTCATATTAATCCCTAATATCCGCCATTGTGGTCGCAATTGTGGGGTCGCTATCAATCTTCGAGATGATCTTCTTTTTAAAATTTTCGCAAAATTCTGACAAACTTTTTGTCTATAATGGAATATTTAATTTATTGAAATTACTTTCTCCGAATTAAAATTACTCTTAAAAGTTTGTGTACTCACCAACTGGTGGTGGCAGTCATATACCCTTATATCTCCATACGATGGTTATGAGGGACTTCAACACCTGTCTGTATAAAAGTGGTATGAGAAGTGTGCAGCTTTGGAACATTGTAAATGCTGAAAACCTCACCATTCTAGCATCCTTTGCTACCTTCCACCAGATATATTACCATTCCCTTCTAGGTCTTTCCATTCTAGCCTCCCTTAAAGTGTATGTTTCTACGGACAACTTCCTGCTCCTGGGCTCTCACACCATGACCTAATTTATCTATCCTGTAAGTTGCGTAGTCTTAAGCCATCTCAAAATTCTAATTTTTCCAGCTTTAACAGTATTGACTTGCCTTGTTTGCTTGAGGATGCCTAGCTCATTGATAGAGATAGTATTTTAGCCATTGAAGTGGTTGATGAAAAGTTACAGAATTCAGTAACCGCATTATCAAGCTATTTGATGAACCCCTTAAACGAGTTAAAATTAAAATAAAGGCAGCCCAATGTCTTAAAAACTCCATCAAAAAAGTTATGGCTAAGGGTGATCGACCCAAAGTCAGAAACAAAGCGAACACCGGTTCTTCAACATGGGAAACATTTAGAGTGCTTAGGAATAGATGTACACAAATGTGTAGAAATGCTAAGAAGCATTGCATCTCCACTTCCATATGCAACTGCTCTTCTTTAAACATTTGGACGTTCCTTGGCACTCTGAGAGTTGGTAATTCTCATACTAATACATAATGCCAGCTTGATCTTAATACTTTGAACTCTTTCTTCGCTAATCCTTTCTTTACTTCGCTTACTGGACCTAGCTGTTAAGTTGGAAATATTAAAGAGAATCCATCTTCTTTCTTTTTACCACGATTTCACATTTAGTGTGATTCGGAAGTTAAAATTAATCTTGTGGCGATAAAAACCAATTCTAAGGCAAGCGATGTCTTAAGTATTAAAGCACCCAAGCTCATCTTAGGTATTGTAACCCCTGTTATTTCCATACTAAAACTTCTATCGAAAATCTTTGAGCGCATAGTCCATGCCCAACTTGTTCGATATCTTAATGTTTGTAAACATCTAAATCCACTTCAATCTGGTTTCAAAACTGGCCATAGTCCTTGTACTCACTATACTTGTACTTCTTAACTTCAACAGTGCATTCAACTCCGTTGATTTTGATATTTTGCTAACTTGACAGAAATCTTTGAATATATCTCAAAACTCGTCAGAATGGTTTAGCTCATATCTATATGGACGTCGGCAATCTGTGAAGTCTTCAGATTACATCAGATGCGTCTCTGAATGGACGAACTTATCAACTGAGGTGCGTCAAGAAGGGTTTTTTTCCACTTCTTTTTACAATATTAATTGATAATTACTATGATATTTACTATGTATATCCCCAACAACCCCATTGTTGGGAATATGCATAGTAATTATCATCTTTACCCTGATGATTTACAAATATATGCCCACACTGATGTAAACTCCATAGCAACCATTATCAATGCCCTTATTGAAGATCTTTCTTCAATCGGTCAATCGGCTCATAAAATAGCTCTGTTAGTTAATACAATTAAGTCGCAAGCTATCATAATTGGTAGCCAAAAACTACTAAACTTAGGCTATCAGATCTGCCGTATCTCACATTAAATGACATACCAATTCCATTTACGTCAACTGTTAAAGGCTTGATCTACTGATCGATCAAAATCTTACCTGGCAACCTCAAGTAAATGATGTTAGTCGTCATATCTCCAGCAGAATGTACTCCCTCAAACATCTTCAAAATTTTCTAGACATTCAAACCAAAGCCCACCTTTGTCAAATACCCTTACCGCCACTACTTGTATGATATCCAGACATTGATTAGTATCGCCTTATAAAATTAGAAAGCCTACAAAATTTGTACATCCGCTTTGTTTTTGGTTGCAAAAAATTTGATCACGTATCTCAATTAAGAAGGCAACTTAAATGGACAGAAGTCCGTAATCAGCGCAATCTTCACGGTATTACACTTCTTTATAATATCTTAGAAGCAGATTTAGTTACTTGTCTGCACACAGTATGTGGCTACGCTCTGAAAACCAGCTCAGTCTCCTTTTTGCCAAATATACAACCACCTTTTATGAAAAGTCTTTCACTGTCCAAGCTGTAAGACTTTGGAGTCGACTAGACTTGGACATCTGGAACTCGCCCTCCTTAAATATATTCAAAGATCCTCTGAAAATGTCTTTCCACTCGTAATCCCTCAGTCCTACCGTCCCTAATTCCATTTTGTGCCCCATTTTTCTTATATTTAACCAAGTCAAGGTTTATTTTAGCTTAGTTTTGCTTATTTATATGTTATGACATTTTTTGTTAATTGTTATATCCTATGTTTCCTTTTCTTTTTTTTTATTAATATCTTTTACATTCATCCACATCATAAAGTTCTTATATTTACTCAATGTGGAAGAGATTGCCCTTGTACCAATAAGTCCGCAAAATGTCTGTATTTTATGTACGTTAAAGTATGAATAAATAAATACAGGATGTCCGGGAATAAGTATCGGACAAATATAGGCGCTATTCTTTGGCTATGAAAGAATAAATTGTTGAAATCAAACGTAAAACACACCTTTTTTCTAATCGAGTGCAAAAAAATATTTCACATAACTCTTTTTAACACATTCAATCCGGAGTGCGGTATTTATCCGCAGCGGCGATGTCTTCGCAGTTGTTCCCGGGTTATTCCCCTGAGCGGCACTGAATAACGTGCGCAAGTATCATGTGTACAAAAAAGATGAGAAATAATTATGGATATTATATTGAATTTTTTGAAATCAAAAGTCATCCTTTAAATTTAACGACGATTTTTTATTTTAACGACAATCAACTATTTTTCACTCAACGAATAACGTCTTTGTTTATGCGACACTTATTCCCGGGCACCTTGTATACATATATATATATATATATATATATATATATATATATATATATATATATATATATATTCTCATGAATATCTCAAAAACTATGACATCTAGAATCATAGAATCATCTCTATAGTATAACATTTGTGCAGGCTTCTAGTTGGGAGGCAGTAGTTTCGGAATTAAAGGTCAAATTTTTGCATATTAAAGTATAAATATTCTTTAGTGTAAACTATTGAAACAGATTTAGGTTGATATGCATTATCAATAAGCATATTTCAAATTTCCAAGTTAAACGGCTTCTGAGAAAAATAACTGTGATAGAAGGAAGTACACAACAACGTACGAGTTTCCCTTTCTTTTTTTTTATGTTAAGAGCCCTAATATGACCTATTCATTATATTACACCCTTCTCCCGGTCAATTTCAGATACTTCTTACTGTATGTAGCATAATAACGTGCATTTGCATGACTACCCTTGGCACCTGGTTCCTGCTCAAAGGTAAAGGTATCGACGCTCCTGGCTGGATTCCTTTGACGGCAGTCGCTTTCAGCATTCTCACCAACGGGGCCGGAATCAACCCGCTACCCTTTATTATCATGGCTGAAGTTTTTGACTATAAGGTAAATTAACTGCATTTTTTGCATGCAATCTTTTTATTTTGTTTACTAATTATAATTCTATCATCATCAGTCAATATTTATCATCAATATATAGGTATTATTACCAACCGGTTGTTAGTAGAAAAAGATTACCTATTATCAAAATCGATAAAACGTTCTTTATTTTACAAAATGAATTCATTAAAGTAATATTTACTAAAGGTAGATACTCAATTTTAAATTATTTTCATAAATTGTTATAAAGGGCAGTAATCCAAGTTTTATAAACACAAAAATTGTCACTTAAATCAAATATTTTCTATTGGAAGTGGTCTTACATAAACTCCCTGATATATTGTTTAATTTTTCATTAAAAAATCATAAGGGAAAAAAAATTGTTTTGCAAATCGTTTTCGTCAGTATCCCCGTCAATGACTCTACCGAAAAGCACTATAAGGAGACCGTACACTCGGCGTGGAGATTCATATTTGTTATGAAAATGATTTCTACGTGTTAAATTTGAAAATTATGCGAAAAAAATTTAAAACTACTATGAAAATTTACTATAAATATTTCGGATTATATTACTTTTCAATTTCAAATGGATCTCTGAAAAAATGAGCCAAAATAAATCAACTTTGAAGATTAAAAAAAATTACTTATAGTTAATTAGTACTTATAGATAATTAGTTCAAAATCTCGGTATTTGGAAAAGTTTGTATACCTCAGTATATTTAAGCACTTTGATATCTAAAAAATTTCCTCAATCAACAAACTAGTTTCAATAAAAGCCAAACAGGTTTGTATAAAAGGTATTTATAATTTTAGGCCATAATAAGGAATACACCAAATCATGTGTTCGCAGCTTTTATATAATTCATTTATAGAATGGTATAACTTCATTTATCGTTCATCTTGTCACTCTTCTGGAGAAAATCCACGCAATCACAAACAACGATTTTTTGTCGATGTTTCAGCTATGAAACAAATTTTTCCTCATTTCCAAGAAACTGTAAACATCATTAAGGCATCATCAGACCAAGATCAAATAATTGTGGTCAATGCCAAATAAAAAATTATTGCTGGAAGAAAATATGATGGTGTAACAATTCAAGCATTCCGCAGAAATCTTCCTCTTCAAATAATTCCATCTCCCGACGATTCTTGGTCGCGGATCGCTATGACTGATAGTTGGTTGCTATGACTGTACGATGTCTATGATTCAGCAATGGGGAAGTTTTCTTGTCTTGTCTTGTCTTGCAAATGTTGCAATGTCTGCAATGTCTTTTATACGAATGAATCGCTATTCTGCCTTCTCAGCTACAACAACTCTTGTATATTTACGAAAAACGTCATGATTTTATTTTAATATGCTGGCGCTCGTGGTATTAAAAGGACAATTGGTGATGGTATGGACTGGAATATTGCAATTATTCTGGCCCATATCATCACAGATTCTCGATTCAGATTTATGCCACCGGGTAGATTGACCACTAGAAAATACATTTATGAAGTTCTACGATCTTTGACGCTTCTCTTTTATCAGTATGTAGGAATTTCCTTTATTGAAATGAACGATTATGCGCGATTAGTCTGTTCTGATATTAACCAGTCTATCGGGCGAAATTGATATATATTGATACCTAACCTTGAATACTGAGCAAAATTTACACAAAATTGAACACTTTGTGATATTTTGAAACACATTTGAGATCAAAATATCCTTTGTCAAATTTATCAAAAAATTCCCCCAAACAGCGATATGTCTGTGCATCTATTTCGGCATCATTTGAGTTAATTTCCTGATACTAGACGTCTAGAAAAAAATGATAATAATAATGTATATATATATATATATATATATATATATATATATATACATATATATATATATATATATATATATATATATATTCACCCATCATTATTATTATTATCCATCAAAAAAGCTAAATCTGGTCATACAACTTGTTCGTAATATACTTTGAGTGACGCTAATGTCGGTGAACGAAAAAATCCAATAAATCAATAATAAAAAAAATTATCCAACAAAATGATTATAATTAAAAAACAACTAGAAAAAAAATTACCCAATATTTCTTTTTTATAAAAATTTACAAGAATTATCAAAAAAAAACAAACAGAATGTAACATATACCTTTAATTAAGAATATAATAAGCCTTATACAAGAATGATAATTTGGCTCAAAAATTTACAATAATAATAAAGGAAAAATTCAAATAAATGATGGTCAATAATTAAACACACGTTTCGTTACTTTACAGACTCGGACGTTTTTATCGAGCATCATAAACATGTATGGATGGTTAACAGCTTCCGTACTCCTCTTCGTATTTAAGCCGATCATGGTTACCTTCGGCATAAGCACCGTGTTCTTTGTTTTTGGAACAATCATGGCACTGGGATCCTTCTACGCCATGTTTGTGGTACCCGAGACTAAGGGCAAAAGTGTGGAAGCAATACAGCAAGAGTTGATCGGAAACAAGAGGAGAGTACCAACCAGCGAGAAGGCCGCTGATGAACAGGAACAAATCAAGCTGCAGGATCAGGCTTAAATTATTGAGTGAAATTAACTGTTCCATGTTTATTAAAAATTAAAATAAGATGACATTTCATATACAAGTGAAAATTGTGGTTTCATTTTAAATTCCAACTTTAAAGTAAGATTACTTCTAACAAAAACTTATCTTTCCTACTTTTAACTATTTATGAATACCATCAAAAACAATTATATAAAAGAAATCTGCAACCTCAGCAAAAACAATGATACAAAAGAAATCTGCACCCTCAGCAAAAACAATGATACAAAAGAAATCTGCAACCTCTGCAAAAACAATGATACAAAAGAAATCTGCACCCTCAGCAAAAACAATGATACAAAAGAAATCTGCAACCTCAGCAAAAACAATGATACAAAAGAAATCTGCAACCTCGGCAAAAACAATGATACAAAAGAAATCTGCAACCTCAGCAAAAACAATGATACAAACGAAATCTGCAACCTCAGCAAAAACAATGATACAAAAGAAATCTGCAACCTCAGCAAAAACAATGATACAAAAGAAATCTGCAACCTCAGCAAAAACAATGATACAAAAGAAATCCGCACCCCCAGCAAAAACAACGATACAAAAGAAATCTGCAACCTTGGCAAAAACAATGATACAAAAGAAATTTGCAACCTCAGCAAAAACAATGATACAAAAGAAATCTGCAACTTCAGCAAAAACAATGATACAAAAGAAATTTGCAACCTCGGCAAAAACAATGATACAAAAGAAATCTGCAACCTCAGCAAAAACAATGATACAAAAGAAATCGACTGTGCGGGAAAACTGATACGAAAGAAATAAATTTTGTTATAACTATCAAATTTTCTTCCAGCAATAATTTGCTGGCATGATCCAGAAAGCATGCCAGCAAATTATCGTCAATTATTATCGATCTATTACTCATAATCGGATCTCGCCTACTAATAAATGTTTAAAGAAATTATGACACTTCACCAAACTTAATTCTTTCTCTTTGGCATTTTCATCTCTTTTTTTAAGTATTTCTTCGATTTTTTTATCTGTCTTTTTTACTTTCTTACTATTTTTTGCTACTTTTTAGTTATGTCACTTCTTCTGCTGACTTTACAAGCCCATTTGGTAAATACATTTTCTAAATTACATGCTGCTTTGCACGCAAATTTGAAGCTCTGTTTTAGAGTATATGTTAGATTTATAATACATAGATATCACTAAAAATCTTACCCATTCTTTCACTTTACACAGTTAGCTGCTTAAATCATTTAAAATAGATAAAAAGCCAATAATTATACTTTTACTTGAAACAATGTCGATTGTTCTAATACACAAAGCCGGCCATATTATAAATCAAGAAAAAAGACTGTAGGTACAAAGTTATGCAAAAACTGAGTAAATTTTGGTGAAAATTTTCCCAATATTTTCCTCTTTAATAGCTTCACTAATATTGAATATATTTGGCGTTAATTTTGTAGAAATTCATTTTTGATAATTAAATGAAACTACGTGATGTAGTATTATTTCTACTTTCTTTAAGTTCTTTACCACGATCTAGGTTTCGTTGTATTACAACATCTTCAGGTGGGCTATTAGCAAAGATTCAGTAACAAAAATAGAGACCAACTTTTTAGATTAAAGCAAAGTTTCACTAACAAAGCTAGAAAAAAGATGAGGCAAAGTTTCACTAACAAGAATAGAGACCAACTTTTTTAGATTATTTTTGTAGTTTAATTTCGAATGGAAAGAGACCTGTATTTTGATACTTGAATTTGTGCAACTGTGTAATTATAAGCACTTATTATCATGACAACGTAAGCTTTCATATAAATATCAAATTTTTAGAACCAAAAGATCATGTTACGTTAACTAAAAAATACTAAGTTTAAAGATAAATAAGTAATATAAGTTTAAACGCCACATAAATCCTGCATTAATATTTGACGTTAGGTGACATTTGCCATGACACTTGATAGCTAAAGTTATAAGATAAATAAATGAAACTTAGAATACCATGACCAACATATACTGATATTTGACAATAGCTAACATTAGACATGACGCTTGATCGATAAAGTTATAAGATAAATGAATAAAATAAACCTTGGTCGGCACGAAAAACCTATATTGTCATTTGATGATAATTACATGACATTTTACATGACGCTTGACAGGTAAATTTGTAAGATAAATAAATTAAAATGCCACAACAAACCTACATTGAAGTTTGACGATAGCTGACATTAGAGGTGACACTTGGTTGATAAAGTTATAAGATAAGTAAATAATAAATAAGATTTATTACCTTAAACGCCCGAAATATATGTATTGATAATTGACAAAAGCTCACATTTGATACGACATTTGACAGGTAAATCTGATTGTAACTCATTATGACAGTTATGGTGAATTTCCGCTCTTGCAACATTAATATGTATTAAAACATTACCATTTAATGAACTAAATGATCTGCTATCTATACATTTTTTCTTAACTAAATATAGTTAATTGACTTTATAGACTAACCTAAAACCAATAAAATTAATTTATTTTGTCTAGATTTTTTTAATCTATTAATTTTGTCTAGATCGTTAGTATAGTAAGACAAAATAGTGTTGCCACCAGTGGGAAAAAATAACAAGCGTTTTGTCATAAACATTTTTATTTCTTATTTTGTAAATAAACTCAGACTAAAAATAATTATGAAACCAATTAGCATTTTTTTCTGTCCCTAGAAAAATCATTGCCAACATAGTAACTTTTCTAATAACCTCTTGAAAAATACCATTTTTTTTAAAGTCCTTGCTTATTTCATTATATTTTATAACTAGCTATGCCCGCAAATTCGTTTGTGTGAAAGTCGCAATAAGAAAGTCATTAGATATAATGAACTTATAATTTCTCTGTTTTTTTTTTAAATATATATAAACATAAAATTTACTAAATACGTTAATACAGGCTAGCTAGACTAATAGATTGGTAGCACATACAACATTGCTATGAGTATGTGCTACCAATCTATTATTCTAGAGCTATTAGTCATGAGCTATGAGCATGAAGTTTATTACGATGCGTATAAATTCGGAGTGAACCTAACAAGCTGGCGCCGCTGCCTGATATATTCCTATGGACTATTTCGAGCATCGATATGTGTTCAGTCCACCGACTAGCTATTACCAGAGGTTGTTTTATATATTTATGCTTTTCTTCATCTTAAAAAAGAAATCATCTCTTCAATCTGAACATGAGTCTGACCTCTTCCCGCTTTAGCCTTTCGCTGTTGGGATAACGGACTAGTCACTTATTGTCGTTCACATGTAGCAGGGGACTAAACGTATCTTTTACTTGTGATTAATACATATGCTGTTCGACCGACTATAGGGTTAGTTAGCAACGAAAAGCGTCATCTGTAACAGGTGTATCGACAACGTCCCAGCTTAATCACCTGAGCTATAGCTATCGAAAAATAGCTATCCAGCTATATCTATCGAAAAATAGCTATCCAGCTTAATCACCTGAGCTATAGCTATCGAAAAATAGCTATCCAGCTATAGCTATCGAAAAATAGCTATCCAGCTTAATCACCTGAGCTATAGCTATCGAAAATAGCGAATTCCGGATATTCACACCACCATCAATTTATTGATCGAATCTCGCTGGTAATCTGCAATATCCTAGTTGAGATAACGCCAAATCTAGTATCATATAATTGGCAATTGTCCGTGAAATTGACACAGCTAGGTCTCATCTGTGGAGCCAGTAACTGCGCATTGCAAATCTTCATCAGATAGATAGAGAACAAGATATAAATTAGAGACAGAGAACATAGAGTATAAAATAGAGATAGAGAATAAGATATAAATTAGAAATACAGAACATAGAGTATAAATTAAGATAGATAACAAGATATAAATTAGACACAGAGAACATAGAGTATAAAATAGAGATAGAGAATAAGATATAAATTAGAGATACAGAACATAGAGTATAAATTAAGATAGATAACAAGATATAAATTTGAATAGCCTTTCGACGTTTTAGAGTAACTGAATATGACGGTACACGAGGAGAAACCACTTAATAAACAGCATTTAAAATAAGAAGATAGCAAATGTAAGACCTTTCATTGCTAACTTCTTATTTTAGATGCCGAAAAAAATTGAAATTGAGAAAATGTTCTTTTACCATTAAACTTTTACAGAATACCTTAAATTTTTGTATCTGAATCTCATTGAATTTCTTAATATTCTCAACACCACTGTGGTTCTAAAGACCTGAAATTGTTGGAACTATGAGAGGGAATGGAGAAAATAAAAATGGGGGAAACTTCCTGAAATAAAGTATTCGAAAAATCTTTTACCAAGATTTTCAACCGAAGAGATTGGTAATGAGATTAATTGCATATAATCATATAATTTAAGATTTTCCCTGATATAAATTTACATAAACTTTCATAAATTGTCATCATATTTAAATTGCCAATATCACATATATATCGGCTCTTTAATGTACATGATAAATTTTGCAGAAATTCATAATCTATAAGCATAGTTAAGATTCAAAGAGAACGAGTTAAGATTAAGTCAAAAATATTGAATAGTTAAATAAAACGAACTTTCAAATATTTGGTATATTTCAATATTCGTGTATATTTGATATATTTCTACATTCGTAAATATTTGTATATTTCTATATTCGTATTACTACTACTGAATCAAAAATATTACAAGCCAATTTAGGCTTCGATTTAAATGACCCAAGAACTGAAAGCTTAAATATTATCGGCTAATTGGTGGCAAATACTTTTTGATACAAAAGTTCTGCAGAATCATTGCTCTTAAACAAAATATATAAAATGCATTAGTTACTTTATGTATAAATTGTATATGGTATAAAATTAAACTAATATCAAATTCTGATAGCTTAGTGCAAATATTTGAATCCTTAACTCTTAATTTAACTTCTTCCATAATAATTTCATCTTTTTTTTAGAATGCGTTTGCTCTTTAGTTCTTCCTGTATCTGCGCAGCAGTCTTATTTCTAGTCTCAGGCATGTAAAACAGACAACAGATTATCCCTAGCAAATTGATGACAGCGAAGACGTAGAAGAGGGTGCTCATTCCGAAGAAATTTGCGATTGGAGTGAAGAAAAATAGCAAGACACCGGTGTTCGACCAAGCGAATAAAATAACGTACGTCGAGAGTGTAGCTCTTGTCTGAAAATAAAAATTTGTCTTAAATCAATACTAATTTAAATAAAACTCTGAAATAACACTATGAAAAAGAGTTGTTAATTGGCTATAAAATTTTAAATCAATAACCTCGTTTCGCAACCTTCTTTATTAGTTTAATTTTTTAGTATTATTGAGTTGGTTTTTTTTTATTTAAATTTACTTTACATTTACATATTCAGTGTTCAGTGCCACTGAGATTAGTAATTAAGTTAAAACAATTATAACAAGCAGTTCATTACAAAAATGCAGTTTGAATGGAAATATTTTACTAATTAAATTTTTTATAACAAAAATAATTGCGAATGAAAATTATGTTTGTTAAATACTTAATTTTTGTTTATATTTCTATATTTAACAACCAATAAACAATGAAATTCTCATTGGTATTGAACTGCATTTATTCCAAGATCACATTTATCAAACTCTGTCTTTCAGTGTAAAATTCTTGCTTTTCTAGAAAATAAAACAGTTTCAATAAAATTTTAAATAATTATAAAACAGTTTCAATAAAATTTTAAATAATTAACATTTATTTTACAATTTTTATACACTATGTTAGCTTATTTTTGATATTCCCACATGCGCTTTATCTTCTATATTCATCGTTTATTGAATATAGAAGATAAAGTGCCTGTAGAAATGTCAAAAATAAGCAAACATGGTGTACAAAAATTTATAAAAATTGTAAAAGAATTATAAAATAAATGTCAATTCTTTAAAATTTTATTGAAACGGCTTTATTTTCTAAAAAAGCGAGAATTTTACACTGAAAGACATTTTGATAAATATGATCTTGCTATTCGTTCTCTTTTAGTGAGAGAAACTTTACCAATGTCAAATTAAAGAAGAAGCTAGATAATCCTAGTTAAATTATTTCCAGAATATGTATCCTTCATTGTTACTTGGTTAAAATATGAATCGAAGACGTTGTTTATCCTCGATATTAGCAATTATTTGACTAGTAATTTTTTTCTCCATTCGAGAATTAAACTATATTACTTTAATACACGCTCTGTTTTAAATAGATATTTCGTCTTTTTTCATGATCCGTCAATTTTATTTAATGACAATAGTATTTGCCAATTTGATTCACCTTTAAAAAGAAAAATATTGTATCAATAATGATGTATAACAAGCCAACAACTCGTATCTTCTAAGGCCCTGTTAACGGTTTCTAGAGTTATCTATGTTTTTTTTTCAAAGTATCACCGTGTCACTTAAAACATCCTACGAAATTTAAGAAAACAATTGACATAATTTTCTACATAATTAACAAATGTCTCTACATAAAATAGTTTGAAAATTTGTGGCTTGGATAGACGGTCAGATTTTTTATCCAGACTAGTCCTAAACGCTAACAAAAACTGAACGATACGATATAAATTGAAAGAAATATTGAATACGAACCCGAAAATTGAACACCTCTACCATAACGACGTATGGTAGCGGTGAAATACCGGACCCATAGGCGAGGAGAGCTAAGGCGCAAGCGACCGCGGGTAGCCAATTGGGGGTCCAAATATTGAGGTCTGTCAACAGGAACCACGTACCTAGAACGGCCATGGACAAAAAACACACAAAGATCGTAACGGTGAACAGCATCTGGAAATGGCCCGAAGGGGAAAATTAGTATTGAATTTTTAAAATCTAAGTAAAAAACTACACATCACATCAAATGTTTTATCGGATGCTTTTGGTTTAGGATGTTGCATGCAATGGAGCTATGCAAAGTGTAGCTCTTTTGCAACAAAGATACCTACACTCCATTCTATTTCGAAAGAGAATGTTTGTAAACAAATCGATTTTGTAAAGTATAGTTAGCACAAATATTTATTCAATCAGTCGACTACTATTCACAAAACTAATTTTATTTTACCCCTAATATTATTAAACGATATAACTCATTATATTAATACTAGCGTGACCCGTGCGAAGTCTTCGCATTATTTATTCCATTATGAAGCTCAGATGACAGATCAAACAAATATTTTAGTAAAATTGACATATAGAGGCGCAAGTATCAAAAGCATTGAGCTAAAGCGCCACTTTATTTATACGTGAGTGGATTTGAAATTAAACAAAAATTTTACCGAATCATATTGACGTTGAGTCGTTAGATGGCAGCATTGCTGTTTTGTGTATGTAATTTTAATAATTAATTAATTTGCAAAAACAATAGCAATAATAAATTTTTTAGTTGTGGATGCCGGTAGAGCAAGCAATTATCTATAAAATGATATATAATATATGTGGATTAGTTGTGAGGTTTTTTCTAAAAAGGGAGTGTAACATCTTAACCTTAGCGTATTAATATATATGATGATGATAATACATTGTCGCGCTAAATAATGTTATAAATATAATAACACACTGTTATTTTATTAACATTGTGTTTGTGAAATTTACAAGAGAAAAATGGAAAACTTTGCTGAAAACTAAACCGTACAAAATACAGGGATAACACATATAGGAAAAAATGTAAGATATTATGATGCGTACGAAGTCTACACACGTATATACTATTCAGTACACATAATTTATTTTATAACGCGTTGGAGTGAAATAGCTTCAATAAATCAGTTTCAATTCGACATAGACGATATGCGATTGTTTTTCTGGCGTAACACTTATACGAAACG
Source organism: Druceiella hillmani (assembly GCA_039881145.1). Classification (NCBI taxonomy): domain Eukaryota; kingdom Metazoa; phylum Arthropoda; class Insecta; order Lepidoptera; family Hepialidae; genus Druceiella; species Druceiella hillmani. Next base: position 44,901,778 of record JAYKKI010000006.1, on the reverse strand, counting down.
GAACATCGATTCTATACAAGGTGTATAGAATTTTTGATGTAATGTTAGTAAAAAAAACTTTATGATATAATAATTTATTTTGAACTAAATATTTTATTTTTCTAGTGTAGAACATATGTTTTATATACACCATACAGCAGTATTTTTTTATAATAGCTAAGCTTTTGCCCTTATTTGATTGTATATTTTCGATGAATATTTTAATATTAGACATAAACATTGGAAAGAATAGCATTATAAAATACTTCAATCTTAATTATGTATATACTCCTGCATTATACAAATACACCTTATAACAAAAAAAATAAAGCTTTGCTTTACCTAATAAAAACAAAATTACATTTCGGGTATTGCAAACCTTTCTCTTGCTTTCAACCTATAAAAAATAAGGTTTAAAGCAAGAGAAAGGTTTGCAATACCCGAAAAGTAATTTTGCTTTTATTCCAAACATTCTCTTTTGGGTCATTTTTGGATATAGTTTCTTTGTGCACCTTAATATCGTTTGCTATAAATAAATAAATAAATAATGAGGTATAATTATTTTGTGGATCTTAGTATTAATTTTTATAATTACGTTGTCCACAAAAGATTTATCCAATCCCATCATTACAATACCTGAAATGTCATTATGCTTTGTTCCCAAACATTCTTTTTGGATATAATTACTTTGTGAACCTTACTATCTTTTGCTATAGATATACCATTATGGAGTATAGTTACTTTGTAGGCCTTAGTATTGGTTGCTACAATAACGTTACCCAACTGAAATTACAGAACAGATTTAGATCCGTTTTCTATAGATGATAATGCTGGGTATACTATAAGAACACCTACCTTTCTCCCAAAACGTTCCACTGCCAAAACTGAAATCACAGAGCCCACTAGTTGGACCACACCTATGAACATTGCTTGCTCATCAGCACTCACTCCTCCGCCAGCTTTCGCGAATACAGCAGATGCATAACTGATTACGCCGAAACATCCTCCATAAGTTTCAATTATTGACATCAGCATACAAAGGAAGAGGGCGCGGATGGAGCCCTTATCTTTGATTGATGAAAGAAAAAAGTCGTGGAAGAGTTTAAAATTAAAAAAATGCAATTTATATATTCATATTTGGCATGTAGGAGGAGTCAATAAGAGTTAGATAATAAGGTATTTTCAAAAGAAATATTAGTGGATAATCACGATGTACGTATGTATATATAGTTTTAAAGGCTTTTAAATCTGGGTGCATCGGATTGACTATGGACTTTTTTATTTCGCCATGTCCAGCAAAACAAACGATACGATTTTTCCAGTGGGATGTACGAAACCATAAACTTTCACGCTCCTAAATACGTTTCATTCTTAAGTTGAGCCTCCGAAATTTCAAATTTATATCTAAAACTAAAGGAAAACCTTACGTTAAAAGGAAAACTATACTAAAGGAAAACTTTACGTATATGGAAAAAAATGCAGATTGAAACACGAAAGAAGTAGGGTTTCATTGTATTTCTTGTAATCCTTGATGCAATTTAACCAAAATGATTTCATTTGAAAGTTTTAATTAAATAATAGATTTCCATAATTTGAAAATTACAAAAATTAGGGCCAAGGCTATACTTACACGTCCCTTTGAAGTACCAAAAACAGAGCTCACTAATTTAAAAAAATGGTAAACCGAAGCTCAATTTCGCTTTAAAAAGCTGTCTAATAATACAACCGGATATGCAAAAAAATGTTTGCTACCATTAAGGGAATGGGTCAATATACAGCTGTTACATACTGCATAGTCGACAGAGTGAAAGTGAGATAAATTATTGTAGTATCATTACATAAACAATTTCAAGGTCTCGAATGTCAGAATCGAGTTACATGGGACGTCCAAGGTGGGTACGGGACGGCGTAAGCATATTTTCGAGCGCATCTCGGTTCACTGTTAAACGTCGTGTTAGTTAGTATGTATTATGATTAGAGTCAGATTAGTTCTAATAATATTTCAATATATAAAGTGAAAGAAAGAAATACCAACTGAAAAATTCAAACATTAGGTAAATGTTTGAATTTTTTATATACATTCAAAAGCAAAATTCGACCATTTCAAAATTGTAAATTCCCAATATTTTTGCTGTTTACCTAGAAAAATTTGATGTAGATTAAAATAAAAATGGAGTGCGTGGAAATAGATACATCGGTAAAAGAATTTTAAAAATTTATCCAAGAAAAAAAGTTACAAATTTTCAAAACTTTAAATTTGACGTTTTGTTATGGAGTTTTGAACTTTGAACACGCATAACAAAGAAGCCTCCTCAGTCTCCGCACTCATACATACGTTTTATTTTTGTTACTCTCGGTAATCATACGATGCACCAACTCGCAGGACGAGCAACAGTGAACTGAAACACGACCGAAAACATGTCCTTTCGTTGTAAGAAGATCCGATGTCGCTACGCACAAATCTCGGACGTACATGAAAAAATGGCTAGGTCTAATTTCTTTTTAAATTTTGCCATATATTAATTGAGATCTTTATATAAAAAATGTATCCATTTAAATTTAAAACTCTCAACTCTATCTCCGTGTAGTCGGAGATAGAGTTGAGAGTTTAAAATTTAAATGTTTATCGGAAATTTGATTTTATTTTGTTCGGTGTTTTTGCAAACAGCGTAAATTGTTTTAGGTAATTTTAAAATCAGTATGATATATGATCATCTAAATGTCTTGGTTTTACTGTTATAAATCTTAAATTTTTCGTATGGGTTATTTTTGTAATTCTTATAAATAATATAGGGCTAATATTGGACAAAGGCTCCCTTTTTTCTTAATGATTAATTTTCTTTTTGTTTTCAAATACTTTCATAAGCAATAAATGCAATTTGGTCTATTTTCCAGACCGTCAACCCATCCTCCGTGACGCCGCAACGAGAACACAACCCCAGTCCGGCGGTCGTGTATCGACACACGCAGCAGCACGCCGACACGGGGCGCGCTCATGTGTCATTGCCGAGTGACGCTATGGCCATTGATGATAGAGATAAAGCAAAGAAAGACAGAAAGTGGTTCTTGGGAAAATTATTTCGGAGGAAAAAAAAAGATGCCGAGAGTAGCTCCTCAGAAAGCGAAGATAGCGCGTCTCAGAAAGTGGAAGTCAAACGAAAAAAGACTAGTGGGAAAAAGAAACGACCTCCGTGTAGTCCGTGATACAAGAAATGATACATTGTATTGCTAGGAAACCCTGAAAAGGATATCAATTATGGGTTTAACTCTAGTTTTGCATGTCTCCCAAGTATTTCCAGTAAAGCAACTGAGCAAGGAAGCAGTAACGTTTTCTACAAAGGAATTAGTTTAGAAAATATATCTGTAAAACTATTGTTCTGTAATGGAAAGAAACTTATAAACTACGAATATTGAAACCTATGAAATAAATCGTATTAACAAGGCAATTCTGATAAGAGTTTTCATTAAAAATCCCCTAAATACCAGAGTTCAAGTTTAAATTTCAATTAATAAAAACATATTTTATTTAAATAAATCCAACATCTCATTCCAATTAGATTTATTTAAATAAAAAGGACACTATTTAACAACAAGGTTTCCGTTTTTGACAGCACGCAAAAAATATAAACTCAGAATGGATATTATAAAGAAATAATGAGAAAATTTCTTACTCAAGCTGCAAATCGAAACCTTTGGCGTTTTACTTTCTTCCTCCAAAGTATTCTTCAAAAGCTTTACCTCTGCCAAGATCGTTTGATCTGCTTTATCTTTTTGTCTCAGCCACGATAAAACCTCAGTTGCTTTCTGGAAACCAAAATATGGTCAATATACACATAACATCTAAGGCCTCCTTCTTTTTAAATACTAAACATACATCGAAATGTTTACCTTTTCCTAACTTTTACCTACAATTTTATTCCTATTTCGCCTATTTCAGAAGAGTTTTCCAACTTAAATCTACAATTTTCCTCATAACGAATGCTTTCTTTTTTCCGCAGCTTCGATTGTATATTTTTTTTATAATTTAGTTGTTTTTTTCTCCAATGCCTATCAAAACAATTTCTGTGTTAACTTTAATAACAAATCCCCTTCAGCCTTGAAATGTCTTGGTAATATTTTAAATTGTTTTTTAAAGTATTTCGATATAACCGATGTTCGATTTACCTGCGATTTAGCGGTTTTGACAGAATTGCTCAACAACCTTGATATAATGCTTAGGGATCTGACCAGAATTTTCCAACAGATAGGCTTAGAATGGAATATGGATAAGACAGAGATCTTATCTAATATCCACATCGTGCCTGCACCTCTACATGTCGGGAATGCTGCTCTTGAGGTTGTTGATTATTACTTATACCTGGTATAAACTATCCAATTAGGTAAATCCAACTTCGAGAAAAAGGTTAATCGCAGAATCCATCTCGGCTGAGCAGCATTCGAGAAACTTTGCCATATCTTATCGTCCAGGATACAGGGATGTTTGTAGAAAACAGTTTTCGACCTGCGTGTTGCCAATGCTGACGCAGAAGAGCAATACCTGGTCGCTTACTATTAACCTCCAAGTCACTCAACGAACTATGAAGAGGACTGTACTCGGGGTTTCTCTACAAGATATGATTCACCATGAGGAAATCCGTGGGAAAATTAAGGTCACCGATAGAGCATGCAGAATTGACAGACTGAAATGGAAATGAACAGCATATATAGCGTGCAGAACCAACAATTGCTAGGGAAGAAATATTTTCGAGTAGCGATTACATGTCGGAAGACGCAAAGTAGAACCACACCTTGCTAGGTGGACTGATGACCTGATAAAGATCCGGAAGAGACATTGGAAGCAGGCAACATGGAATCGATCTCTGTGGGAGTCTATGGAGGAGGCCTATGTTCAGAAGTGGACATCTTCCATCCAATGATGATAATAAAGATGTTGAAGTATTATATTTTAGGTAATATCATGTACAAATCTTATCCGGAAGGGATATCGAGTTGAAGATGGCGTATGGTTTGCCATAATACAATATTTGTGTTATTATGATAAACGCGAACGCTGCTAAAGACTAGCATATGTTAGCATCAGAATTATAGTTATTCTCAAATTGTTGTCTATATTGTGATTGTTGTGCACCGTTACGTTCCCCTTGTATTACTGAAAATACCATCCAATCATAACCTGTGCTATCATGGTCCAATCAAACTTCAGGCTAGATTTCAACTTTATGTGTTCATTAGTTTATTTGTCATAAGTATTCACTGATGTGGACTTCTTAGCGCAATCAATAATAAATAAAACCTAATATCATTGAGCATGGAAGGGGATATACTAACGAGAATATGAAAAAACTACGACCTCTAGAGTCATCGTTATTATTTTGCTACAACCCTTGCACAGGCTTCTAAAACTCTTTTTTCTGATATTTGGTTTTGTAGTTTCTGAAATAAGATTTTTATGTATTAGACATAATTATAATACAAAATTAAAATATACTATCTTTAATTATTAAGACACGTTTAACTAACCCTTTTAAACGATACCTACACTATCTACAGAATTATCCTATTTTTTTCAAGCTACTAATTCTCCCACTAAAATCGTTAGTTGTCATCTCACTACCTACAAAAAACATTAGTCTACGTTTCGTGCTATTCTGAAAGGACGAAATTGAACTATTCTAAAAATAATTAACACCATCTTACCTAAATAATGAAAATGTTTCATTTCAAACATCCAATTTAACGTTTAATATCGAAATATTTAAATTTTTTTTATATTTTCATGTTATAATATTTGTATTTGAAAGAATCGAAAACGAAATAAAAAAACAAATATTCAGATAGTTTTTAAAATATTCTATTAATTTTGTTATTTTATTTTTATGAAATAATTTATCACAGAAATATTTCTTAACAATCTGTTATTATTATAAAATTGTATTGAAAATTTATTTTGATTTTATAATACAGTTAGCCGATAAGACGCGAAACTGGCTAAATTAAGTCGGAAAGAGTCAACAAAATGCGAAGCTGGTCGAATTAATTTGGAACAGCCGACAAGACGCAAAACTGGCCGAAATGAATATCACGATGTGCTATCAAAACGTTTTAAATCTCATTCGACGTTTTAAATCTCATTCAAAAGGGCCGAGTATTATCATTCGACAATATATGATGTAATGAGCTAACGGGAACGTTTTGGCATTAAACCTGAGAAATGAAAATTAAACCGTGAGAAACTTTATATCTTTGGTTAACTAAAACTTCGTATAAAATAGTAAAGTTTAATTTTTCGTTCAGTTTTTAAACATCTGGTTTCTTTTTGCCGAAATTTAATACAAAATCAAGCAATCTATTATTATATCACAAATATGGTTGAATAATTCCGCATCACAAGTAGCAGACTTATTTAAGTTATGACAGAAAAGAATAACGTCTAGAATCTGAGATGTCAAACAATGTAACCATAGCAACGACATTAAAGCGCAACCATCTTTGCGTGCAGTGTACCAGTAACTTTCTGATGTAAAGAAAGAAGTAGAATTATGACCAAAAGTCCGATTAAGACCAAAAAGAATAAGGACCATCTCTTGACCAATACTAATAGCCTGCATAATGTCCTATTCCAATCCAATAGTTTTCCTTTAGATTTTGTAGGATATTGATTTCATTGCGTTACGTCCAATAATAAATATGCATTTAAAGTCTTTTTTATTACTACATTATGAAAAAAGTTCATCAATATTTCTGCGTTCATTACTGACTACTATTTTAATAAGAGGAGACGTGTAATTTACTCAATTTTTAAAAAATAATGAAAAAATCACCTCATAATCGCACAGCTTAATCAAATAAGACGGTGATTCCGGAGCCTTCCAAAATACCAGCAAATGTATGATCGGTAAAGTCAGGTAAATCCAGAGGTTAACGTAATATGAAAGGTATCCACCGCAGGCGAATACCACTATCACACCCACGTTTACTGCAACCATCAAGAAGCAGCCCAATAACCCTCTGATGGAGTCCTCCGAAATTTCCATCACGTAGAGTGGAATAGCCACATAGATACCACCGGCTGCAAGCCCTGTTATAGCCCTCGCAGCTATAAGGTTGACGGCATTTGTGGATGATAACTTCATTATCCATGAAATCTAAAGAATGGAATCGACGATATATTTTTACTTTGAAATAATTGTCAAAATATAGCTCGTGAAGGCATGATCGTTCAATTATAATGTTTATTGTATTTACCATAGCGATTTAAGCAAGTTTTTTCTAATGGAAAATTACCAAAAAATGGAACGATTAAACAGCAAAAAAGTTTTGATTTAGAAAATCTGACGGGACGTTGGTAACGAATGGCTTAGATCTTTGTATAATCAACTATGACATGATGATAGACGAACTGAGAGTCAAACGAACCTCGCTCACCATATGAATTCCATTTAAATTATTGGTGCAGGGAAATGTAAGAAAACAAAAACATCTGAATTTTTGAATATCTTTGGACACATTTCCCAAGGTAACATATTTGTAAATAATAAAATATTAAATTATTAATTGTTTCTAAAAATAAAAGTAATAATAAGTTCTTTCCTTTTTATATTTCATTAACTTCAAATTCTTAATTTTCTGCTCTTAAAATAAATAGCTTGAAAAATTAAAATATTTAAAAAGAAGGCGAGAGCCTCATCTACATAAGCTCTCAGATGAAGTGAAACTGCTTAAACTGTTCAGGCTCGTTAATAATTTAAAATTTTCATTAATTATTTAGAAATATGTTCTTATTTTCTTACTATTCTAATTAAAACTATATTTAAATTAATTTGTAGTAATATACTTAATAAATTTTCACTCGATGCAGTAGAATATATGATAGTATCACACACTTTTATGATGTTTGTATTTTACACAAACTAAATATGCAGCACTGTTAAACACACCAAAAAACAGGAATCTGAATAAACTTTTTAACATCCTCAGCTGCCATTTTGTTAGCGCTTGGCCGTTTCCGTAGTCAGTCGGATTCTTTCGCATGTATTTTGGCATGCGTTACACAATTTTACGTGACAAAATACACGTACGTTCCTGCATTCACGAAATGAAATCACGGGCGCTGAGTAATGTGCGCAAGTACACACACACACACACACACATATATATATATATATATATATATATATATATAAACTGCGCAGATTCAAAAGGCTGCGCAGGTTCAAAAGACTGTGCAGGCTCAAAAGACTGCTCAGGTTCAAAAAATTGCGCAGATTCAAAAACTGAGCAGATTCAAAAAACTGTGCAGGTCTATTTAAGTACACGCTTCGACCTCTCTACCTGCGCATGTACTCAACATGCACAAAACAGTACGTCAAAAGGTAATGCAACATCACTCACCACTTCCGAAAGGTAATATCACTCCGTAACATCACTCATCACCCTAAACATTACACGAGATGTTGCTTGATATGTACCGCTTTGTACGAAATGCTACTTCATTCAAATACCTATTAGTTTTTCTTGTTTATTACTCAAGATTGTGTATAAAATATGTTATTTTGAACGGAATATTAGATACTATATAGATACTATATAGATATATATGATACTATATAGATATATATATGATATATATGTAGCAAATTATGCTATCGTAATGTAGAATAAACAAATCTAATGTAATAAGTTGATGTTCCGTCATATTTAAACCCCATTATAGATAGATAATAAATCTGACAATTTAAATTTGTTTTTAAAACGGTTCCCAAACCATTGGTTCAAATTCTTATTTTCAATACCTACATATTACATTTGCTTTTTCGTAGCAAATGAACATAACTAAACTAATATAATTAAACAAAGTTAACGCGTTGACGTTAACTCGAACACTCCAAATGTGACGCTTCAAAGTGTGAATACAATAAACAAATTTTTAATTGTTTTATTTACTTGACATTATCCAGAAACAGTTTGCCATATATGCACCATACTAGTGAGATGTGTAAAAAGAAAAATGAATTGTACTTGTCACCCTATACGTTTCAAATTCTAAAAGCTCAAACCTACTCTCTCATTCTTAATCCTGAATCTATTTCGCGTAATGCGCACGTTCGGCTAGTTCGACCGCAGTACGCCACGGGTCGCGCATAACCTCATCACATTTAACATATACGAACAGAAACGACACTAATCGAACTTTGCCAAATCAAGTGATAAGTGATACGGTGATGGTTAGAACTCTAATGCGTAATGTTGCATCACCTCTCCGAGTGATATTGCCTTTGTAATATTACATGCATCACCTACCCATGTCTAGCAGATAAACTTGCACAGACAATCCTCTCAAATAGAGCATAGCGTTTATGCCCGCTTTTAAAAAAAGTTTTTGCTTTCACACAAAACGTGTTTATTTTTCGGCTCAATTCGTTAACACTCTTCTGCGCGCGAACCTGCTCGAATTCTTGACTGCGCTTTTAACTAGAGCTCTGAACGTCCAGGAGGAATGAACGTGTAAAGGGCACTATAGGCTCAGATGTCGCTAAAGAAGACTCATTCAAAAATTTTATCATTATTTTAATCAAAGAATCACAAAAATATTTCTTTGTTTATTATTAATTCCTCAAGCAATATTGAAAAGAGAACTAAAATTATCTAAACGTCTTCAAACGCTCAATGAAATTGAAATTCGTAAGACCAATAACTGACAGAAACAAAAAAGGGCATACAAAAAGGTTTGTCAAATAACATATTCCTGGTATAACTAGAATTATAAAAATTCCACGTTGATATTGGCAACGTGAAAAAGTAGTCAAAGTCATTCTGAATAGAGATCAGCGAACTAACACATCCCCCAATCGACAATTCTTTTTGCGCTTAGAATTTAGTCATTTTTACCCAAAATGATAAGAAACAAACATACACGTAGACTTGTTTACGAACACGAAACATTAAAAGTTACCCTACCTTTTCTTAAGAAAAACAAACAAAGTATCCACTTACCGCTTGAGGTACAGACAAAGCGAGCACCGAATTCTTCCTTCCAATCTTATCACACAACCATCCGTAGAGGACAGTGCCAGGCAAAGCACCAAGACACAGTGACGTAGCCATAGTGGATATGACCCAGTTTGGAAGGGGTGTAGTCGTCGGTCCGTCTTCCGATTGCAAAACTGAAGCCATAGGAGACATCCAGCCTACTTGGATACCGTACGTTATTGAGGGTATGTTTGCTGTAAGTCAAGATATATTACTTATGAAACGTTCATAATTTAAATTTGATTTCTACAGGAAATTATACAAAGTATAAATTTAATACATTGAATTACTCATAATGTAAAGTGGTATACAAAGGAGCTCAACGAATATTCAATTAGGCCCACTTGTAAATATCGGTGAAAAATAATGAAAATGTGGATATTAATACTATAAAAACACATTTTGAGCCATGAATATATTAATGACCTTTTTGGGATTGAGATAAAAATAATATTTAACCACAAAATCACAGCTCACGAATGTGAAGAGAATATGTATTCTTATGCAGTATTTATTAACAGATCATAAGTGTTTAATATGTTTGGCCTTGTGATGAAATTGTTGTTGACATCCATAGGTCATTACAATATACAAAAATGAACACAATTCATTACACAAAATAATATTAGAATTTCAAAATAAATATAGTTATATTTCAAGTAAAATTATTATAACTAAGGATTTTTGTATCGTATAAAAATGTTATTTGTTTATTAAGATAAATATTATTTTATATATAGAAATTCTGGTTGTAAATAAGATTGCTATGTGCAAAATCTCTTTTTCCGGAACATTTCTGCTGCAGAGTGCAGCCGTGGAATTTAAAGTAAGGCTAAAAATAAATATTTTAAGTTAGTAACATTTTTTATTCCTGTTTATTTACACTTTACTATAAAAATTAACATACTATAACTACTAGCAGTTTAGTAAAAAATAATTAGTTTGACCCAAAAAAAGACCCAATAAGACTCATTTGAACTCAACTGAAAATCAGATCGATAAAAATAAATAAAAATTATCTTCCGCTACTAAATACAAAGTAAAATGTTTAGCAAAAGTGATTGACTCGTTAAATAAGAATCATTTAATACAAAAACGATCATTACCTTAATCTATCCAAATTATTAAAAGCTAATACCATCTTTATCTTTATCTTTGGTTATATAGCGCTCGTTCTCTTCAGAGAGAACCTTCCCTAATGTCAAGTGTGGAAAAAAGGCTATGCAACACTGATTAAATCATATTTCGGATATTTGTCATTGTTGCTTGTTAACAAAAGAATAAACTATACAATAAAACAAAAACTGAATAAGAAGTTGGCTACAATTAAACTAAAAGAAGAAAACGACATTATAATTTACAGAAAGTACAAAATAAGTATATAAAAATATACAAACATAAAAAAAAATAATAAACATGAACACAGGTATAAAAAATTCTATATTTTGATGTCGTTCTTTCTTATGAACTGAATGATTAATCCTAAAATGGGTTTGTTGGCAATAAATAAAAGTGATCTTATGTTGATGGGCAATTGAATTTTACATTTTAATAATTTGGAAACAAACGAAGGAAATCTATTATTTAATGGACATGAAAAAATGAGATGATTTAAATCGCCTTCTCCAAAGCCCCAATCGCAAATTGGAGACTCTCTGACCCGCATTCTAGCCAAATGCGTAGGAATAAAACAATGACCCAAACGCATACGAGATACCACAGAGGATTCCTTTCGAGAGAAAGTAAATGTTGAGAACCAAGGTTTAGAAGGTATAAAAGGTTGGATCTGGAAATATCTCGCACCTGTAATCTGGGATGATCTTCCCCACGCCCTCTGCCAGTCAGATGCCATCCAGAAACGAGTCATGGGAAGAAGATCTTCAATGAAATTAGTAGTGAAACATGGATCCCCGTTCACTGCGGCAAACCGAGCTTTTGCGTCGACTATTTCATTACCTACTATACCACAATGACTAGGGATCCATGCAAGAACGACATTGGATCCCGATCTCTCCAAATCAAGCGCAAGTTGCTTGATCCGAAGAATCAGGAAACTACAGTTTGAAGAAAATGGATTAGCAAGAAGGGACTGTAAACAACTTAAGGAGTCAGAGAAGATAAAGAGCCTGCGAATCTTTTTGATTAGAGCATAATTCAAGGCCTCCGCAATAGCACGGCATTCTCCAGAGAATACCGAACATTCCTTAGGAAGGCGAAAGTAAGCTGAATGAGTGGTGGATGGAGAGTAAAATGACGCTCCGACATAACCATCTCTACCGGTTTTTGATGCATCTGTGTATATTCGCGTCCAATCCATCCAAAAAGAATTTAAGATAGAATTGAACAGTGAATTAGCATTTTTGGACTCCTTATCAACTCCAAAACACACATTTATATTTGGCCTGTGAAATACCGAGTCAAATGGAAAGCTATAGAGAGGGAGAGAAGAATTTTGATAAACGGGGTTAGTGAGGGATTTGAATCTTTGGAAGCTAACGATAAGAAGAGGTCGGGACTTAGAACGCCAAAAAGGAGTATGTTCAATAAACCTAGAGATGAGGGTGAGTTTAGGAAAAATAGGGTGAGTAGAAAACCTAGCTACCTTTAGTAAATAACGATCAGCTAGGTATTGTCGCCGGAGGCTTAAAGGAGGATCAACACATTCTACTTGTAGGGCATTTATGGGACTGGATTTCATAGCACCTGCTATGATCCTCAGAGCTTGAGACTGAATGCGGGTCAATTTAGTGGCATTGGATTTGGAAATCGGATCAAGTAGAAATGAACCATATTCTAGATGACTACGGACTAGAGCGTTATATATTAACTTTAATGTGGAAGGGTGAGAACCCCATCACACTCCCGAAAGAGCGCGGAGGATATTCATATTAGCCTAGCATTGGTAGATGACATATTCAATGTGAATGTTCCAGGATAATTTTGAGTCTAGGAACATACCTAAGAATTTGGTATTGGAAAGAACAGGGATCAAAGAGGAATTATAAGTAATATATAGCGGAGGAGTAATTCTCCTTCTCGAGAAGACCACGACAGCGCTTTTGGAAGGGGATAAATCCATACCATGAGAGGTAACCCATTTATTTAGGTTAACAAGGGCAGAATTCAAAGCATTTTCGGCAACAATTATTGATTTATCAGAAGAATATAAAAGCAGGTCATCAGCGTATTGCAAGACACGACAGAAAGGATTAACTGTTGAGTGAATCATATAGGAGTAAATATTGAAAAGTAATGGACTTAAAACAGAACCTTGGGGAAGACTCTTCCATATAGTTCTTGTAAAGAGGGGGGATCCAGGGGATCTAAGAATAATAGATCTTTCTAAAAGAAAATTGAGGAGAAAAGTTATAATCTTAATCGGAATCCCAAGATTATGAAGAATTTTTTGGAGGACTGGAAGGATTACATTATCGTAGGCTGAAGAAAGATCTAAAAAAGCAGTAACGAGAAACTCTTGTCGAGAGAAAGCAAGTCTGATGTCAGTGGTTAGGACGCTGAGATTGTCCAACGTACTTTTAGCTCTTCTGAAGCCAAATTGGTTCCTTGGAAAAATAGAATGGTGTTCAGCAAACCATTCCAAACGATTCATAATTAAATGTTCCGTAATCTTCGCTAGAACAGGAGAAAGGGCTATGGGTCTGTAGGATGAACCTACATTGGGATCTTTATGAGGTTTACGAATTAGAATTATTATTTGAGTTTTCCAAGACTTTGGAATAGAACCTGATTTGAACATACAGTTAATGAGGGATAGAAGATACCAACGGGTAGATGGTAAAGTATTTTTCACCATTGAATATGACATTCCGTCAATACCAGGGGAAGAATCTTTAAGATGGTGTAAGGTGAAATCCAATTCGTTAATGGAGAAATCTTCTTCTAAAAAATGATTGGCGCTAGTAAAGTTATACCTGAAAGGTAATTCATCTAAATTTGGGACGGATGGGGGAGAGAGGGATTGACAGAATTGCTTCCAGCCTTCCCTCTTTTTTTAAGGAGAATTCGTTTAGTCTGAGCTTGGGTCTTTCGAAACAAGAGGAAGTTTGCTTCCGACATATTAGATTTATATATCGCTTCAGCCTCTTTACGGGTTTTAACCGCTGCGGAACAGTCTCCATCCCACCAGGGGTGAGAGGATCTGAAGTGATGGTTAGGTCTTTTAAGTGGGATAAATTTCCGAGCGGATAGGTCTATAGCCTTTACAAATTGGTCATAGCAAGTGTCAATGTTATCCAAGTCCACTGGAGGGAGGGAATCCACTTCGACACTGAGAAAGGTACGGAATCCCACCCAATCTGCCCTATGTAGGTTGTATTTTTGAAGAGGGGGAATTTTTTCAATATGTAAATTTACATGAGGGAAAGAAATCAAAATGGGGAAATGGTCGTCAAAAGACTCAGAAAGAATATTCCAGGAAACCAAGGATGCCAAGGATGAGGAGCAAAGAGAGATATCTACTGAGCTCGGGTTCTGAAATGGGACAGGAACTCGTGTTGGAGAACCATCATTCAGTAAACACAGGCCAAAATCATCCTGAAGTTCCACCAAGGAGACCCCAAGAGGGTTGCTTCGGGTGGAACCCCAAGACGGGTGGTGAGCATTAAAATCTCCCAGAATAATATACGGGCCAGGAATTGAAGATAAAATATCCCGTAGTTCTAATGCTATGGAACATGTTGGAAGGGGGACATATATGGAGGAGATAGTGATATCTTTAACTCTCGCAGCAACAATATTGAATTGACAACTGCGGGAGCCAAGAGAAATCTGGGAGAAGGGAAGAGATTTGTCAAGTAATAGGGCGGATCCGCCCTTACTATCCGCTCTATCATCCCGGAGACAGACATAGCCTAGGATCTTAAAATGGAATCCAGGTTTCAGCCAAGTCTCCGAGATGGCAGCCAGGGATGGAAAATACTTGACAAGGAGGTGACGAAGATCTACTTTGTTGGAAATTATATTGCGACTATTCCATTGCAGACCCTCGCCACTATTGGCGAAGCCATTGGAAAGGAGGGATTCAAGGGAAGTAAGAACAGATGAGGTAACGTTGGACGGTATTTGATTGGGGGAACTCAGAATTTTGACCAAGGTGGTCAAAAGAAATTGAATAATACTGGTAGAAGTATCAGTTGAAGGTTGTTGATTTAAACCGCAACCATTTTCAGGTTGAGGAATTCGGAAGTCTGCCCAGGCTTGTTCTAGAGCAGAGCGGTCATAGCCCTGGTTAGAACTAGTCGAAGAGTGGGATCGGGGTTTCAGAGAAATAATTTTTTTGTGGGAAGAGTTGGTAGGACGAGACGGAGAAAGCAAACTTTGGGAAGAAATTGGAGAAGGAAGAGTTAGAGGGGGATGAGCTGCAACTGAGGCGTATGATTTTTTAGCAGAAGGGACCAATTTGGACGCTTCCACATAGGAAATATCTCTTTCAGACATTTCGAACTTGATTTTTCTTTGTCTTTCGAATTCTGGACAATTTCTATCAGTGGAATCATGATTTCCACTGCAAAAGATACATTTTGCTTTGTCAAGAGGAAGCGGACAGTTTCTCCCAACATGACCTTGACCACATCGGAAACAACGCTCAGAAGATCGGCATTTGTCAGCCACATGTCCAAACCTATAACACTTGAAGCACTGTATTGTAGGGAATTCATATTTTGAGACAGGAAGCGATGAGTAAGCCATATATATCCGTTGAGGACGAACTTGGCCATCAAAGGTAATGACCATCGTCTCAGACGGAAAATATTTAGGCTGGCCATCAATTATCTTTTTAAAATTTAAGCGGCGGACTTTTGTAACTTTACCGCACCCTTCAGGGACTTCTATATTATGTAAAACCTCCTCGTCAGACCAATCAACTGGAACATTGCGAACAATTCCCATACGACTGACGTTAAAGGAGGGGATAAACAATTTGTTTTGACCGGTGAAGGCAGAGTGATTAACGAATCGGTTGGCGGCTTGAGCAGATGAAAATTCCACCGAAATCCTGTTTCTGCCAATTTGTTTCACTCCATCTCGTATAATTCCATCAACACTATAATTTTTTAAAGTGGAACCAAATTTCACAGCATGGAATGAAAATCCGGAATTAGGCTGGGGTTCTTTTCTCTGAACGTGAACGATAAATGGACCAACGTAGCCAGGGACGTATAAATGGCCCTCAAAAGCATTCGGAGGGAGAGAGGGAGGAGAAGAGGTCGGGGTTGGAGGAAGAGATTTTGAATTTGCTTCTGAAAGAGGAGTACGAGGGGTCTTACGAGGGATTGTATCATCTGTTTCAGTACATGATGAATCAGAAGGATGAAAAGAGGGATTATTCTTAAGCTTATTTTTTTTACAGTTGGGTCTTTTACAATTTTTATTTTTCCGTTTCAGTTCCTGTTGGGAATCCGAAACTGTAATAAAACTGGCAGGCGATGTAGGAGAAGTAAATTCATTGAAACATATTGGAGACTTAGAAAGGTCTGGAGGTTTCGGGGGAATAACTAAGTCCATTTTCCCAAAAGATAACCTGAATCACAAAAATAAATAATAAAACAAATGAACAAAAAAACAAACTTACCGAGAACTGGATAAGACAATAAACGGGATACAGATAAAGTCAAAAATTAAATGAAAATAAAAATAACACAAATCTAAATAAGTTATTCCAACAGATTAAGACTAAATATCACGAAAAAGATGAAGAAATAACAGACTTGCGAAAAACCTTTCCACTTCGTTTGACGGTTTCTATGGCAATCCAGCTAATACCATATGTGACAAAAGAAATTTGTAAAGATTTGCTTCTTTTTAAATCATTAGTCTTATCTAATGGCAATTAGTAGCTTAACTTTCGCAGTTTGACACTAACAATAATAATACTTAGTTTAATACGTTAATGTTTCGATTTAGTTATTTTAATCAATTTACTGCCATCGGAAATATTTAATAGCCACTATAAAATACTGAAGTAAGACTATTCGCAATTTATTTGAATTTGAAATTATGATCCGCGATCATCCGATTCTGGTCTTTCCATTGAACGTGCTAGTAAAACTGTAATGCTAACATGCCATATATAGATTCGAGAAAAACGCCAATAAAGGCAATTTTTAAGAATCACCGCATTTTTTACATTTCCGGGACAAATTTATTACATTCCTGGACACGGACATTATCACAAAATCCGAGACAGTCCAGGATATCCCGGACATCTTACAACCCTAAGTATAAAAGAAATATTTTTGACATATTTTTAAAGCAGTTAACATAACTTTAAAATATTTTGAGATATCAGAAATGCCATAAATGTTACCAATGTGCCCAAAAAATGAGTATTTCTTGTATAATATGTAATTCTACAACAAATTCTGTATTTGATCAATATTTTATTCTATTTTTTAATAATTTCAACATTTATAGACCGAAAAATTGTTATTGAACCAAAAATTTTTCGGCTTATAAATAAAATCGGTGGATATTTTCAATATCCCATCAATTCTACTTCTATTTCGTATTCGATCTCTTCCAAGTTTTGTTAAAAATATAGAACCTGTCAAATACGAGCTGAACTCGCACTCGGTTCCGTACACTTTCAGGCACTTATAAGGGTTCGAATTATTTCTATTAAATAACTTAAAATATCAATTTTTCACAACCCAAATATATTCCCTATTATATTTTTCCCAGACTTAAAGATCCAGAATAATCAATATATTTTTCCTATAATTTTCTAGTCCAATTGTATTTCTAGACCAACCCTCTTTTTTTCACAATTTTTGGACTAATCGTTTCAGAAATAAGTTGGCGAAAGCAATATTTATATTTTTATATA
Source organism: Druceiella hillmani (assembly GCA_039881145.1). Lineage (NCBI taxonomy): Eukaryota > Metazoa > Arthropoda > Insecta > Lepidoptera > Hepialidae > Druceiella > Druceiella hillmani. The sequence goes on along the minus strand of JAYKKI010000006.1, from coordinate 44,883,924 downwards.
TTCATATTTTTTTTAAATGTCTTTTAAGATATCGAATTCAACATTATTATAAAATTATATTTGTATTCCTCGTAAGAAGTCCTTTCAAATAATACTCATTATAATAATACTACATTTTTTAAAAAAATTTAATTTTTTTACGCCCCCTTTAATTCTTCTTTGAATATTTGAAAAAATACGCAAATTAATAAGATGTATTTCTACGCAAAATTTGAAGTTTCTTCATAGCATGTTTTCTGAAATAAATTACTGTGGCCACTTATATTTTTTATACTATTCCTCGTAAAATGGAAGTCAGTGGTATGACACATGAGTTATCTTAATCACTTTTCAGTTTCAGGCACGGAACATTAACAATGAAATATCACGAATGTTGAATATATTTGGCGATAATTTTGTAGAAATTCATTATTCACAATTAAATGAAACTACGTGATGTAGTATTATTTTTACTTTCTTTGATTTCTTTACCGCTACCTAGACTCAAAAATCTTAGATCTTTGCTAACAACCCACCTGAAGATGTTGTAATACAACGAAACCTAGGTCGTGGTAAAATAATACTACATTACTAAGTAGAAATAATACTACATCACGTAGTTTAATTTAATTGTGAATCACGAATGATAAGAAAAAGAAAATATCGTCCATAAAAAGATTGTTTTGGTAAAAAAATATTATATAATTGAATATTAATTATAGAGATAGCGTTAGTAATTTTATTATTAAAATGCGTCAACTACAAAAGTATGTCTGTATCAAAATATTTATCAACTAACTGCAATTTTCCATCATTTATCCCTTATGGATGAACCGAATCAAGCCATCAATATTTTCAGCTTGGTTTAAAATTGAAATTAATGCATGATTTTCATAATTTGTTTTGAAATAAATTAATATATAATTATGTATATATATATATATATATATATATATATATATATATATATAATTATGAAAATCATGCATTAATTTCAATTTTAAACCAAGCTAAAAATATTGATGGCTTGACTCGGTTCATCCATAAGGGATAAATGATGGAAAATTGCAGTTAGTTGATAAATATTTTGATACAGACATACTTTTGTAGTTGACGCATTTTAATAATACAATTACTAACGCTATCTCTGTAATTAATATTCAATGAATATTTATACTTATATAATATTTTTTTACCAAAAAAATCTTTTTATGGATTTGTTTTGAAATAAATTAATATATAAATATATAATTGTTTACTATTTACGACTAAATACAGTTGTAAAGGAATGATCAATAAAATAAAATGTTATTAAGCTTTTAAGTAATTACAAATTGACACTGCCTTAAACTGCCTTAAACTTATATATAAACAATCGATTTACACAGATTAAATTCAAAAAAAATATTTTGTACATATATATTTAATTTTGACTTCGTTTTCTGAATTACAAATATAAATATTTATAGTTTCTGGATTTAAATTGAGCAAATTTTCTAGTTCAAACCACACCAACGGACTAGATTAATTAAGAACTAACTTACCAAAATACACTCACCTAATATTGCAATCATGTATTGAAATTTTGTACTCTCGCCGGGTTTTCCTCCTTTTTTCCCGATCATCCTTCTCAATTTATTAAACATTATGATGACTTTTAGAAAAAAAACGTATCTGAAAAATTATTCACATTATTTTTAGCACAATCAAGATATTAAATTTTTCAACCCTTGCATCGCCCTAGAATTAAATTTTAATCAACAGTAGCATACCACGTAAATATATATCAAGCATTATCAAAGGAATACGAAACTTAGTTCTAAGAAAACACAAATCCAGTAGACCGCAAGTACTAAAACTGTTTAAGTTTTACAAAATGTATCCTGAAGGCTAAGCCCAAAAATTAGCAAAGAAGCTTTTAATATAATATTTTTCTAATTATTGAAACAATTTGAAACATTTATTTTCAAATTAACATTCTAAAAAGTCTTGTCATTTATAGAGTTTAATAAATTATACTATAACATAGATTAACATCAACGCAATAACTACACCGTGGAGGTTATATACTTTGCAAACTGAAGCAAAAGTGAGTTTTTGACCGTGTTTCTCATTTTAATTAAAATAAAACTTTTATTAAAATTTATTTTTAATATCTGCAACTAACACTTACGGTTTATTTCCTACCCAGCTTATATGTGTGCAACAAATAATTTGTTATACTCTTTCGACTTAATTCGCATTTTCACTGCCACTAAAAACTTAACATATTATTAAGAATATAAATTGTGATATATTAAATATAAAAAAATTAACAATATACAAAAAAAAGTAAAAAATGGTGTATTTGATTAATCTAATTTTATAAATTATTATTTCAGGATACAAGCAGACGATGAGGGAAAATATTTTTACAAATTTCAAAACTTTTCCAAGTTAGAAAGGTTTAAACTTAGCGCTTAGACAAGGATAGCAATAATGATGTCATTTTCAATAATTATCATTGAATACTACAAGGGCGAACGAAATAAGTAGATATTCCCACTCTACGTAACGGTAGAGTCATTACATTTACAAACTATGCTGTTCTAAATCACTTATTCTTTAATAAATTTCCATAGTTTTTCACAACTGGTCAAACTGAGAATTTAGGAATAGTACTACATCATAGTATACTATATCATTGACTAAACATATCTTTAAAATTTGACATTGACAGTCGTTTGCCAGTAGTATAAAGATCAAATCGTATTTTTTTTCCAAATTAACCTTAAATGGCCTATTTTATAACAGACGGAAAACAGTGGAAAATTCACTTTTACCTAAACTGTACTTACACCCCACGATACTCGCAAATATGTATGTCCCACAATGAGTATATTAGTGGCGTACGTTTTTGAAATTACTTTAATTCTATGGAAAAGTTACTATTCAAACTAAAAATGATATAATTATACTGTATCGGTACGATACCCAAAATTTCAGAGGAAAAACAAATTTTAAAACGATTTTCTGCTGCCGTTCTTCCACAAATGAGACAGACAAAATGTTTTTTTATATTATAATTTTATTTTTAAATTTCTTGTACATAAAGAGTAATAGAACTTTGAAAAGCCATAAAAAACCAATCGGAGAAGAAAGAATGTGTTGCTAAATTGTTATGTCACATTTTTTATGTCACTTCTTCTTTCATGAGTTCAGTGTAAATCCAATAAGATTTGCATGATTTTTTTATTACTAAATGAAATTATATAAGTTAATAATGCATATTTAACAAAAATATTACTTGGTTATAATTATTTTAATAAAAAAAATCGATTTCAATTGTGCTCTTACTATGCAGAATCGGCTGTCAATTGGCTGTCAAACATTAAATGTCCAACATCTTTTTACGCAATAATTTTAGCTTATTTTAATTATTGGATTCTTTGCTTATGCTTATTTAATAAAACTAAAACAATTGAATTTTCATTAATCTACCATTAAAAACGTGAGCAACAAAAGTAAGCTACAAAACGTAGTATGTAAGAAGATGCGCAAAGACCACGTGAAATATCGTTTGTATGTAATATATCGTTTGTATCGTGAATATTTAAAAGTATTGAAAGTCACCGATTAATTAAAACTATTTTGTACGGTGCCGCATTAGGTTTAAATAAAAGAATCTTTGAGAAACAGGGCTCTCGTCAAAGGGCTGTATTTAATGGCTAATAAAATATGTCAGAAAATTGAATTTCAGAAAAAATTGATTTTTTCTATTTTTCTATATTTAATTAAAATAAAATTTGTGCTAAATTTTTTTTGGAGAGTAAAAATTTCATTTAATAAAATATTTCCCATACAAACATTATAAATGTGTGCAATGGATAATTATTATAATTTATTCAACTTAATTGGATTTTTTTGTTAATAAATACTAAATATCTTAATACGAGCCTACAAACAAACAATAAAAGAACAAAATAAATGCTAAAATTTGTACAAAAAACGCTTGAAATGTTATTTTTGATAGTCGTTTGCCAGTAATTAAAGCAATTTATAAACAACTTTTTTTTTATTAAAATAATTGTGAGAAGCAATTATCTTTGTTCAACACTTTGTTTTTTTGATATTTTTTTTAATTAAAAGAATTAAAAAGTAAAATTATTAACACCGTTGAAGCGTATTATATCAAATGTTTACGTAAAGAATTTACTATGGAGCATGTACATAATTTGTATATATATATATATATTTATATATATATATATATATATATATACATATATATATATATATATATATATATATATATATATATATATATGTATTTATATTATCAAATAATAATATTAACTATAAAATCACCAAGTAAGAAACGAGCAAATTGTTATTAACCATTCAAAAATAATTTTCGTCATAGCAAGATTATGACATTCAACGAAAACACGCGCAATGCTTATCAGAAATAAATACAAAACATTCCATATTTCCCACGCTCGTCATGTGTAATTACTTTCCATAATTAAAAAAATAAACATAAAATTTATAAATACTTACAAAATGATTAGCTATGTAAATAATATCTTGAAATTCACAGCCAGATCTGACTAGAGAGACGATTTTGCACCCCACACGTGGCGCTATTGAGTTTATAGTAATATTCTTTCTTTATGGATAAATGTTGTTCTAAAATTTCTTTATATAATATACGCGTTGCTAAAATATCTGTAATGGATGTCGTCACTTTGTTTGTATAAATTTTCAGGGTTGTCACTAATTCGTAGCATTGTATTTTTTTATATGAAAACTTCTTTAAGCGGTGCGATTTGCCACGTTCGGGTTGGTGACGCTGAATCGGGTAAATTCGGGTCCCTTTGGCATCGGCCAAGCGAGTTCACTGTTGAAACACTGAGTGCATCGTTTCAAGAATTACGTTTTATTAATATTTTATTTGAGTATAATTTAATATAATACACGTATGTTTTATATATATATATATATATATATATATATATATATATATATATATATATATATATATATATAATCTGTGTAATATTTTAAGTATATTATACAGTTGGTCTTAAACATTTTATTTGAAAGTAGTCTAATGCAACACGCCTATGTATTTTTTATTTTAATGTTTCCTTCTATTGGGTTGTCATAAGCACACAAAAGTCTTTTTTTTGTCATTAAAATAACCAGAAATGATTTTTACGTTCATATGGTTTAATTACGCAAAAAAGTAAAAATAAAAAAAATTGTGAAACAAATTCTTTTGCCCTGGTGTTATTTTGAATATGTCAATTCAAATTACACGAAGAAAATTTTCCTATGGCTAAAACGATGCTGGTTTGCTACTGTATGCGCTCTGCCTACTTGCGTTGGTCCGCAATTTTTTTTCGCATTTTCTATACATTTTTTTACCGCACGGAAAAGCGGTCATTTGTATTTTTTTCGAAGGGTTGTCATTTGACACCAAATTCTTGCAAATGGTTTCATTTAAAGTAAATACAAATAATCGAAATGTTAAAAAGAGATATAATGCTTCAAATAATACTTTTAATAATTTACGAGCCATAGTAACTATAGAAATCCACACCAGTTCACATGAAAACCTTCACGATGTATGAGAACAAAACAAATGACTTTACCTTGTTCTTGATCTCCTTACATCATCGCTTTTCCGAAAAGTATTTTCATTGCAATCGCTGCACATAATTTTTTTAGTATCAATATTTTTTAGTCAGGCAATCATTTAAAACATTTATGAATACTGTCAGCAAGAAATGTTGTAATAAAAATATTCATCACATCGCTCTTAAAAATTCTCAGGCTCCAGTATTCGCACCTTATACAGCGTGTCTGCAACCCCTATCCGAAAACGAATACCAATGAATCTCCTGGTTGTATGTATATCATTGGCGAAAACCGGAATTTGTTGTCCCAGTGGGTTTAGAAATTATAATACAATAAAATTTTAAAACTGTCTGCACGAATCCTTACATATCTATTTACGTACACCTTACCGCTAGGTAAAGTTATTATTAATAACTTCATCTGGCATATTAGGTAAATAAAGAGACAGCCGTTCGAACGTCTCAAATAAATTATATCTTACGCATAAGTAATAAAGGTGAAAATAGGTTGATAAGTGAGAAAAGAGAGATGCTATATTGTCACTATCTTTTCATATGCGAGAGCGCATTCGTGGTCAAAGTCAATTATTAATTTAGTCGATTGTAAAATCACTTTGTGTTTAGTTGTGTTGCGTCGCCGCACTCAAACTGCTAAACAAAACGTTTGGCAATTGGCCGATATACATTGGCTTCCACATTTACCAGACATCACCCCATTGGACTTCTTCGTATGGGGATTTATTAAAGACTTTGTGTTTGAGGAAGATTGTGACAGTGAAATAGAGATGCGTGCGCGTATTATCGCTGCTTTTGAAAAACTTAAAAGTATCGTTCAATAAGACCTTTCTTTATTTAACAGGGTCCACGAACAAACAACAAAACGTGTGCAAAAATGTGCCGAAAACGTGAAGGGGAGGTGACAAGTTGAAAATGTTTGTATCATTTAATTTGTGCTTTCATTTTTATTAACTTTTATTTTACATCTTATTTGTATTTCAATCCATTGAAAAATTAATACAATCGTATTTTGATCTATCATCCGTGCACGCCCGTGGCAATCATAGGTTTATTCTTAGGTAACTACGAAATATGTACATACCTATAAGTGGCGAGCACTCATACACAGATCACCACTGTAAATACATTAATACTATTATATTACAAAATACTGCTGTTAAATAAAATTTGATTTATACTGAAGTATTTAGAGTCACCAAGCGCCCTTAATTACGAAATCATTGTTGCGAGCGTAACCCATACATACTGCACACAACCATACGTAATTAACAAAACTAATAACACTCAATTTAGGTATTCGCCTCGCCACCGCTTTCATCTTGTTCAAAAAACCGCCATCGAAGCGAGCGTTGCAAGTGACGAAGTAAGTCACATGGTGAATGGCGAGCGCTCCGTAACGCGAAGCAGCACGAGCATTAAAAGCTTAGCCTATGTTCACAATATACTTTTTATTATTTATTAAAAACTAACATGTCAATATTTTTCTGAAGTATATACTGTTTTGCAACTTCCTGGTGGAGCACAACTCAAGGTTTTTTATTCGGATAGGGGTCGCGGACACCTGTATGCTTGACGCTCAGTAATTTTCTTTCATAATTAATTTGTATCTATTCGCTCAGGGGACCAAAACCATCGATCTCTTTATCCACGAAAAGACAGATATACTGATAATTTCCTTGGCAGAAACTTAAAGTGGTTCATGACTAAAAAGTCAATATATTTGTATCCATACATTTGGATTAGATGACAAGAAAATAACACGTCACAATAATATAAAAATAAAAAGTTTTTTGGACAACCCTAAATCTATTAACATTTACATGGAATCTAGACAGGCGAAAGAATGTAATATTTTGATAAAAGATAACATCTTAACGTAGTAGCCGTGTAAACAAACTTAATTTACCTTCTTAAAATATTTCCAAAGCTTGACGCAATAAACAATTCATATCAGGACGAGTAAACACGATTGTCGCTTAGATAATAAACAACGTTCGTGAATGTACATTAAGGGTTTTACACAAAAATCACGCTTCCACATTGTTAAGCGTCATACTAATTTTTCATTACTTAATAAATCAATTTTAGCTTAGAATTAAACTTAAATAAGGTTTCAGGAAATTGAAAACTGAGAGCGTAGACGTTCATAATATGGTACTGAAAATCTGGCTGTCCACGTATAAGTCTGTGAAGCACGTTGTTTATAGACGACTAGTGTATAAGACTATCGTCATAGACTCTGTCTAAAATTTTCAATGTATCCACAGAGATGTTTCCCGTCATATGGCTTATATTTAAAAATAACAAGTAAACTTATTAAAGTTATGCTGTAGGCATATAATTATTTCCAATATCCTTATCAAGAGATAATAGCCGTGGCTATAAATTTACTTCTTTCCATTACTTAATAAATAGTTTTTTAACCTAAATTTAAACCCTAATCAGGATTCAGAAGATTGAAAATTTAGAGCGTAGACGTTCATAATAAGGTACTAAAATCTGGCTATCCACGTATAAGTATATAAAGCACGTTGCTTACAAACAACTAGGGCAAAAGACTATCGTCATATATTTTGTGGAAAGTTTTGAATCGATCCATAGAGATGTCTCCCAACATATGGCTTATATTGAAAACTTACATGTAAACTTATTAAAGTTATGCTATAGGCATATAATTATTTCCAATATTCTTATCAAGAGATAATAGCCATGGCTATAAGTTTAGTTCCTTTCCATTACTTAATAAATAGTTTTTATCCTAAATTTAAACTGCAATCAGGATTCAGAAGATTGAAAATTGAGAGTGTAGACGTTCTTAATAAGGTACTAAAATCTGGTTATCCACGTATAAGTCTGTAAAGCAATTTGCTTACAAACGACTAGGGCAAAAGACTATCGTCATAAATTCTGTCGAAAGTTTTGAATGGATCCATAGAGATGTTTCCTATCATATGGCTTATATTTAAGAATTACATCGAGTTATACTGTATTCGACTCTAGGTATATAATTATTTCCAATATTGCTTATTGAGAGATAATAGGCATGGCTATATGTTTATATTCCTTTGTTTATGTTTATTTTAATATATTGTGATATTCCTATTATTGTATTCTATTCTATGGAATTCATAAAACAGAAATTAAAAAGAGACGCGTTATGCAATCAATTGCGTCACAAGTTTGTAATTTTTGGAGCAATCATTATATAGACTAGAAATTAAAACGAGTGGTGTATTTTATTTTCAATATGTGAAAATAAAATGTTAATAAATTGGAAAACAAAAAAGAAATGTCGCTTTAAAGGCAAGATATTTTTTTTAGTTAATAGTTACACAAATGGTGTATTCTTTATAATGCTTAAATTTCATGATTTTTAAAATCTGTATATCTAAAACACATGGCTATAAAACAAAATGTTTACATTTTTAGTAGATTTCCGCAGTCAAATATGGAAATTTTATAATTTTATCATATCCGTGTGGATGTCCATCCGCCAGTCACACCCGCTTAATTTCTACATTTCAAGTATACTTCAGATAATGGTCTCTATTAATATATTACAAATAATTTCTTAAAGGGAAGTCCCTATGACAATGCTTTAAGGGAAAGCAGTTATGAAGAATAGGGGGCAAAAAAAGTTAATATGCCCCATTATATTTGGTATAAATTGAAAACATTTACATTAAGTTTAGGTTCCATTCAGCACTTTTAAATTCTAGACTCTATCTGCAAGATAGTAAGCTTCAAAGTGACGTATAAGCATATCAATCCCCTCTCCTCTGCCCTTCTGATATTTCAACAATGAGTTTGAAAAATTTGAAAAGAAACGGTTAATTTCAATCAATTATTTTAAGAGGTGTGGACGACAACAAAACCTCAGTTTGGATATTTTTCGACCCACATTTTTTACCAAGAAACTAAAGAACACAAAATTTCAAACAAGTCAGTTTAAACGTTACACCGTACGACTCATATAAGCATATGTACTGAAAGGCTTTTTTTAATTTCACCTTTTATATTCGATTCTATCGACATGAAATCTGTATTTAATATTACTTAGTGAGAACGAAAAAAAAATATGTATTACAATATCGATAGCATAAAATTCCAAAATAAATATGTTACGCTGTGATTAAAACAATTTAATATATGCGAGACAAAAAAAACAAAAAATGGGTAAGGAAATAAAAATTTAATATGAATAGAAATGATTACTAAACGCTTTTGGAAAAAAAATTGAAGATAAAATTTATAACAAAAATTAATGATTTGTTAAGTTTTCTCTCAAGTTCTTGTTATTTTTTATTTGTATATGTGTGTATATATATATATATATATATATATATATATATATATATATATATATATATATATATATATATCTTTTTATTCAATTTGTAAAATATATATATATATATATATATATATATATATATATATATATATATATATATATATCTTGTTATTCAATTTGTAAAATAAATTTTTACGACGCATTTCAGACCAACTAATACATTGACAAACATAGAAAGTTATTATATAAATAGAACATCACATGGACGATTAGTTATCAGCTCGGATAGCGATCTTGACACAATTCTATTTGAGGAACATAAATATTATGAAGGCGTGGTATTTCGCTGACATCCTCGTGTCATGGAAAATACTGTATTTGAATAAGTTTGTGTTGGATTAATTGTCAAATATTTGAGGGTATATACCGTTACTAGGAACGCATATAATATTGTCTTTTGTTGCCATAGCAATGTCGTAAAGCTTATTGTTCCATTGCTAATTCGAATCACTGAAATAATTTCGTTTTTCTGTATGTCTATCACAAATTTATAATCGCCATCTTCATCAATCTATAACAAGGATGTTTTGATACAAGTTAATGCAAATAAGTATTCGCTTATTTTGTTTTGATAATTGTTGATTGATTTGCTTATTGTCTTTTGTTGATATAACAATGTTGCAAAGCTTATTGTTCCATTGCTAATTCGAATCACTGAAATAATTTCGTTTTTCTGTATGTCTATTACAAATTTATAATCGCTGTCTTCATCTTCATCAATCTGCATCAAGGATGTTTCGATACAAGTTAATGCAAATAAGTATTCGCTCATTTTGTTTTATAATTGTTGATTGATTCGCTTATTGTCTTTTGTTGCCATAACAATGTTGTAAAGCTTATTGTTTCATTGCTAATTCGAATCACTGAAATAATTTCGTTTTTCTGTATGTTTATCACAAATTTATAATCGCAATCTTCATTTTCATTTCAAATAAGTATTCGCTTATTTTGTTTTGATAACAAGTATTTTTAACATCGAGTCATATTTTTGACATATACTTTGTATCGAAACAAAAGTATTTTAATCAAAAAGAAAATACACGATTTTCACTTATAAACAGTAGAGACGATAGTATTTCCACCTAGTTTGAAGAGGAACTACTTTATCTTAAGTGATCATTAATGTTAATTTCCTAGCGCAATAAATATTTATTAAAAATTAATATAATTAAATAGAGGTGCCGTATATATTATCGTAACTATCTCAAAAATGATTAAGTCTGGAATCATATTTATAGTTTTCCTACAACCTAAAAAAAAAATTTTAAAAACTTTAAAATGCTTTTAAAAACTTTACTTTTTGGAACGAAGTTCTTTTACGTGGCTTACAGTAGAGCGAACTGGCAGAAATCGTCACGTAAGAAAAAATTATGCCCCTCCAGGCGACCTTTCTCTCTCTTTCTCTCTGTCTCTTTCTATTATATACGATTGTATATATGCGTGTTCGTGCGGGTATCAACATTCGAACAGCAAGCATTGTGCGCGGTCAGCTGTATAACCTCAATTCTAAACACATGTAAGTATCATTTAATCTTATTTTTTTCATGGAAGCAAGAACCTATGGAGTGTGTATACGCCCATATTTTTCGTCTTGAGAGTTTGTCAATTTTTGACATAATTATTTGTAAGTGAACGCACGTCACATCTAGTTGTATTTTAATGTCAGTCGAACTGAGACAAAACGCTTCACCTTTGTGAAATATATTTATTTTTGTTGTGAAATTATTGCGTGTGCTGTCAAAAATGTCTGATTTATTTATTTTTATTGAAAAGGTCCTATAAGATAAGCTGCTTAGAGGAACATGGATAAATATTTGGGGACATAATACTAACTAATGGTCGCCCAGTGATCTAAATTTATTGAGGTTCTTTTGTCAAAGAGTATACCTCCATAATCACTGGAAATTTTTTTTTAAATTTTGTTCTATTTCGCCGTCTGAGATCATGAACAAATACGTGTATTATTTGCCTAAATTCCCTGCAACACCCACGAAATTTAAAATTTAATTCTATTAACAGCTGAAAAAAAATATATAAACTTTAACTATGCCAAATCTTATACTCCCCCGTGCGTGAAATATGCTTCAAGAGTGAATATATAGACATATTATAGATCATTTTAGCTTTCTGCACTCCTTCGCCATCTAAACTTTAACTATGCCAAATCCCACACTCCTCCGTGCGCACAATATGCTTAAAAAGGAGTATAAATTTTTCTCTTCACGTATTGATATATAGACATACTATATATAAATTTTAGCTTTCTGCACTACTTTTCCATGTAAATTTTTAACTATACTTAATCTCACACTCCTCCGTGCACGCAATATGCTTATAAAGGAGCACAAAATGTTCCCTTCACGTATTTATATATAGACATATTATATATGAATTTTAGCTTTCTGCATTCCTTCTCCATATAAAATTTAACTATGCCTAATCTCACACTTATATTTCTTTTAAAAAAATTTGTTTTCAGAGTTCAGTAACAAAATAAGGAAGTTTGATTAAAAATATTGATAGTATCGATATTGTCAGAAAGGAAACAATTAAATGTTTTTAAAATAAACCCTGTTTACATTAAATACGCAGTTCCAAAATAAAAGCAATTACAATTTTAGATATTATTTTTGTAATTACATTGTTTACCTACATTAATCAACAATTTCTGTGCCGCAATGGTTGTTATAACGACTTTTTTATATTTAATGGGGTTAGATTAAAACCTACCATTATAAAAATAATCTACAATATGAATTTCCAAAAAGTATTCATTTTTCATAGACAACAAAGAAAAAAAGTTCTTTTAGTTTCTTATTTTTTATGGATAAAATAAAATGTCAAAAAAATTAATTTTTTGGCCCACTTAATGAGAATGCGCCTTTACAAAGTCATCCATAAGGATTGTCACTACGTCAGTTGATCATAATTAAATCAATGTGCTTAAACAAAAGCAAATTTGGTTCCTGGAACATGTTTCGCAAAATATATAGCTGTATATAGATTCAATTTTATGGACTCGATAATTCTTCAGGTAAATAGTTTCAGACAAAAATATTATCCAGTTTGTGTAATTATCATGTACACAACGGGTAAACCCCTTAAATTAACCGGGTAAATTTTAACATAAATATTTGTATATCACAGACCGGATACTTCAATCGTACTTATGAGTATTGATTTAATATTTTTTTCCCGCGAGATAAAAATGATTTTAAAATTAACTTGGATAAGACACAGATCATGTCTAACGTTCATGTCCCTCCTATACCGATACGTATTGTGAATTGTACTCTCAAAGTTGCTGATTACTATTTATACCTAAAACAAACTCTTTAATTAGGTCAATATAACTTCGATAAAGAAGTCAATCGGAGAATCCAACTCGGACGGACAACCTTCGATAAAATTCACTGAATCATCTCGTCCGGAATACCCCAGAGTTTGAAGACAAGAGTCTTCCACCAGTGTGGTGCGTTACCGGTGATGACATATGGAAGTGAGACATGGCCCCTTTCTATCGTGTTCGTAAAAATATTCCATGTCGTATAGGGATATTTTCGAGGTTTGTCTACGAAACGTGCAGGTCACATAACACGCGGAGCAGACAACCGTTAGGGAAGAAAAGTTCTCGATAGGAGATTATTTTCCGGAAGACGCAGAGTGGGGAAAACCCACCCTAGGTGGATAGCAATAGTCGCGTGATTCATTGACGTTGGTTATCAGTGTCATGGGGACGAACTTCGTGGGTTTTTTGCGGTGAAGGCTATTGTCCAATAAGGACAAAAGCCTCCTCCGCAGAATCCCCCAAAGTTCACTTCTAATTCGAACCTTCCGGATGATGATTTTTTATTAAAAAAGCGATTGCGCTAATACCTAAGAAAACAAATGTTCTAAACATCATCACCATAAAGCTTTGATTTCCAGTCGGGATCTAATCTCGAATTATGTCAATTTATTACTTATACCGCCTGGAAGTAATTGATAAAAAAAACTATAGGACTTTTTTTTAAAAAACTTTTTTTTTATTAATGATACCTTTTCTATTAATTTTTTTGAGTTTTCTTTAGTACTTTCGTATTGTGGAAATCTACTACCTATATTCTTTACTTTGTTCCTACATTGATATGATAAAATGGTAGAAATGTAGTTTCTTGCATTAAGATCTTATTATTAAGAAATGTCTAATTGAAATTAAATTAAAAACCCACTGACTGTTTTGGAGTACCACTATATTATATTTTAATTTAATATTTTTTTTTTGTAATTTTCAGTAAAACGGTATCTATTTCATGACGTATTTTTATTTGATAGGTTATTACATATTGTTTAATTTGGTTTATATAGTACGCTATATGCGCTTATAGACAGTTAAAAATAAACAAAAAAAAACAATTGGTACGTTAATTTAAATACCAAGCCAATCTATAGCTATACTTCTATAAGTTTCAAAATGTGTTTTAAATATTCATAAACTTTACAACGAATTTTATTTATCAGCTATAATTTGCTAAATACTTATATTACTTACTAGTAAATAAAAAAATGTTAAAAGGTTTCTAACTATAATTGTTAAAAGCAATGATAAACATCTTCACAATTAAATGAAACTAGGTGATGTAGTATTATTTCTACCTTCTTTAAGTTCTTTACCACGACCTAGGTTTCGTTGTATTACAACATCTTCAGGTGGGATATTAGCAAAGATATCTTGCTAATATCCCCAAAGATATCTTGCTAAGATCTTTGCTAATATCCCACCTGAAGATGTTGTAATACAACGAAACCTATGTCGTGGTAAAGAAATTAAAGAAAGTAGAAATAATACTACATCACGTAGTTTCATTTAATTGTGAATAATGAATTTCTACAAAATTAACGCCAAATATATTCAATATTTGATAAACATCTTCTTAAAATAAAATGCCAAAACCAAATAATTAAAAAATGATTGTTTAAAATTTGAGGAAACCGTTTTACTTTAAAAGAAAACATTAATGTTTATATTGTAATACAGATTTCGATATATATGACTTATACGTATACGGCAGAAAATGATGACTACGCGAGGACAAGTAATTATCTGGTGCGAAGAGCCAGAGTTTCTTTTTTCAATAAATAGGGCATAAATTTGTTTCATCAAAGAAACTTCTTTTCTGTGCTGCAACGTATGGCAACCCAGCATACCTAATAAAAAAATGGTCGCAAAGAGAAAAGGGAAGTATCTAAATTACCTGATGTACAAATATCGGAGCAATGTTTTTGGATACGTTCAGTTATCCCAGTGTGTTTACTTTCACGTGAGCTCCAAATAATAGATCTTCTAACTTGCTTTGTACTAAAGTCTTACATAATTGGTTAAACGAAGAAACATATCGGAAATTCCTAGCATTATATAATACAAAACTAACCTTCTAAATGACATTTTTGCTACATCCGCCAAATGTTTGCAAAAAGTTAGGCGCGAATCGAATTGAACTCCTTGATCAACTATTTCAATGTGTCGATGTAAGGGAATCCCGCCAGTGATGTATTCATACTTGAGAGGAACGCGCACTCGTTTGTAGCTCATTACAGAGCATTTGCTTGAATTGAGCCACAGACGCAAAGCTCCACTCGAAAAAAATCGATATCACACTGCATCAACTTGCAATCTGTCATAATTATAACAACTGAAATAAATATTGATACTATCCACAAATAGAACAATGTGGAATTTTGACCATACTACGGATATTATTTATTAGAATAGTGAACAGTGAAGACCCGAGATTCAAACCGTAGCTGACTCATGATCGCGTGATATAAGAATCAGATATTAGATTACCTTCTCATACGTATTGCTTTCTATCCTCAAGATATGAAGAGATGAAACCTAAAAGTTGGAGAGAGAGAACCAGCTTCGCCCACACAGTTTAAGAGGATCAAAAGCTTTCTGGTAGTGGAAATATGTAAAATTGACTTTAAAACTGAGATCAATCTAATGGGAGACATAGTCGATGAAATACGCAAGATTCATAAATGTCGACACGTCCAATACGAAATTACTACTGTTACTCGTCAAAAATTTGACTTCTATAGCTCAAATAAATGTTGCGAAATGGAATGATTTAGTTGGTGTAGAGAGGATCGCAACTGGCCGAAAGTTAGTTACATCACTGGCATTGCCGCCCTTAGGTACGGACATTGTCTGAGTAATTTTCCATCTCGAGCAATAGACACCAGTTTACAATGCCGTATTAAATATATTTTTTAAAGGTACAATGAAAACATTAGTGCATGTTTTGTGTATATAAACCGTTAAGACATCAGGTCCCATTGATCTCTTTATCTTAGAGAAAGCAACGGCTAACTCGCTATTATTAATTTGCTTATCAGCTCCGCCACGATAGCAAGATGCCACCAATGGAAATTCAAATCGAGTACACCTTTTGATTTGGACTCTACATCGACTGGAAGTACTGAAAGAAAGCTTCATTTGCCATAGGACCGAGAACGATAGCACTGTTGCATGAAATGATATCACCAGGGCCGCGATTGGCCCTTTGGACGATAATATATGAATAACATAAACTATTCACTTAGCACAAACTATTTTGGCTTAAATTTTCATTCATATATATGTCCTGCCATAATTATGCTTTCGGTACTTAGATATAATATGTCTGACCTGACGACACCTATTGATACTTGGTTTGTTTAAACAGATAAATCGATCGTCCGACTCAAATTCTTGTTCGTTTACGTATTCTGCAGTAACTATGCTTACGGTACTTATCATATATTATATTTTCGATCCGACACCTATTGATACTTGATTTGTTTAAACAACTAAATGGATCATCCGGCTCAATTTCTCGTTTGTTTATATGTTCCGCGATTATTACACTTTTGGCACTTGTCATATATGATATCTTCGAACTGACACCGTTTGATACTTGATTATTTTTATTGATTTGTTTAAACAGATAAATAGACTTACTATTTAATTGTTTAGGTATATTAAACACTGATTTTTCAATCGTTTATTAAAAAAAACGAATAAGAACTATTTATTAAATTAAGCATAATTAAATTTTTTTACCACCAGTTAATTGATTTTAGCGATATATGAATTCGTTGATGAAAGAACCAAACAGCGGTTATTCGTAGGTTTACATTTGTCAAATTGACATTTTATTTCAAGTGAAGATTGTTTTTATATTTATGTTAAAATTCGAAATTTTATATAAAATTGTGTTTTATGTTCTTTACCTTAAAAACGAAATTTATATAGATAATAAATGCGCAAAAAGAAAGCTATCAATAATAGTTACATGTGAACGAATGTAATCACAAATATCAAATGTTTGGTTTTCTAATTAGCTGCCGTGTATATATAGTATATGTGCTGATAACAAAAAAACAATTGTTCCTCAATTCGGGTATAAAGCCCAAAGAGGTTTTAGAAAACGGATCCTTTTAGACCTGAATATGTGCACATAATTTTTCTGTTTAACTGGAACATAGTCTTCGGAACTGGACATTACATGGCTATTCTCACAATCTTCTTAAAAATTATATACAATATTTACGATTCCAGCTGGAATAATTTGTTAAACACATAATTTTTTCCTGCTTGTAAACACATTTAGTTTTTCTGTCATGTAATTTTTTGCCTCAAAGATTAAGTAATTCTCTTAAAACCTTATTTTTGGTGCAGTAGTTAAAATTGGTGCCTTTTCAGAATAATTGTAGTAGCAATGTTAAATATTTATTTTAGTAGTTGAAAAACAAGCATTACATCATAACGTTCGCGATGGTAGCAAAAAACAGGAATTTTGGTGTCAGAAACTGCCGCGGTTATTTTAGTCAAAAATAAAGGCTATACCTTTGCTATTGAAAGCTATATTCTATTAACACAAGTTATAAGTAATCGTTATAATTAACTAGTTGTAATCATAGTTGTTTTATCAATTTTTTTCTTAGTTTTTTTTAATAAAAATATCATTTAAAATATTTGTTTTTTTTTTATATGTGACCTTTGTCCGATTATAAAATGTAGTACTTATTTATTTTTGATTATTAAGACTTTCCACTACAGAATATACCTAATTATTAAAATGATATTGCATTTAAGCTTATTTTTAGGATAAGAGTTTCGTTCTTTCATAGTTATAGGCTTCATAGTCGTTCATGCTCGCATTTATCTATATCTTACGCCGACCACGTAGCCTGTGGATAAGCGCGGTTTGAACGACTATGATACTCTTCGTGTTTGAGTTCATTCATCTTCGTGATTGGTTGTGATCCCATTATGAAATTCATTTATATTACAGAGAACCGTACGAACTTCCGTTTGGGATGCCTTGAGGAAAAATAAAGATCTCAATTTTGTTAAAATTTTCATTATAATATAATTTTTTTCCTGATTTAATTTACTTTTCCTGATTTAACTTACAGTAAATATAAATAGAAAAAATACTAACTGTAAAATAACGTAGAAAAAACGTTTATGTGCAGTTCGTTTTAAAATTGTAAATTCATATAAACAGGCAACGGGACAATATTATAACGAGCTACTGGGCAGAAAATTACACTCTCCTACGAGAATAATTTAAGAAAAACAATGTTGAAATTTTAAAATTTAAAATAATAGGGATCGTTTTGACATAGAGTATCTTATACGTAAAATATAACAATTATAAACCAAAAAAAATCATGCTTTCAAGATATTTTGCTATTAAATTAAATTTAAAAAAATATTAAACGGCAAATAAAATGGCGTGGATCACAAATATCGAATATTTATTGTAACTGTTAATATGGAGCATATTCAAACAAGAAACTCGTTTTTTTTCTATATAATAGGAGCAATTTTGAATTTTTTTAGTTCTTATTTGGATTCCAAAAGTCGAATGTCCTACAACACAAATTTTAAAGTAAATTTTCACTGGAATATGTGGAAACAGTAGTACCATTTTCTGGACTAGTTCTTCTCGAGTGAGAATGATGATGAGATTTTTAAATTTAACTTCGACGATCCATATGTAAAAGTTTTCCAAGGGGTATGTTATTTCGTAATAAAACGAATAAATTATATTATCTAGGGATAGGACTATATTTAGACGACAGCGCTATACTGCGGAGGGAGCGTGCAAAATTTTTATATTTTATCAAAAACAAAAGATACAAAGTAAAGACACAAAGTGTGTTGATTGAATCCGACGATCTGGCATTAAAACTTCAAATTTATATCGGTAGTCAAGATACTGTCGGTAATCAAGATGATGTCAGAGGAGAGATCCGTGTCGAAATAAATCAATAAATATCAATACAACTATTTTAAGGAAAACTCAACAGTATCATGCAGTTTAGGTGGACAATATACAATACAATATTTTTAAATGATAAAGAATCTTCTCGGCAACAATACTTGTTGTATCGAGACGACGCATAAAATCTGGAGGAATAGACACGTGGAAGGACAAGCAGCTTGTAACTTAACAGTGCTGGTACAGGTCCGAAACAAACAGGATCAAGTTACTAATAAGTCTGAAAGTTTTAATACAGAAATATCTATTTGAAGCAATATACTGAAATTATTTTAATCTAAATAATAATATTAAATTAAATTAATAGATAAGACCTTTTTTAGTAATTTGACAATTAATAATTTAAAAAGTAAACCGGGCGATTATTTTAAATGTAAGTAAAAAAAAATTTAATCAAGCGTGGTCTATAGATTTTAGTAAGTCTAAATATTCAATTTATTTAGGACCAGCGCCTTTTTAGAAATATGGGGTAATTGAAATCTAACCTATAAAATACAATTTTATTCAAAACTACCTGTAATATACCGGTAAATGTGTCATAACGAAATAAATATTATGAGTATAAAATGGCCAATCGAAATATTTTAATACCCTTTTATCACATTATTGCTGCAAACGTTGCTTTTTCTAAAAAAACAGCTCAAAAGTTTAAACTGGCCCAGGTTTTTTTTGTATTTTCATAGTAGTTAGGTTACGTAACCTTATTTTTTTTTATTTTCATAGTAACTAGGTTGTAGTGTTTTTAATTTTGACCATTATTACATTTTTTTCATTACTTATAATCACATTAAGGTTAATATAATCATTTTAAGGTTACGTTTCCGGTAGTAGCGTAACCTTAAAATGAATTGCATGTTACCGAATGAATATGTGGTTATATCTTTAGTATGATTATATAAGATAGACAGTTTTGTATTAAGAAGATATAGCCATATATATTCAAGTATTCTGTGTATATATTTACATAAAAATAATAATATGATTCTATTTCACGGTATGAAAACATTCCCCTTAATCGCGACTTCCTCACTATTAGCGTACGTTAGAGAGAAATTAGAATATTTCGGTACAGTAAGAAAACGAGCCAAACAAATGACTACGTTATTGACATTGTAATATGTAAAACAAAATAAAAGCATTAATATATGTTTTTATTTTAGGCTCCAAAATGGCTTCCTAAAAAATGGCCATATTATTCTATCATCATCATCATATATATTAATACGCTAAGGTTAAGATGTTACACTCCCTTTTTAGAAAAAACCTCACAACTAATCCACATAAATTATATATCATTTTATAGATAATTGCTTGCTCTACCGGCATCCACAACTAAAAAAATTATTATTGCTATTGTTTTTGCAAATTAATTAATTATTAAAATTATATACACAAAACAGCAATGCTGCCATCTAACGGCTCAACGTCAATATGATTGACGGTCGGTAAAATTTTTGTTTAATTTCAAATCCACTCACGTATAAATAAAGTGGTGCTTTAGCTCAATGCTTTTGATAATTGCGCCTCTATATGTCAATTTTAGTAAAATATTTGTTTGATCTGTCATCTGAGCTTCATAATGGAATAAATAATGCGAAGACTTCGCACGGGTCACACTAGTATACTTAATTCATGTAATACGAATTGTTAAGGGCGGGTTAAGAAGTATTAAAAGTTAGTAAGAGTTAAAAGCGAACTTCATAGTGTTAATTATCTGCGTTACTTATTTTTTCGTTATTTTGCATGTAATATGTTTAGTGAATATAACTTTAATAAAATTGATAAAGTGCGAGTAACATGACTAACTTTTGGAAAAAAAATTATATTCAAGGATCCTGAAAATTTAATATAAGTTTGATATTTTCATAAATATTTTACTAATTGTCCTGATTTACAATTTTGAAAATACCATTCAGGACGTATATTTTAATCTCCTTTTGACACATGTTGTTAGTAGATTGTCTAAATATGTAACTGTGTATTAAGTTAAGATAAATTATTTTTCTTGTTCCTCTCTATATCCTTCCTCACCTCGACGAGTTAGAGGTTACACCCCCGTCCTCTTGACGAGATATTTTTACCGATTTTCATCCCTTAACGAGGTTCCCTTGCCGATATTCTCCAACAACGTCATCACAGTCCGCTGTCAGGTCATTTCGTATATTTCCTCTATCCTCGAGAAACTAAAACCTTTGCGTTAACACCGCGTAAACTCATAGAGTTTGGACTCGTTTGACTTATCTTGACGTGGTAAGAAAGTAATAGGATAGCTAGGTAGGTAAGTATTATAGGGGTGTGTAAAAAGACATGAAGCTGCATTTTTAAACTGTTTTATTTAGTTTTATATTCCGTATGTTGTTGTTGCTACTTTTATTTAACCAATTCTTATCAAACTTTCACATCTATTTAGTCAATACAATACAACTTTATGATAATTTCAACATTTAACCCAAATCTCCCGCATTAATCAACCAATTTGGATGATTCTTTTTCTATTTTAATGATCCTAGTGTAGTATCATAAAAAATAGTTAGAATTTGACCAATGAAGTACGGTACAGCATAGAATTCCTCAACAATAAACTGCATAAGTGCCATGTTCCAGTTTGGATGATATAGGTCTATTGATAATCTAATAATAAAATCATTAAAGTTTTGTCCTAACTTAGGCATAAATCTTCCTTTTGGAAAAATCAGGATACAATTATAGAGTTGGACAGTGGTTACAAGAACTTTTCACTGATGAAGAGTTAAGTCTTCAAGTTTGGACTCGTCTTACGTGTCTTGATGTAAGCAAAAAAATAACAAAGTAAATAGGTAGGTAAGGAGGTTTGAAGCACTAACTATGGTGAAGCCAAAAGAGGAAATGTGATTTATATGTCCGTAATTATCTAAGTACGTCAAAATGTATGTGTCCACAAGCAGGTATATATGAATATATTTCGCCCCAATGAACGCTGTAAATATCTGTTCCAATTTCAATAAATGAGTTGTTATTGATATTATTGATATATTGAATTCATTGTAAGTTCGTGACATTTTGAGTAATATAAGATACATAAAAATAAAACATTTTATATCAAAATTGGACCGACTTTAAATAACTACCAAATAATAAGCGCACCAAAAAGTATGAAACAATGAAAATACAAATACATAGTTGGAATTTTTGCGGTACAATATTGTTTTCGAATATAAATAAATTTGTAAAATTTGCTATCCCTCGAAATTTTTGGAGGTGATGCCAAGTGAAATGTGGCACTCATCTCTGTGTGTGTGTGTGTGTGTGTGTGTACGTGAGAGTGGAGAGCAGGGTCGATTTGGTATCGATTGGCACGGAAAAAGTTCCAACTAAGTATTTTCATTATTTTATACAGCAATTCATATTTATGTAGAAATGTCTGCTTTATTTAAAGGTTATCCAGAAACAGTGATTGTTCTAAACATTTAAAATTGTTCTAATATATTTTTGCTCGTAATATTGTTGTCCGAGCATCCGCTCGTGGCAGACAGATGTCGCGACGACTATAAAATTTTGCAAAGCGAGTTTGTATAAAAATGGAAGTGCAAATTTCATACATTCCGAAATTGGATTATTCTTCACGGTTCCATACCTCAAAAGGAAAAACGGAAGTATTATAAGATCACGCGTTTCCGTCTGTCACAGCCGTTTTTCTCAGAAACCGTTAACGTAGAAACTTGAATTTTAGCAATGTAATAAACATATTAACTCACATATATCTCAATAGGTAAGAACCCTTATTAGATGAAAGACGTGTTCGTTTGTCCGTCTGACACAATTTTTTTCTACGGAACGGCTTAATGTAGAAACTTCAAGTTTGGCATAATAATAAAATATATATTGACCCATATATACCTCAACAGGTAAGAATCCTTATCAAGTGACACAGGTGTCCGTCTCTCCATCGGTCATAGCTTTTTTTCTACGAAGCCGCTTAATGTAGAAACTTCAAGTTTGGCATAATAATAAAATGTATGTTGACCCATATATACCTCAACAGGTAAGAATCCTTATCAAGTGACACAGGTGTCCGTCTCTCCATCGGTCATAGCTTTTTTTCTACGAAACCGCTTAATGTAGAAACTTCAAGTTTGGCATAATAATAAAATGTATGTTGACCCATATATACCTCAACAGGTAAGAATCCTTATCAAGTGACACAGGTGTCCGTCTCTCCATCGGTCATAGCTTTTTTTCTACGAAACCGCTTAATGTAGAAACTTCAAGTTTGGCATAATAATAAAATGTATGTTGACCCATATATACCTCAACAGGTAAGAATCCTTATCAAGTGACACAGGTGTCCGTCTCTCCATCGGTCATAGCTTTTTTTCTACGAAGCCGCTTAATGTAGAAACTTCAAGTTTGGCATAATAATAAAATGTATGTTGACCCATATATACCTCAACAGGTAAGAATCCTTATCAAGTGACACAGGTGTCCGTCTCTCCATCGGTCATAGCTTTTTTTCTACGAAACCGCTTAATGTAGAAACTTCAAGTTTGGCATAATAATAAAATGTATGTTGACCCATATATACCTCAACAGGTAAGAATCCTTATCAAGTGACACAGGTGTCCGTCTCTCCATCGGTCATAGCTTTTTTTCTACGAAACCGCTTAATGTAGAAACTTCAAGTTTGGCATAATAATAAAATGTATGTTGACCCATATATACCTCAACAGGTAAGAATCCTTATCAAGTGACACAGGTGTCCGTCTCTCCATTGGTCATAGCTTTTTTTCTACGAAACCGCTTAATGTAGAAACTTCAAGTTTGGCATAATAATAAAATGTATGTTGACCCATATATACCTCAACAGGTAAGAATCCTTATCAAGTGACACAGGTGTCCGTCTCTCCATCGGTCATAGCTTTTTTTCTACGAAACCGCTTAATGTAGAAACTTCAAGTTTGGCATAATAATAAAATGTATGTTGACCCATATATACCTCAACAGGTAAGAATCCTTATCAAGTGACACAGGTGTCCGTCTCTCCATCGGTCATAGCTTTTTTTCTACGAAACCGCTTAATGTAGAAACTTCAAGTTTGGCATAATAATAAAATGTATGTTGACCCATATATACCTCAAGAATCCTTATCAAGTGACACAGGTGTCCGTCTCACTTTCGGTCATAGTTTTTTTTCTTAGAAACCGCTTTACGTATAAACTTAAAATTTAGCATAGCAATAAAGCATATCAAGTCACAAATATCTCAGTAAGTAAGAACTTTATAATATCATTTACGTATCCGTTTGTCCGTCTGTGAACCGTGTTTGTCAAAAACCTTTTGATGCAGAAACTCGAAGTTTAGCATAATAATAAAGTATACTAACCCGCATATATCTCAAAAGGGAAGAGCCCTTATAAGATCATTCACTTGTCCGACTGCCAGCCTGTTATATTAAGTCCCAAGAATAAAAGTTACTTTGCTATACAGAGAAAATTAAAAAAGCTGTTTAAACTTTTGATCTAAATCTTCAATCAGACAAATAAGGTATCTTCCATTTTTCATGAAATTAGGTTATTTTTCATAATACTTTGTAAATATTATTTCCACGGCACTCTTTGAACTAGAGAGATCAAAGTGCAAATTATGGCTCGTTGTATTATTCTCCATCTATAGATGTATCATATTAATCCATGAAACTCAAAAGCTCGACAAGTCACGTAAAACTTGAAAAGAGCGAGAAGACATTCATTTTGGCAACCACAGAACCATTGTCATCTATGGATATGTTTCTCGCTAGACTGCGCCATCTACCTAGACACTAGTAATACTCGGAGTGCCACCTGGTGATGCAGGGTCAAAATTATAACCACTTTTTTTCTAGGATGTATGGGAGCTGTCCCATCTAAACTTAATTTATACTCATGCCCACATGTGCAACGCATCTAGTCACAGATAATATTGCAATGTTGTACGCGCCAGATTTAGATAACTGGCCTAAATTACTTTTTTTTTCAGTGAATTAAATGACATAAAAATACATTAAAAATCGACTTCTTCATTTATTTTCGTGGCATAATTGTTTATGGCTTCATTTTAATAATTCTGTTGTTGGCTATTGCGACAGCCTTCATAGACAGGTGTAATAGCAGTTAATTGTCTTGGTTCAAATAACTTGGGACTGTTTACTCGTTATGTTACTTCTAGCAACTCACTGGACACAAACCAAAAAAAAATTTGTGTATTCAAGTAATGTTCAAAGTCAAGTTGGTACGTTCAAAAGTCAACAAATAACTTCACTAAAATATTTTGTTTAAAATAAAAACCAAATAGGCACTTCGAAGAAGTTAATATAAATACAAAGATACATCTCTATAATGAATAGAAAGACATTTTTAATATCTAAGAATGTATGTACTTTTGTCAAAAAAACAAATGAAGGATGAAATTACTTTTCCCCAAGAAGAATAGTAAACTTCTCGAGGAGGAAAATAAGAAAAGAAATTACAATTATTTTGTTTATTCAAGAAAAGAAATTACAATTAATTCAAAGAAATTAAATAGCATACTAATTTCTGAATTTACGGAAATGTTAAAAATAAAAGTGTTAGCGCCCTCTATTGGCGTCTATGTAGGTTTAAACATTAACATATGTTAATAGATCTATTCGTTGCAAAATATCGCGCATAGATGGCGCAACAAATTCATAGTATCAATAATTATCATTAATAGATGGTGCTGTAAACAAAGTATCCAGTAGAAATGTAATTCATATTTTCAAAGAAAACTCTTTAGTTGTAAAACTTACTTGTAACAAAAATATCACTTCTAGTTATTTTTCTTATCAGTTTTGTTTGAATTAAAATTTATCAATTGATACTTAAGTATTTTCAAACGAGAATTATTTAAAATGTATATTTTCACAGCAATATTTTGAATTGAATTATTTTGATAGTAATATTTTGAAATATTATAAAAGATAAGTGTTTAAAAAAAATATTAATATTCATTTAAACAGCTAACTTCAGGCAGCATTATTTTGACGGATAGTGATGGACGAGACCAACACACTAACTAGGTGAGTCAGATTTTTTAATTTTGAAGTAACGTCTTCTCTCTGTGTTCTGCGCTGCTAAATGAGCGCTATAATATGTTTTTTTTAATACACGCAATATGTCCTATTTAATAATTTACTTATGGAGTTCGAATTTAAATTAAAAAAAAATAAATTTCAACATTGTTATTAAACTTTAGCTTATGCTTACATTTTAATTAGTATTTCGGAAATTTTACAGGTTTTCTTACTAAAACAGAAAAATAACAAATATATACTGGCAAGAACATTATAATCACTTAGGTGATTTTTATACGTTATACTTTTACCATAAAAATATATCTTACCTGATTTGCGAATTTCTTTCGGAATCTTCCTGAAATATAACGGGGTCATCTTACCCCTACAAATAAATTAATCTATCATTTTTAACCCTTGACCAATCGTAATATAGCCTCCCGCAACTCATTCCTAATAACAACGAAATAAAATAATTCAATAATGACCCATACACGCTTGAACCAATCAATGCCTTCAAACAAATATTTTATATTTTTTGAAGAAAAAACAAACCACAATAGGATATTTGACTGACGTCGATATTTTTTATAAAAATGTTTTGAAACTGTAGAGTAGATTTAAAAACACTTTGTAATGAAAACAATAATGCACGTAACAAACAATTAAACGAAACTTCTAAATAGGGAAAAGTGGCAATTCTTTTGTTCAAAATATTGAAAAAGTTATTATAACTTTAGTTTCCACACAAAAAAATAAGAAAATTGTAATATGTAATATATAATTTAAACACAATATTTAACGAGATACTAAAAATATTTAATAAAGTTCCTTATAACGAATGCTAAATACTGACCAATGACGTCATAAGCCAGTTGTGATTTGTATGGGGCGTTTTCGCGCCAATTGTAGTTCGGCCATTTTTAAGTCGTTATAACTTTGTAATAAAAAGTCTTAAGTACGACATATTTATTTCAACCGTTTTTAATGATATTATTTATTCTATTTTAGTAATAAAAAATATATAATCAAATTCCCTATTACAAACATGTCCCATCTTTACGGTAAAACCGGGCTTTCGGTAAAAGATTCGATTTCAATAAATTTTAGTAGGTAATTATAATCTGTAAATACTTAGGTATAAAAGTATACGTTTTGCAATCTTCATGATAAGTGCCAAACGGCAAGAGATGTAAAACCAGGTAAATACCTCGAGGCAAACAAAGGCAAATAATCTGGAATACGTATCTGCTTAAAATAAAATACAATAATCGCGTTATGTCAACGTATTAATTTGTGTTTACATTGTGATTTTAATTTTACTTTTTTGTACTGCATATGTATCAGTTCACATACTTCGTCGTCATAATTCCAGTTCACAAGATATTATAACTGTGTAGACAAGCTTGTTTGACTACAGTAGGATTATAATATATTTGGGATCTGTACTGGCAAGCTTTTTTAACTACAGTAGGTTTATAATATATGTGGGATCTGTATAGCCAAGGTTGTTTGACTACATTAGATTTATAATATATTTGAGATCTGTATAGGCAAGCTTTTTTAACTACAGTAGGTTTATAATATATTTGGGATCTGTATAGGCAAGCTTTTTTAACTACAGTAGGTTTATAATATATTTGGGATCTGTATAGCCAAGGTTGTTTGACTACATTCGATCTATAATATATTTGGGATCTGTATAGGCAAGCTTTTTTAACTACAGTAGGTTTATAATATATTTGGGATCTGTATTGGCAAGCTTTTTTAACTACAGTAGGTTTATAATATATTTGGGATCTGTATAGCCAAGGTTGTTTGACTACATTCGATTTATAATATATTTGGGATCTGTATAGGCAAGCTTTTTTAACTACAGTAGGTTTATAATATATTTGGGATCTGTATTGGCAAGCTTTTTTAACTACAGTAGATTTATAATATATTTGGGATCTGTATAGACAAGCTTGTTTGACTACAGTAGATTTATAATATATTTGGGGTCTATATAGGCAAGCTTGTTTGACTACAGTAGATTTTTAATATATTTGGGGTCTATATAGGCAAGCTTGTTTGACTACAATAGATTTAAAATATATTTGGGGTCTATATAGGCAAGGTTGTTTGACTACAGTAGATTTATAATATATTTGGGGTCTATATAGGCAAGCTTGTTTGACTACAGTAGATTTATAATATATTTGGGATCTGTATAGGCAAGCTTTTTTAACTACAGTAGGTTTATGATATATTTGGGATCTGTATAGACAAGCTTGTTTGACTACAGTAGGTTTATAATATATTTGGGATCTGTATAGCCAAGCTTGTTTGACTACAGTAGCTTTATAATATATTTGAGACCTGTATAGGCAAGCTTGTTTGACTACAGTAGGTTTATAATATTGGGATCTGTATAGGCAAGCTTGTTTGCCTATAGTAGGTTTATAATATATTTGGGATCTGTATAGCTAAGCTTGTTTGACTACAGTAGGTTTATAATATATTTGGGGTCTGTATAGGCAAGCTTGTTTGACTACAGTAGGTTTATAATATATTTGAGGTATGTATAGGCAAGCTTGTTTGACTACAGTAGGTTTATAATATATTTGGGATCTGTATAGGCAAGCTTGGCTTTTTTCAGCTTCGTCTTTATTCCCGCTAATACATTGTCTCTGTTGGTCACAATGTTGAAGTGTGAATAAATACATATCAAGTAGAAAAAATCCTGGGAAGCATGAGTAGAATCCGCATTACATTATATTTGACATTATCGGTTTCATTCATATGTATAAAATTTCAAAATATGTAAATGTTAGCAATTTGAAAATGTCTAAATGTTCGCAATTTCAAAATGTCTAAATGTTCACACTTTCAAAATGTCTAAATGTTCACAATTTCAAAATATTAGTAATTTCAGAATGTCCAAATGTTCACAATTTCAAAATGTCTAAATGTTCATAATTTCAAAATGTGCAAATATTCACAATTTCAAAATGTGCAAATGTTCACAATTTCAAAATGTCCAAATGTTCACACTTTCAAAATGTGCAAATGTTAGCCATTTCAAAACGTCTAAATATTCGCAATTTCGAAATGTTCACAATTTCAAAATGTTTGTTTGTTCGCAATTTTGAAATGTATAAATAATCGCAATTTCAAAATATCTAAATGTTCGCCATTTCGAAACTTTTGACGAAATAACTACAGAAGAAAGTAAGTTATATTATATTACAGAATGTCTCGAGATACAAAAAGTAATTATTATTTTTGGTCGAATTAAATTGAATGAAATCAAACACACATTTCCAAAAATCGTTTGCTTCTCAAGAACGTTTATTAATTATATTGAATTAACAAATTATATTTAATTAATTAATATTATTATTAATATATTGAATTAATATTTCAAATGTAAACCATCTCGCAACGATAAACAAATTCTTCTTCAAAGTGCGTATGTATACACACGCTAACGAATAGGTTCATTATTTGTTTCGCAAACCATTACTGCGTGCTAACTCTGTGCGTTGTCTTCATTTATTAATGCGATAGGAAAATCCTCGCTCTGCTCGACACACACGAGTCATTTATCAAAATAAATCAAGCAAATAAAAAGCTAATAAATTTCAATGCCCTGTTTTTTCTAAATTAGTAAGAAGCAGGACAGCTTAAATAGATATTTAACTACTAATTTATGAACAAGAACTGAAACTAACAGTAAGGATATCGGTTATGATACAGGGCTGGTAAATCGAAGGACGCTTCAAATTTGGCCCAAGGCAATCACGAGACCAAGGCTGCTCGCCAGTATTTGGCTGCGATACTAGGTATGTATCAATTAATTTATTGAAACTGACGTTGAATATATTTGGCGTGGATTTTGTATAAATTCATTATTCACAATTAAATGAAACTACGTGATGTAGTATTATTTCTACTTTCTTTAAGTTCTTTACCACGACCTAGGTTTCGTTGTATTATAACATCTTCAGGTGGGCTATTAGCAAAGATCTTTGCTAATAGCTTTAAGCAATAGATATAAAAATATTTGCTAATAGCCCACCTGAAGATGTAATACAACGAAACCTAGTTCGTGGTAAAGAGCTTAAAGAAAGTCGAAATAATACTACATCACGTAGTTTCATTTAATTCTGAAACTAACGTATTAACTTTACAGTGCCAACAAGAACCGGGTTCAATAGATTTATGTTTAAACCTATTTTTGTTATACATATATATATATATATATATATATATATATATATATATATATATATATGTATATATATATATGTATATATATGTATATATATACATATATATATATATATATATATATATATATATATATATATATGTATATATATAATTAAAATATATTTAGGATGACGTAGAATTAAGGATACAAACAGTTGGGGTTTATTAATACGTTCGTAATTTTCTTATTTTATCGGTGTATGCGTCAAGAAGTCACGGCTATGGGTTGATATGCAGGCATAAAAAGATACAAATGCTATAAAAATGCTACTTTTTCCAAAGCTCCCTCAATACCTGTGCCTAGAATCATAATTTATGTATTAACTTATGTGTTAATTCCTAATCCATGATACCAATAATAAACACTTTTAATACTAAACCTGATTTATCATTATGCTCTCATAATCGTATATTATTTTAAGGCTACAAATGTCATGTCAAGTCCTATTATGCCACGCTGGAGTTTAGTGTCTCCACAAAGCTTCAATGCTGTCTACGATTTTGCATCAGACTTCACTGTCCCCCAATCCGTTCATGCTTCTTTGCCCTCCTGCAACAAGCTGTGTCTCCAAATAGTTCTAAATCCGCCTCTACTTCAATTGCTTTAGTAGTCATACCAATACCATTTATGAATTATTTCATCAATGGTATTGATATGACGTACTTATGGTTTCAAAAGCACAATTCTCTAAAATTCTACTATAAAAAGTAACGAAATAAAAAATAATTTTGTGTATAGTCTAACAACACTTTTATAATAATAGGGCAAGGCGTGAATTATGCTAAGAAAAATGTGAAGCAATTACAATTTAATACTCAATCAATCAACCTTGCATTGTGTCACAAATATCTTTAGACGATCTCATATCAATAGAAGCAAACTTATAAGCAAGATATTCTCTAGGAACAAAGCTGTCAAACAATATAACCATAGCAACAACATCAATTTACAGTCATCATTCTCTGTTTCAAGTAATTTTTCTGATAGTGACTTAAAAAAAAAGTTTTTTGGTCAGATCTCCGAAACTACTTTACCGAATTTAAATAAAAACACTAGGTTCTATCTACGGACCGATAATAATAATCCGTAGTCTCTCCGGTTTTTCTTTAGTTTTTCTGAAACATAGACTTAAACTTATCGATAGTGTAACTCAAGGGCGGAACGGATTTCCGAAATTAGAGACTTGTCGTTCTTTTTTTATTTCGCTGAGTACTATTAAATGAAAGAAAAAAATCTTAGTCAGTTGAATGCTTCCTTCAGATTTTATAAGACTTTAAAATAATTCTTGTTCTTTGTCAGCACTACAGCCTGGTGCAGGCCAAGGCTTTCTCAATCTACTCCCTCCAGGCAGTACGAATTTTTAAGTCCTTCTCTACACTGTCCAGCCACCTCGTAGGTGGTTTTCCTATTCTCCTTATACCATCAGTCTTCGCGAACACCAGTTTTTTAACTGGGTTTTCTTCCCGTCGAAAAACGTGTCCCAACCATCTCATTCTGTAGGACATTATCATAATCATAGTTACTTAGGTACGTAAATACATACATGCTCACAGTTCCCAATGTGAACCTTTCTTATCCACTAACATTTCCGCTGAAAACGTCCTTTTTTCCTAACTTTCGATGACTTCTTCCTGGATGCTAACGCATTACTTTCATCATTTTGGCGAAAGCGGTGGAAGCCATAAAAAATTAAGCTTTCTTTGCTTCCTTTCTGTTATATTTAAAAGGTTAATCTATAAAACCATTGACGTTTAAGGGACGCTCCTCTTTCATCATTTTTGGATACTGTATACCATTAGTTAGATTACAATTGTCTACAAAAGAACACGACTTTAGTCTAACTAGTGACCAGTTCATACAAATATGTATTACGTAAATTTCCCTAATTTTTCAATGAAAGGATGATATGTTGGAAGATATGTTGGATTTATTACAAGGTTTGATCTTTGACGGTGTGGTGTATCGCGAAGACTCAGTTTCGATTCACGGCCGCTTTTTGAGAACGGGAGATTGGAGTAGTTCGATTAACTATTATTATTTCGATTAACTAATATCAATATTTTCAGTACAAACAGACAATTATCCTAATGATTACTATGCTTACCAACCCATTAATAATAAGTGTAATAATTTCTTATATATCAATTTGAAAAAGAAATCTTGTCATGTTATTTATTATTTTTTTATTAAAACCAGCATTACAAAAATATTTCAAAAAATATAAGACAAACGTTACGTTTAAATTACTATAAAAATACAAATACAATAGCATCTGCGAACAATACCCGCCATTTTGAAATTAATAACATGGATCGTATATTAAACTAACAAAGACAATGGATACACCAGCGTTTTATTTATGGAATTCACAATACCTAGATTATTATATAAATGAAAATATATTAAGTAAACGTTTCTGATTAATAATAAATACAGGAAAAGCCTTCAGCGCTTCCAAAGGTTGTATACTATACACATATTAAAGTGTAAATAAAAAAAGAGACCGGAAATAAAACGTCTACGTAGCATGTATGTTTGTTAGATACGACATGTAGCTTTCGCTAGGGGTTGTCATCATTATCGCTCAGATGCATAAGAGTGTGCAAGAAAAACTTACATCTCATAATATCAATATGAAACATTATTCCCTGTAGAATTTAAAACAGCGGTTTTCAAATTGTGTACGTTTAACACTGATGACAAACAGAGTTTCTGCAGGTAGAATGCAAACAAACACAACATAAAATACAAAAACTTCAACTTGCAAAGAAACTTATTTGTTTATAGCAATAATAAGAATATCAATTGTCCAATTGGTAAGAGCGAACAAGCAACCTCGACGTTTTCATTCGTCACTGATTTTGAATTAATTGTATAACTCCATACTAACAAACATATTTAATACTTCTGTGAAACGCGACAGATATATGTCTCAAAAGAGTGGTGCGCAAAACTGAAAGTTTGAGAACCTCTAGTTTCAAAGGTTGACTAGCTTTAAACCGCAGCTCCGCTCGCTTGGCAACTATGAGATTAAACTTAGAGAGCTTCTCCTACGAATCCGCGCTACCGCTCTCTTGGCTACTCATAGCGATGCCTTCTTGCACGTAATCCTCATAAATATTATCCTAGCTCCGTAATCTCTTGTCGTCGCCGTGGTGTGTTGGGTTGATCACAAGGCATACGGCCTTTGACGATGCGGCGCACCGCGGGGACCCGGGTTCGATTCCCGGCCGTTCGTCGAACGAGGCTGGACTAGTCTTATTATTTACTGTAAGATATTGCTTTCGTAGCAATAAGTCCACCATATGTATAAATTAGATACATTAAAATAGATAAATAAATAAATAAAATAAATAATCTCAGCACTTACACAAATGTTTAACTAAAACCTCCGAGAATATAAAATACAATAGCGAAAATCGCACTAAAATCAATACAACCGAACTCATGTTATGAGCGAACAGACAAAAAGACAAACAGACATACATTGACTTTTATATAAGTATAGATTACATTACTCGCAAATAAATCATGAATGTATGTAAAAAATAATCGTTGACAATATCCCTATTTTAATACACACATATTGCGCAGTTGATTTGACTCTAATAATTTCATTAAATACACATACGTTTAGAGCTTAAAAAACTCTCTCAAGAACACTGAACAAATTATGGATCGATTAGGTTTATTGATGTGATGTGCAAAATACTATAAACACCCAGCTACTGGTATACCTTGAATAGAACAGGTCATTTTGAGTTGATTTTCATGTAAACTGGTTAAAAACCAAGTTTACAACTTACCTCATAGCTGTAGCGAAAGCCAAAATGGCAAAGACTTGCCCCAAAAATCACTGTTCTAGAGAATTATACAAGTGGAATGCGAACGTTTTGATGATTGAGTTAACTCAGTCTTCATTAATGAAAGACTATCCAATAAAAATTCATACCACAAGGTTCGGTGCAGTACTCCAAACGTCCTAGGCCATATTTTGACCAATATTATGAATGCTAAATTAAGTTCGATTTCTTTGTTTGCTGTGAGATATTGTTACGAATAAGACTAGTCCAGCCCCGTTCTCGAAAAATAAAGCATTCTCGACAAAGAAGTTTCACTTCAAGGGCATGCATTTCAAGTTTCACTTCAAAGGTTGTCATGCACATAATTATATATATATATATATATATATATATATATATATATATATATGTGTGTGTGTGTGTGTGTGTGTGTGTTTGTGTGTGTGTGTGTATATATATATTTTATAAATCTTCTTTATGGTATATATTTTTGTCACACCTACATACCATTTTAATACAATGCTAAGTTTTTCTGATATTAAATTTTGTAAGGGTTTCAATCTTTACGTATACTGTATTTTTTTAATATTCAATATTAGCAAACATCTTTACTAATAGCCCACCTGAAGATGTTGTAATACAACGAAACCTAGGTCGTGGTAAAGAATTTAAATAAAGTAGAAATAATACTACACACGTAGTTTCATTTAATTGTGAATAATGAATATCTACAAAATTAACGCCAAATATATTCAATATTCAATATTTTCAGTACAACAATTAACAAAGACAGGACTTCATATAACCGTAAGTTAGCTTGTCCAGCTCAAATTGACCAAGTAAATTCTGACACGTACACCAAGGAAAAATGTACAATATTTGGTTAACAAATTATTTTTTAAAATAGGTAATTATGTTAATAACATGTTAATTATTGCGTGCCTAAAACATTTATTATTAACATCATATGCGATACTAAATACGTATTCTATCCAATGTCTCATTTTTGGCTACAACTATGCTCTCCGTATGAGATGTCAGCGCCCTGTCAGTACCCTATTGTGATTAATTGGAGTTGGAACTCCATTTGTCAGCACAGATCAGTACCGCGCCCAAACTAAACGTGTATTTTGTATGAGGTACCGTCCGCATGCTTCAGCATCGACAGCGGCGCGTTTTCAGAGGCCGCACAGATCAGCATCGTCTGATCGGTGTGATCGCACGCGTACGCATGCTGACGCGAGATTTAAATACGAAAGAGTTTTGTATGTACTTATACATGGAGACTATAATACAAAAGTGTTTTGTATGTACTTACACATGGAGACTATAATACAAAAGTGTTTTGTATGTACTTATACATGGAGACTATAATACAAAAGTGTTTTGTATGTACTTATACATGGAGACTATAATACAAATGTGTTTTGTATGTACTTATAGATGGAGACTATAATACAAAAGTGTTTTGTATGTACTTATACATGGAGACTATAATACAAAAGTGCTTTGTATGTACTTATACATGGAGACTATAATACAAAAGTGCTTTGTATGTACTTATACATGGAGACTATAATACAAAAGTGTTTTGGTTACGCTATACTTATTTATTTATAACTCACGTGTTGTCACTTTTGGCAATAGTCTTTATACAGTAATTAAATTATAATGACTAAGTGTAATATAGTTCTTTCGCTTAATGTACTTAGTTAATTTGTAATCAAACGTCACTTGCTATCTTTGCATATTACTTTACAGGGATTATTGTTTGTACAACTATTTTATCGGTAATTTTAATCTGTACTTGAGAATTAAATTCTTTTACATTTATGACATGGCATGCTTTATATAGTTTATCCCTTTGTTCAGTCATACTTTTTCGTATCCCACCAGTATTTATTGCTGGAAACCATATTTCAAAATTCTATCAATTACGCGTGTTAGGAAATTTGGCGAGAGAAGAAGATGAACTTTTTAAAAATAAACTTTATTTGACTTCTTAATAATTACAGTGAATAATACAATATGATTTAATTATACGTCAATGCGTTTGTGTCTGCTACTTGTTTGTATCTGCCCGCTTCCTCTCGATAAAACAGCTTTTATAGGTGAGTCCTTAAGTTCTATGCGGCGCGTTCCTATGGCCCATGAAATTCTATTTCTAATAAATCTGTCATATCTGTACTTCAGCCCATACTTCAGTCGCGTTGAGTCGACAATTATCCGTAAAATAGATTTTTATAGATAAATTCTTAAGCTGAATGCGGTTCTTCTTAATAGTACTTAAAGTTGGGTTTCTCATAAATCTGTTATTTCTGTAGCAATTTCAATCGTGTATCTAGCGTGGGATCAGCGCGACGTCTCCTAGATACTTCGGTGACGGAGCGCAGCATGAGAACTTGGCATCCACTTATCTCCCGCGCTTACGCCTCTACACGCTGAAGCATGCTCGCGCAATCGAGACAGAGCAAACCATCGTTTTACATAATAAATACCTATTTGAAGTAATCAAATAATAATTTTGATCGATCGATTTAAAATCTTCTTCTTATACAAAGTTTGCTGGCCTTTTTTCCCCCTTATTTTTGTATTTCTTGCAAAATAAAGTCTATTAACACTGCTCCTTCTTCAAGCGTACTATCCAGGGCGTATTCGAGTGAAGTGTGGCCTTCAAACGCGTAGTCGGGCTGCTTTCAAAAGCTTAGGCATACGATAGTACGCTTCCGCGTGCATAAGCATACTGAAGAGTGCTGAGGCATGCAGTGCAGATCAACACGTACTGGGTGATATCATCTGTCAAAGAGCGGCTCTTAAATTGTTTACGTGTACCTATCACTGATGATAAGCAGAGTTTCCGAAAGTAATACGCAAAGAAACACAACAAATAATATATCATACACACGTAGAATGCTCGGACCAGAGCAAGTATTAGACAGTGTCTTGTTTTTTGTCGTGACGCATTTCGATTCATCGAGTTTCAAATCACAACAATTCTAAAGAAGTTTCACTTCAAAAAATTGTATGTTATAATACAAAAGTGCATTATAACATACAAAACAATATGTTTACAACATACAATTTTTTTGTACTATTTTTTGTGTTTGTTTGTATACTACCTTCAAGATCTCTGCTTATCATCTGCCAAACAGCGGTTCTCAAATTTTATACGTATACCACTGATGATAAGCCGAGTTTCTGAAAGTAGCACGTAAACAAACACAACAAATAATACAAAAAAAGTTATATGTTATAATACAAAAGTATTTTGTATGTGCTTATACATGAAAGATAAGCCCCAGTAAACTTCTGGTTACGTTATTCTCATTTATTTTTAACTGACGTGTTGTAATTTTTGGCAACAGCTTATATACAGTAATTAAATTATAATGACTAAGTGTGATACACTTCTTTCTCTTAATGTACTTAGTTAATTTGTAATCAAACGTCACTTGCTAACTTTTGCATATTACTTTACGGCGATTATTGTTTGTGGAACTATTTTATCGGTAATTTTAATCTGTACTTGAGAATTAAATTCTTTTACATTTATGACATGGCATGCTTTGTATAATTTCTTTTTTCAGCCGTATTTTTTCGTATTCCACCAGTATTTATTGCTGGAAACCACATTTCATAAGTCTTTCCATTTTGCAAGAACGAAAATATGCTAACACAACAAATGTAACCAGAAATAATATATGGTTACGGCATGGCGTTATGCATATTTTTTTTTATTACTTTAATTACTATTCTCTTTAATGTTATTTTGTTTTAGTATAAATTTAAAAATAACGACAAACTTTGTATTTCTCGGATTAGGGACTTCACTTCACTTTTTCCGTTATACGTCTGTCTGAACAATAATTCAAATTGAATGAGCTGTTTGTGTATCGGCTCTTTCCGAATATAAAGACAGAGAAAAATTTAATAAATTTTAATATACATTTTAGGAACGATTATTATTAATCTTAAGTTCGCAATATTATTTCATTCCTGACACAATATTAAATTATATTTTGTTAAATCTCGACGTTATATTTGAGAATCACTTTAAAAAGGAGCAATCTGCGAATTAAATTTGTTTAATTAATTACAATTTATTTATATTTCCAATTATTACTACAAAATACTTTCTCTGCATAATAAATAGTAATCACAAACAACACCTGTTGGTTATGAAAATTGAACTGAGCTGAACTTTGGCAATGGAATCGAACGACTGACGTGAACTGAGATTCTGGATTTCTGATCTAGTTAAGGCTTGTGCTTAGCCCTTATAAATATTCAAAAATTCTGGTGCATCTGAGAATACAGGTCGCTAAGTTATCTGGGAACAGTATTTTGTCACGGAAAGGTGAAACCAGGGTGACAGAGCTGTATTATCATGTTAATATAAGATGCTTGGGAGCGGTATTGTATGAGTAATAGAGCTGACGAGTCAGGAATGAACATTACTATCGATTTTGATAAATACAGTAAATATTTTGATTTCAATTGGTACACAGGACATCTTTCGAAGATCACTTAAAATGTTCCTCAAAAGATGAGATAAAGCATTTACGCAACATTCATCAGTCACGGCCAGCAGAAAGAGACGTCACTATAACAAAAAAAAGAAAAAGAAATATCAAGCGACATGTCTATCTCCCTTTCTCATAAAACGGTATCTCTCTCTGCTGGTCGCGCAAGATGGATGACGCGTAAAACTCTTAATTGCTCTTAATTCATATTTTCAATAAGACTACCTCTTTTATATATGCGATTTCTTCGACTTTCTATTTCTTTCATACTAATTTGAATTTGGTGTTATTTGAAGCTATATACATATGTATATGTATATATATATATATGTATATGTATATACATATGTATATAGATATAATACGATAATCTCATACTCAATTGCAAATAAAAAAAAATAACCGTTACAGCACTGCTACCGGCGTTCACTTACGGCATCCAGATTGGCTGGGTTTCTCCCATGATACCGATTCTCCAATCCAAATCGAGTCCATCGGGGATTCCTCTCACTGATGGCCAGGTATCATGGATGACCAGCGCTTTCAGTATAGGGGCCATATTCGGCGTCATCATCACCAGCTATATAACAGATAAATTTGGAAGGAAGATCTCTGTGATTGCTCTGTCTCTTCCCCAAGCGGTGAGATCCTTATTTGTTTTCTTTTCCTGTTTAAATAAGATAATTTCAAAATTAAATCTGAAAAGGAATCAGTGTCAGAGACACAGTTATTTTCGTGAAGACAACTTATATTACTTGCACGAGCAGTTAATATGCTTTTTATTATTTAATTTGGCTCAATATTTAAACATAAAATTCGGAGTGTGACACGACTAAATATGCAATAACATACTATTCAAATTATACGGAAACCGTCGAGATGAAATTAAGTCCGAGTTGCATCTCGAACTTCAATACTGCTAATTCATTTGAGACGGGTTAGTCATTTTTGCGCTGTCATTTTGTCG
Organism: Druceiella hillmani; assembly: GCA_039881145.1. Classification (NCBI taxonomy): domain Eukaryota; kingdom Metazoa; phylum Arthropoda; class Insecta; order Lepidoptera; family Hepialidae; genus Druceiella; species Druceiella hillmani. The sequence goes on along the minus strand of JAYKKI010000006.1, from coordinate 44,844,042 downwards.
CGTACAAGCAGATATGCCTCCAAAAATTATGGATTTCATCTTTTAATCCCATATTCTATCAAATTTTTCAATATTATGACCAAGAACTAGTGCACAGACAGACACTTCATTGTTTATAATAATATTTTTTTTTAATACCAGGCTTTTGAGGCTATTTAATATTTATTGTGTCCTTTTATATACGCAGATGGCATCTTTCTTCCTTTATGGATCCACTTTGCAAATTTCTCGAATTTCTAGTTTAACCTTTAAAAATGTTATTTTTTAGGAAATGAACTAAAATAAATAACCGTTTTGTTTCGAAATAAATTAGAACGATACCGAATTAACTTTTGATACTAAAAATTTTAAGAAATTAAATAATATTATTTACTGATTTATTAAGTATAAAAAGTTTTAAAAACCTGAATAAAATATCTATTTAGTTAAAAATCTCTCTATATATATATATATATATATATATATATATATATATATATATATGAGGACAAATATGTCCTTGACTCGACAGATATAATAATGCTATTGCATTATTATATCCTTTGAACAAAACGAGTTTATTTTGATCCATGTGTCCATGGATTCTCGCAAAATATTTATATTTCTCACAGTTTGTCGTTTCATAATTTCCGCACTGGTCACATTGATAGTATTCAGAATTTCCACATCCTTTTTACCAAATATATGTGATAGTATTCTCTAGTATTTCTCGTAAATATTTCTCCCCTTTTTAATGAATTATAAATCTGAAACTAAGTCGAATTATAATTATGCTGCAAATATTAACATATTTTAATTGCTTTTTTTATTTAAATGAAGTTAATAATCATATGCTCTTATGTGACATGGATATTATAATTAGGAAAAGAAAGGAAATAAATCACGTAGAATATAGTAAAATCCGTTACTTGAATAACAAACATCTCCCTCATCAACATCCACTTAGTGAATGAATAGTGAAAGTTTATCAGAATTACTCATACTTGTCTTTCATAACTTTAAAACCGTCTATGATATGAATCTCTTGACAAATGTAAAAAAAATAATTACGCAAAGGGACAATCTGTTTAAAAAAAATAAATGAACGAGAAGTGTCGAGGAACGCCCGGTTGGAACGCAGTTTCTTTCTCTATATTTTATGTATTAAATATATATATTATCTACATGAATAAAATTTAAATGAATATAATGAATTGTTAAATTTACTGAAATAATCTAAATAAAGTTTAATTGATTAATAAACATAAATGAATTTGCCGAATATTTAGTAAATTATACAGCAATAGTTTATAATTTATAATACAAATAAATGCATACCGAATTGGAAACGGTCTGGCAGATGATTGGCTTACAATAAAAAACCAGTAGAATAAAAAAAATAAGTTTAAATAATATTTACACGTGTTTCAAATTGAGGTTATACGGCTGACCGTGCATAATGCTTGCTGTTCAAATGTGGATACTCGCACGAGCACACACACACATACAACCGTATATAATAGAAAGAGACAGAGAGAAAGAGAGGGAAAGGTCGCCTGGAGGGGGCATAACAATTTTTCCTTACGTGACGATTTCTGCCAATTTGGTCTTCTGTGAGTCGCATAAAAGAACTTCGTTCTAATAACAAAATCTATTTCTTCATATAATTTACAGACCTTCTTTCATTAATTTATAAAGCAAGTTTACTCGTATATCAAAACAAGGTGATTAGTTTAAAAGAATTCGTTAATTTTCACATTTCACAGCTTTCAACGATTTTCTTTTTGGATAATTTATGAAAATTAATTTTAGAAAATATACTTACACGAGAAATGTTACATGATTAGTTTTAACTATTGTGTGTGATTTTTGCAAAGTAAGGTATATTACTACTCTAAACAAATTTAAATGATAGAACTTTGTGACTGATAGTTGTGATAGGATGACTGGAGAGCAGCTCAAAAACTACATTAATTTTAAGTGTAGTTTCAGTCGCGCAGTTAAACAGACATGCAAGTTCTATTGTCATTCTATATTTTAAGTGCCTATGTTATAAAGTTGAAATAGAAAAATACTTTCTGCAAAACTGACCTTTCTCTGAATGATAATAGATAGAGATTGACCATTTAATTCATTTGATTACTCAATCCCCATTTAATATCATTCTCGTGGTATTTCTGTGACCCTGAATCCCCGTACTCAATCTACATTTGATATAATTCCTGAGGTATTTCTGTGATCCGAATCCCTGTACTCAATCCCCATTTGATATCATTCTCGTGGTATTTCTGTGATCCTGAATCCCTGTACTCAATCCCCATTTGATATCATTCTCATGGTATTTCTGTGATCCTGAATCCCCGTACTCAATCCACATTTGATATAATTCTCGAGGTATTTCTGTGATCCGAATCCTTGTACTCAATCCCCATTTGATATCATTCTCGTGGTATTTCTGTGACCCTGAATCCCCGTACTCAATCCACATTTAATATCATTCTCGTGGTATTTCTGTGATAACATTGGTGAAAGCATACATTCCATTTTATTAAGTATCTTTGCTAATAAGAGTTTTTTTGCTTATAATTTTCAACAAAGATTTAAGGTACTATTTATTTACTCTTGCATAATTTTATTTATCTTCCACATAAGAATTATTTTTATTTGAATTATCGTTGGAAACGCCTTAAACAATTATGTTATAATGCTACTTGGGCACGTCTAGTTAAGTTAAAAACTTAAAACTTAAATTTCCATAGTATATGAGTTATGGATACCTGGAAAAGTATCAGGCGTTAGTGGTTTTTTATCTAATTATCATAAAAAAATGGAGAACATAGAGATTCCCTAAGATATGAGAGAGGGACGTCCCTCTCTTACTTGCAAAGTTATTCGGAGATAAGAGATGAGCGGTGGAGCGGTGGATAAGGAGATAAAGTGGGAGGGGGGTGGAGCGGTGGATTTGCATGTTATTCCAGATACAGAGGTTGAACGGTGGGAGAGTTTAAGGAGAAAGAGAAAGAGAGAGAGAGAGACAAATAGTGAGGAGAAACGAGAAAGAGAAGTGTGGAGAAGAAAGTAGAATGTGAAGAGAGAGAGAGAGGAAAGAGAGGAAAAGGAAGAAGGAGATAGAGGTAAATATACTGACAATGAAACACACAAAGTAAATTACTTGAAGAAATAGATTTTCTTATTTAGAAAACGGATTATTTCTTTGCGTGATTATTTTTTACGTTTCTCAAGAGATTCATATCATAGACGATTTTAAAGATAAGTATGAGAATGATGAAAGATAGGTATGAGTAATTCTGATGAACTTTCACTATTCATTCACTGAGTGGATGTTGATGACGGAGGGATGAGTCTGTTATTCAAGTAAATGATTTCACAATATTTTACACGATTTATTTCCTTTCTTTTCCTAGTTATAAATCCATGTCACATATAATCATATGACTGTTAGCTTCATTTAAATAAGAAAATCAATTAAAATATGTTAATGTTCGCATCACAATTATAATTTTACTTAGATTCAGATTAAAAAATAAGAAGAAAATTTGGATTGAGATATTTCAATGTTGCTACTATTCGGACAGATTAAAAAACATAATAAATATAACTTTATTTTTGTCGCTTGCAAAGTGAGCTTTAGCGCAGCAATAAATTACCCGATAACCACCCTACCAGAGATACTCCGAAAGTTCGCGCAACGGTAGAGTACTGAATTCGGAACCCGGAAGTACTGGGTTTGTATCACGGAGTGAGTCTTTTTTCTTCTCTAGACTAAAATAAAAATTCTCCAGTCAAAATTCTTTGATAACTAAAGCTAATTAAAACAATCTTAAAATACCCAAAAAATTAGTACGTTTTCATTCCAGTTAGTACGTTTTGCTTCCAACATTAACTTTCTAATTCAGGGAGCCTTATACTTGCGAAATCTGTAACGTATTGATAAAATTACATATTTGTATTGACTAATAGTAATTTTTTTTCAGCTGTGCTGGGTCTTAACCCTTGCATACGTCCACCCAACCAGTTTAATAATAGCCAGGATTTTGGCAGGATTAGCTGGTGGAGGGGTCTACATAGCTAGCCCACTCTACATAAGAGAAATCTGTGAGGACCGTCTCAGAGGAATTCTTGGATCATTCTTTATATTAATTGTCAACGTCGGCATACTCACAGTGTATGTTCTGGGGGGTTACTTGGGTTATTATATAAACTTGTACATATACATTTTCTTTCCGATTGTGCACATGCTGGTGTTCCTGTCAATGCCGGAGTCGCCAGCATTCCTCATGGCTCGCAAGAAAAAGAAGGTTAGTTCTTTGCTGACGAAACTATTTTTATATTCTACATATTTAAAAATAATAAATGGAACAAATCCAGAATTATTCATATGTTTATCTGTCTGTCTATTACTATAGTTTATTTGTACTAACGTTTTAATGGTTGGCTATAAATTATTACATTATTATTTATTATTTATACAACCACGAAATATAAGAATACCTGTATCGCCACGTACATCAGAAGTTAAATTTCCTATTATTCGTTCTCTTTGTGTGTTTCATTGTCAGTATATTCACCTCTATCTCCTTCTCCCTTTTTCTCTCTTTCTCCGCCCTCTCTTCACCTCCAACTTTCTTCTCCACACTTCTCTTCCTCGTTCCTCCTCACCATTTCTCTCTCTCTCTCTCTCTCTCTATTTCTCCTTAAACTCTCCCACCACTCAACCTCCGTATCTGGAATAACATGCCAACCCACCGCTCCTTCCTCCTCCTACTTTATTTCCTTCTCCACCTTTGCTCATCTCTTACCACCGAAGAAATTTGCAGGTAATAGAGGGGGGCCCCCTCTGTCATATCTTAGGAAATCTCCATATAGGACAGGTAGGTTTTAAAAAAAGGGAAGGAAAATATTTCTTATGTGATTTCGCCGCCGTGGTGTGTTAAGTGGATCACAATACATACGGCCTTTGACGGGGCACCACAGAGACTCGGTTTCGAATCCCGGCCACTATTCGAGTGGTCCTGAACTAGTGTTCTGGTTGACTGTATTCCTTTGGAAATAAGTCTAGCGTATGTATAATTTGTATACATTAAAGTATATAAATAAACAATGTAATTCAAATAAAAAGATCATTTGCGCTGTTTATAATCTTCAATTTAATCAGATTTTAGTTGACACGCAAGAACTTGTTGGAATAAATAATTAAATAAATATATTTCAGGAAGCCATAAAAGCAATATCTTGGCTGAGAAATCTAGAAACCGATGATGATATTGTCAACGGCGAGGCAAATTCGATACAGCGGCAATTTCAAGAAAAAAACAACGTGACAAAGGTCTCATTCGCAAATATCGGTCGGTATATTAAACAAATTCTTTACCAATCACATATCATAATCTATATTCCAGTTTACCAAAGTAACTCGTCTACCCTAATGTGGCCTACGGGAGACGTGGATAACTAACATATTTCCATTAACCGTGGCGTAATTATCAAACATGCCCACCATATCTCCTGTATATGTTAAGGCTTCTTTTTTCTTTCCAGAAGAAATGATACCATATCTCTCAGTAAATATCATCTCAACCACTTATTTTGTCAGGTTATCTTTTCCTGTGTATGTGTATATATATATATATATATATATATATATAATAACCAATCTGACTCTTGTCTTCCCTCCCGGTTCTGTATTCACATACAGTCTCTTAATTGACAAAATATGTTGACACAAAATTTACAGATTGTAGACAAAATTGGAAAAGAAAATGAAAATCAAATTTTTTATCGATGTTTTCATCGATACGTGAAATGATATCGTTTATCGATTACGCATCGATCGACATCGATCAATCGACACATCGATTGTCGGTTACGCATTTTGAAACTACTAGGTACAGGGACCTTTTCTGTGGCATTGTTTTAAGTAATTGCATAATATTGTTACGAAACATTAATTGTTACTTTCTAAACTTTCTAAATCGCAAAACAATATAACAGCATAAACTTAACAATGAAATTTAAAATTAATTTTTAGTTGTTTAACTTTAGAGTTTGAAATTAAAAAAAGCCATTTCATTTCTCCAGCTTACATAGTGAATTATTTAGTCAAAGTTATAAAATTATGGATATATTTTAGAAGTTTACATGTACTCCACGTAAGATCCACCTGCTTTCTAATTTCAGTACCCTGATTCTTCATATTTTCATTTTTAAACCTAGGTCAATCTAAGAAAGTTATAACATAGATCGATTATCGATAAATAAGTGATATCTCCTAATCTACACTATCTAAATATCGAACAGGCAAAAAAATCCTTAAAATATTAAATCATATCAGGATTACAACACTACGCAGGCGTGAAGAAATATAACCTTGTGTTTGAAGAGTTATTGCTTTTTTATAATGATGTTACAATTATTTCACTAAAGTTATATTATTATTCTTCTTGAAAATTATATTGTTATTCTTACCATCGTTATGGTTTCCCCGGCAAAACAATCCACCTATTACCAAATATTCTTGTGTTTGTTATATAGTGACTGAAAATATTTTCAAAACGTAAGATTAAATTTTCTAATGAATTGGTTATAAGATTTATCCAACGTTATTCCTATATAAATTTATTCCTTAAACCATTCCCTTAATTAAAAAAGATCCATCGAATCAAAATATTATTATCATGAATATCCAGTGATATTAAATCGTCGAGCTTATTTTCAAGTAAAAAGCTTTTTCTTAGAGAAATCCTAAAAACCACTTTAACGATTTTTTTATATTGATCTTAAGTATCTTAATTTTTTTATACTAAATTAAAGAAAACTAGAATTAAGTATAAAACTACCATTTTGGAATTTTAATCCTTTATTGGCTAAATAATTGCAATATTTCATTATTCCAAAGCGTCCTTGATCAAAAAAACTCCATCATTAATTATATTTGAATTCGCAGTGAAAACAAAGAGCAGCTTCCGTGCCGTTATCATATGTATCGCTCTGCAGACACTCCAGACCTTTGGCGGCAGCTTTGCAGTCCTTTCTTACACTTCAATCATATTCAAGTCAACTAGCGATACTCTAGCACCGAACCTGCAGACAGTGCTCGTTGGGGTCACACAGCTCATTGGCTCCTTCATAGCCAGCAGCCTCATCGAAAGAAGCGGCAGGAAGGTAAGTTGTGCTGCTTACATTTTAAGCATATTTATTTTTAGCAATTCTTCTAGCTTTTTGCGTGATAAAAGTTGTGCTAGTTATACATATTTTGGTTTAAGTTACCAGTTTCTCTATTAAAAATAAAATAATACTATTGTATGAAGGTCTTTGCTTTGCATCCATTGTTAAAAAGTTGATCCAGTTTTTTTGTTATAGTTTTTTTGGAAAATATTGCGAATATTATATCAGAAATAAAACATGCGCTTTACTGAATTACTATAAATACTCATACATCCATATATTAAGACCAATGGTGCAGCTGTGTAGTCTCTGCTCGGCTCGGCAGTACCATAGATATAGATATTAATTTAAAAATCAATGATGAAAATGTTGGAAGCTTATAACAAATAACGTGTCTTATTATTATTATATATATATAAATATAATATATATATATATATATATATATATATATATATATATATATATATATATATATATATATATATATATATGAGTGTGGCTTCAATATATTCCATTATATTTAAACTACCCTCTATGGAGTCAAAAGTTCTTTAAATGATAAACTCTGTCTCGCTTTTGAAAGAATTTCAAGAAATAGGACAAAAAATGGTATCACTAGTTTAGGTCTATATGCCCATTAAGATAGAAGTTAATCGTATTCGAAAATAAAATATTCAACAAAGTATCAAGAAATGTTTCAAAAACTTAAATAATTTAGTTCCAAATCCTACACCAATTAGATCTTGTAAGGCTGCATTTAATCCTCATCCCCTGAACACTTTTAATTCCATCAACTGCAAACCTGGGTTGTTTTTGTCCTAAATGTTTTTCGTCCACTAATCATTCCATAAAAACCTAAAAAAGATCAGTTTTTTAATTCATGTATTAAAACGCAAAAAACCTTGTTCCTTTTTTTAATTCTGATAAAGCGCCAGCTTTTTATAACACGAATAGAGCATAAGACGCGTGATACGTTTGAGTCTGTATGAAGTTTCATAACTAGTCAGTAATTTATCCAGAAACCTTGGAGGAATCTAACTTGGACGATGGAAGAAAAATACACAGTAACAGCTTATTGAAAGTTTATTACTAGGTGCTTAATTTTACAATGGGAAAAAATGAGATTTTCCGCTCTTTTAGTCGGCACTTAGCTACTCATTTCGGAATAAAAATCATTATTTGCAAAAGAAAAAAATACTTGATAAACCGAACGTTCAACGAAATATTACAGAAATTGACATTTTTTTTCAAAATATTGCACTGCCAATCCTTAAACGACTTCTCCAACCATGAAAATTGACCTGGTCTTTTATCACTTAATTTTTCTTCACAAGTAAATTAATCTAAGTAATGTAGTATTATATATACTTTATTTCAATTCTTAACTACGACAGTGTCAATGTAATTTTGTGGTGTGTCTTCTTAGATTTCGTTGTATGACAACATCTACAGGTGGGCTATTAGCAAAGATTAACTCTTAAGAATGTCCAACATCATTTATATATTACACAAAACAATAGCGGAAGCCGGGTTTGCGCGGGTTTTCCCACTACTTACGTTAGTGAGTTTAATGTAGGGGAGCGGAGTAGTTTTTATTATATTTTCGAAAGTTATACAATATAGCAGTATTTAATGAGGGTAATAAATTGAATGGATATTTTTTCATTAATATATTTATACAATAGCAAGGGGAATCTGATGGTTGGAACAATGTTATATAACTAATAGATACGTATAGTATCTAGAAGATACGTATGGTATCTCCCATTATTTCTGTTCTTTTGTGGTGTGTCTTCTTAGATATGTGACCGGGCTGAAACAATTTGAAGTGTACTACAGTATCAATGTTGTCACAACCCCGCTAACCTAAACAGTGGAAAAACCTGCGGAAACCCCACTTCCGCTATTGTTTTGTATAATATTTAAATGCTGTTGGAAATTTCTAACAGTCAATCTTTACAAATTACTCACCTGAAGATGTTATCATACAACGAAACCTAGATCGTGGTTAAGAATTTAAATAATTTATAAATAATACTACATCACGTAATTTTATTTAGTTGTGAATAAAAATTAAGTTATAATGAGTTTCTACAAAATTAATGCCAAATATATTCAGTACTAGTCTTTTATGTAAATTATTTTGACATTTGTTTTCAAGTTCACCGTCTTTTAAGTGTTTTCCATAAAAAGAAAATACGAAACATTCCGAAACGTTCTTTCAATTCAGACGTTCGAATCGCAAGTTCATCGCAAAAGATTTATGTGCACAAGGACTGTCAGTGATTTGAACTGTTCAGGTCTTAGGCATAAACTGTTGTACAGAAACAATCCTCTACATTCACATCCCCTTGCTTTTGACATTTTTTGTTACATTTTTCGACCTATTAGAACTTATGTATTTGACATGGATAACATTAACTCAAGTATTATGGAGTAACAGAAACCATTTGTGTAATTTTTCCTAAACTTTTTGGCATTATTGTCAATGCAGTCGGTCGCTTTTCCACATGTTTAATGGCAGTCTCGTTGCTCTTATATTTATAATAGAACCGGCTATTGCGTTTTTCCTAAATTTTGCTTTCATTAATTTTGTACAAGCTGCGTTTCATGCGAAAGAGGCACCTAACAATTACATATGAATAGTTATGTTTTTAGAACTATTTTACGTCGAACGCGCATTGTAGTCAAGTAAAGCAACACGTTACTAATAAATTTCCATTAACCATATCAACAACAAAAACTGTGCGCATATATCACCGTCAGTTTATTCAGAAGATGAATTTCCTATTAGCATAAGATCTTCATCCACATTCGTATTTAAATGTCTAGGGGTCCTATATAATAATGTATCTTTTCTTCGCAGATGATTCTTTACAGGAAACTGATTATATTTAAAGTGTGAATCTTAAAAAAAAATATTTTTTCCTTCATTGGATTGCGGCTTTGATTTCGATGCCATCAATAGTTTTGTCGGAAACAATAGAAAATTTCCATACAACCGTTTCAATATATAACCGTTTAATATTGAAGGTATTTAAAAAACAGTTCAGAAGTCGACTATACAAGATTGAGATATGCAGCACGTTATGTTGAAATATGAAGTATGCAGGAAATATGGAAATAAATAGGCGAAATGAGATACTGTATATCTTTGCATACAACTGGACAAATTTTCAAATCTAAGAAAGTGAGTTTGTAGCCCAAAAGAAACAAAAAATATTATTTCTGTTTTTAAAAGTTTCACAGATAATGGAATATTAATTTTAATGTTATAATCAAAGATAAAGATAATTTTAGTATTCATAGAAGTCAGACAGGTTCATTAAAAATCCAAAAAATATAGCCATGGGTATTATCATAACATGCCCATGGGCGTGTTATAATAATTTTTGTGACAATAAAGTAGAAGAAACAAAAATTATTTTGAATTACTTTTACCGAATCATGCAAAAATCGATGTATTTGTGACAAATCCACTAAATGTACAAAATTATTGTAAAATAACAACCATTAACAATTTGTTTGTTGGAAATAATGTAAAAATTTCACCAATTTCATAACAATATTTGGTTACTTTACCGTAAATTTTATGAGTATGCTGTAAATTTCTTTAAATTAAAATGTGATCCCAAAAATAAGGGTCTAATCACCTGTGTGAGAGTCCAAAAATTGTCAGATTGAGTTGTGGTCTAAATAATAAGGAGACGTGACCCCCAAAACAATTGTAACTTGAACGTAGGAACCGTAGAGGTATAACCGTCTCGCCAGCATTCGGGGGACTTACCGGAGACGCCACTGATAGTAATTTTATAGATATCATAAGGGTAGTTTAAAGGGGAGATGAAGTCAACGGAGAGCAGAAAAACTAATAATTTGGCTCTCGATCTTTCTTTTTGTTCATGTGTGAACAAAAGACAAATATCATTTAAATTTTGCATAATTTGTATTTTAAATAGAAAAGTGATAAAAGTATCACTTTCTCTATCCACCGTGAAAGTCGTATTAGCTTCTCTATTAGACGACGTCTCGTAGCTCCATGGTAAGAACTGTTTTTAAGATAGCATATCTTAAATGGTGGAGAATAATGTGTGTATAATAAAACTATAAAAAAATTTAATTAGCAAGAGGGAGCTGAGGTGAAAATTAGCACACGATCTCATGATTTCTTAGAATTTCGCAATTTTTCTTTTATAAATAATAATTACTTTAATTAAAACTAAATTCCAAGGTCATTTAAATAAAAATGATTAAAACTTACAACACATTTTCATTTTCTTTTTAAAAAAACTAATAAGCCGTTTAATGTTTATTTCGGAAGTCCACATTAGACACACCATATTGATTTTGAAAAATGATCAATATTCATAGAACTTTAGATACCAAAAACTATTTTAAATTTAGAGTTTAGAGAAAGTAGAAACATTTTAGTGCAAAAACTTAAATAACCATATATCATAGAGATGCACGAGTTATAATTTAAATTACTTTGACTAACCATATTTCTGAAACGATTCCTCTACTATATTTTATTCTTTTATTTTTAAGATTGATGTATGAGGCCATAAAGTAATATTTACTACAGTAATAAAAAGTTAATCCCCCAAATGGGCGATTTTTACTATCATCCGTTACATGAAACAGTGAATGTATTTTTCATATGCTTGTCGTAACAATTAGTGTGACAATGATTTTTTCTTTAATTATTTATCAGTGGTCATTAATATTATTTCACGAAGGAGACCGGCAAAGTCCCTCCATATGGACTTATATGGACTCTACATGACTTATATGGACTTATATGGACTCTATATGGACTCTATGGGTCATTAACATTATTCACTCCTATGGTCATTTACGTCATTTCACTAAGGAGACGGGTAAAGTCCATACAGAGATTGGTCATTAACATTATTTACTCCCGTGGTCATTAACATCATTTCACGGAGGAGACCAGCAAAGTTCATATAGAGATGGGTCATTAATATTATTCACTCCTATGGTCATTAATATTGTTTCACGAAGGTGATCGGCAAAGTCCATATAGAGATGGATCATTAACATTATTCACTCCTTTGGTCATTAACATTGTTCCACGAAGGAGACCAGCAAAGTCCATATAGAGATGGGTCATTAACATTGTTTCACCAAGGAGACCGGAAAAGTTCATATAGAGATGGATCATTAACATTATTCACTCCTGTGGTCATTAACATTGTTCCAAGAAGGAGACCTGCAAAGTCCATATAGAGATGGATCATTAACATTGTTTCACCAAGGAGACCGGGAAAGTTCATATAGAGATGGATCATTAACATTATTCACTCCTGTGGTCATTAACATTGTTCCAAGAAGGAGACCAGCAAAGTCCATATAGAGATTGGTCATTAACATTGTTTCACCAAGTAGGCCGGGAAAGTTCATATAGAGATGGATCATTAACATTATTCACTCCTGTGATCATTAACATTATTTCACGAAGGAAACCGGCAATGTCCATATAGAGAAGGACCTTGCATATTAAGGGAATAACAATGGCACTTCTGTTAGAAAAAATGAAAAATATAAGCACAAAGCAACAGATAAATCGTTAAATTTGTGTGCTTTTATGAAATATCCAGTTATTTTTCAAAGCAGTTTGTAAATTCTCGTACAACAGAACTTTTTGAAACAACAAGATAAAACAAGACGCAGATTATATCCCGTAATATCCTCCGTGCATATATGTAACATGTTAACCCATGAAACCTACAGGCTCAAAAATTAATTGAAAAAAGTAAATAAAACTCGAAAAGAGCTAAAAGACCTTCACTTTGACAATATAGAACGAACATCAATGGCATTTAAAAGTTTATTTTTAATTAATTTAAGTAATGGCTCTACACATTTAAAAAAACGGTCAACATTAATTAGTTGTTGTAATCGATTCTAAAAAGTTATTATATATTTCGTAATAGGGTTTGATTGCTAATTTTTAGTTCTGATCAACAATTATTTACTTAAAAAATAAAAAAATACCTATGTGCATTTACGAAGATTATAGTTCTTTTTGTTTTGTATTATGACTACAAATTATATTCTAACTTTTGCTCTTTTTCGATTATCAATCTCTTAATCGTTTGGTTGCTTATATTCCAAAAAACAACTCTTTCAAAAAAGTATATTCTATTTTCTAACGCCAGTCTCACTTTCTCCGGTTCTTATTTTAGCTCATTTTATTTAAATAATAACAATTTTTTTTTTCTTTTTTCGTCAAACAATGAACTGGTGTTTTTATTTTTCAAATCACATCCCTACCCACATGCAACTGCAATATCAAGCAGTCTCTCAATCGACAGAATTATTTTCATAGTATATACTTTTTTGTAGCACAATAAATTTGTTTCTACCAACGAAAATAGGCACAGCACAGATAGTATTAAAAACTTTGTTTACATGTTTATTTACACTGCAAAAGATATGCACATCTGGTCGCTACCTTGACTGAGTACTTGAATCTTGTTTTAATAATAGTTACGAGTTATTTACATTATTTATTACAACACTAATAATTTATCATGTTTCGCAAAAGGATCAAGCCATATAACTTGATAACCGATCGTAAATATGCATTAACAATGGTAGTATCCTAAATGAAATATTGATGGAAGAATAGACTCAGTGCAAAAACAATCAAAACAAGATATATGCATTTTAAATTAAATCTTTAAGAGGGATACATTATAAGGCTTTGTGATGGAGTAAAAATTTAAGATATATAGGCGTTTTTTTTCAGTTCCGAGAAAGAAAATTTTAAAAGTATTTCATTCATGTTATGGAAACACATGGAGTGAAATGAAAATTGCATTATATTTTTAAATATCTCCTGCAGTAATAAAATGCTACGTGGACTTTTCGTCTATCTTTAATATGCTCAACAAGTTACTGTTCAAATTAGCCACAATTTCTAGATGGTAGAAAGGGTTATGGAATATGAATATTTTAATGTAAAACTGTTCACTATTTAATCTGAAAAACTCGCGGGTTTCGATTTAAAACTTGTGATATCACTTACCCACTATTTTCATTCAAAAAAGTTGTGAAGAATACAAGAATACAGAAAGTTTACGACGTTTTTCGAGAAAACTATAAACTTTTCCTTGTGTATTAACAATTTTTCAAGTGTAAATGCGGCTCCTTAAATTTTGAAAAGTTATAGATGTCGTTTAAATGAAAATATACGGATTTCTTGAAAAGTTTTAGTGAAAAAATGTATCTACTTTTTATAGCTAAAAAAACTTTAACATCGAATTTAGACTAAGAGATTTTTTGTTTCGTTATAGTCTAAACAAATTCGTTCCAAGGATCGACCTCAGTATATTTCAGAGTTTAGATTCCAATGCTTTAGTACTGTGTTAATAACTTACTTAAATAATTGACGATGTAAGGATATATATATATATATATATATATATATATATACACACTATGTATTTTCACTTAATTTTAAATACCAGTATTTTTATTTTTAATTTAAATTCTCATTTCTTATATAGTTTTAGAGAATATATCGATGTTTTTTATTTAAAAAAATGATAATTCTCGTGTTCCGTCAATTGTTTTTTTTTACAGTTAGTTATTAAAAAACGTGTTGGCAGTGAGCAGCATGGCAGCGTGTAAATTCATTTAAAATAATAAAAAAGCAAAAAATATCTATAATTATTAAAATCGCAAATTTTGATTTCATCAAAATTTAGGGTAATTTGAACTCGAAATTTCTATTTTTGAGAAATTGCCGATTTTTCTCAATTTGAAAAATATAAATTTAAAAACAACTTCAAAGTTATCACTGAAATTAAATAATTTTTTTTTTACTGAATTAAGTAGATACGCACTTGATTTAATGATAATGAACAATATTTTAAGTGTTCCGTACAAGAGATAGAAACAGAATACTTATGGCCCCAGGTAGATGTTCATCCATCTAAAATCTAAATCAACTCCAAAAGTTCAGTTTTCTGAGAACCAAACTTTTGGAGTCAGAAAACTGAATGTTTGAAACATAAAATTGGAACACTCACGTCTTCACCTCGGCGTTCATCCGTCTAATTGTCTGTCACGGCCATCTAAAATTGAAATAAATTCAGAAAACTGAAATTTTGGAAGGTAGAAACAATATTTATAGTCCCACCTAGGAGTTGGTCCCTCTATTTTATTGTCACAGCTATCTGAAATGTAAATTGGGTAACTCAGAAAACTGAAATTATGTGTAATTTTAGTTTGATGTCCCAACGCATTAAGGGAACATTGAAGGAATTCATCCTTGCATCTAAAAAGAAACGGCTATTTTTGTGCACACAGCTACCACTTCAGTATATTTACCTGCTACTAAAACTTTCACGGACAACATATAATTATGAGATCATCCATACATTAAGCTGAAATTATGTGTAATTATAGTT
The DNA here is from genome assembly GCA_039881145.1 of Druceiella hillmani. Lineage (NCBI taxonomy): Eukaryota > Metazoa > Arthropoda > Insecta > Lepidoptera > Hepialidae > Druceiella > Druceiella hillmani. The sequence goes on along the minus strand of JAYKKI010000006.1, from coordinate 44,828,434 downwards.
TGATGTCGCGACGCATTAAGGGAACATTGAAGGAATTCATCCTTGCATCTAAAAAGAAACGGCTATTTTTGTGCACACAGCTACCACTTCACCATATTTACCTGCGACTAAAATTTAACGAGCAACATATAATTATGAGACCATCCATATATTATCCATATTAAATTTGTAGAGTAAATTTTAGAGATGTACCATTTTGAGGAAACGAAATTTTAAAAAATCTACTTTTCAAAAATTACAAACAGCTAAACCCCTTAATTAATTGTAAAATAGTGCAAATGTTGTGTAAAATTTTCATTTTTAACATAATATTCTCTATAAACCTAGATTTCCTAAATTGAAAAATTACACGCAATTACACCTGCTATATTTATAAGCAAAAATATACATCGGATATGTGCTATTATAATTATAGAAAACATTGCAAAATAATTGAAGCACTCGCAGTATTCAAAATAATCTTTTTTGAAAATTTAGAATTATGAAAAAAAAACATTCAGAACAAATTATGTTGAAATCAGATTGATACAGCTCTGGGCATAAAAGTACCTTACGAACATCTGAGAAGGACTCTTGCAAGGCCTCTCCAGCATTGCTGAGCTAGGTAATACTGCTTTAAAATGAATGTTACAAGGCATTCAAGGACAATGACAGTTTGCTATTCAGATGAAATAATTGCTTAATCTCATTAAACATTTAAATATTCCATTGGATAATTAGGATCGTTTTGGAGCGTCTTTTCTTCTAGCATAATACAGGTTTCATGGAAGTTACAAGTCTCTGGTGTGTCGATACTACAATAATGCAGAAAAATATCTACAATTGTAATAAATAAATAATATAAAAATGGTCACGTAATAATTTTTCCGTATCCGTCACAAAATATCAATTTCCATTCAAACTGATAACATTTAAATAACACAATTATGGCTGGCACAAATAAACTGCAATAATTTTAAAGCAAATTTCCTTCTCTTGATTGTATTCTAAGCTACTTCTAAATTGTTTAAAGAGTATTTCCAACTTATTTTTTTAAAACGAAACCTGAAACTAAAACACTTATAAACCCATAAATTGAAAATGATATACACGAGAGGCCAGTTTACCTAAAATTAATGTCGTTAAAATAGTTAAAGCTAAATTATTTAATACTTTTTTGTTCCTCCAGCAAACATTGAGAGGAACCACATAACTCCACCAAACTTATCCAAAATATTCAATGAAACAGCAATTTCCGTGAGATGTAGCTACCTGTGCTATTAAAAGGGATATATGAAAAAAAAATGGTGTGTGGTTGTGTCAAGGACACGGCCGTGTGTTGTACGTGAATATGTAACGCATAATTTCAACCTCCCCAGCTGCAGATGTACTGGCACCGTCGTTGATGCGCTCGGCCGCATTCATCCTTTTACGTTCGCGGCACTACTTGACTCAGTCATATGATGTTTTATTATTACCATCCGATTGTTCTTGAGAAGCCCTTTCTAGCCGTATACGTTCTCTGTATTTGATTTTGGCTTTTCGACGCGTATAGGCCGACATTATATATTTTTGATAATATTTTTTTATTCTAACACCTTATTATATTCACTATCAATACTTTAAACTAATGTTTTATATACAATCGATAGATTTTGACAACAGCTGACGATTAAAACTTAAACGAACATGGTAGCTTTTCCGAATCAAGTTATACCAATTGCAAATCTCGATACGCAGCAAAATAACCTCAAAATGGGGGCGTTTCCTCCTCCACCGCGCGATGCGTCACTGTTCTCGCTTATTGTGATGAATTCTTTGATCCTTTATCTATCCAGTGGTATAATTTAATTTTTGATGTAGAGGATAGATTCGAAACTGCAATGCCAAACTGTATACCCTAATTTTGTTATCATTAGGTTTTTGGATTGCCCCGTATGGTAGCAAATTTAAAGACGTATTCAAGTCAAAGGCCAGGCATTTATATGACCAGGACGTATGCCATCACGGCTAATCATGATACACCCAAGTAAAATAACCTGAACTAAATCATTAAACTCTGAACTAAATCATTCAAAAGAATCGATTCTCCTTAATAACTCAATGGCTCAATGAATTAGTAGAACTTTGTCGATCGAAATACACTGCAATTCCTTTGATTTTTAGTGAAATGAATTCTTGCGTTACGTTCTATATATTTATTGAGTTGAAAAATGTGCTATAAATAATTTATTTTCCTTCGAACTTTCCAGAATTAGGGCTGTAAACCAAATGCACATAAACGTTAGGTAGGAATACGTATCCCTCAAATATTCCTATTAATTTAGTTTTAACACTAATTCGTAATAAAACAAAATTCGAGTGAGTATTGCATATATAATATATCACACTATCTCACATAATTCGTACATAATTCGATACGGGAAAAATGACGAACCCACCAAACACTCGATGGATTAAGTGCTTCTCATTCCCTCTGCGTGATACTTTATGCAATAGAAAGAGATGCAGCGTAAAGATTTACGTGACTAAAGTGAATGCTGAGCGAGTCAATGAGTCGCTGAATCAACGCGTTAATTCAGAAGCCATTCATCCATTACTTTTGAAGCCGAAACGTATTTGAATAAAAACGGAAAGTGAATCAAGAAAATTTAAAGTTAGTTATTTAAATTAGTGAATCAGTGCAGTGTATTTATTTTTTGATTCACTCGCTCGTCTCTGACAAGACTCTAGAATGTTTAACTTTTATATAAATTTAATTAAGGCTTAAACTTATTTTCAGGATTGTAGAACTTGCAAGTATATATATATAAAGAAATTATTAAGTTCAAACTTAAGTATAAAATTGACAAAATGCGTTATCTTTCCCCCTTCTAAAATTTTAACAAATAACAATTTAATAAAATTTTAACAATAACAATAACATACTTGAAATTACAAACTTGAAATTTTAGAATAATAAATATCAATTTGTTTTAATATTGACTAAATAAAACAGTAACATAACATAAAATTCGTATATAGTAACATAAAATTCGTAGAATTTTTTGCATCAGGGATAAGTTTTGCGGCTAGTTAGTTAAATAACAATTTCGAAAAATTACCATTTCAATTCTTCACCTAAATAAGAGTTGTTTTTTTATGAAACTCTAAAACATCGTATTAAAAAACTTGGACACCTTGTGGGTACACATATGAATGAAAAATTCGGAATTGTAGGACGTAGTGAGTGAAATAAAGCAGTTTTCTGCAAAAGAATATCAACAATTGCTGGAAAATGAAAAAAAATGTGTACTTATTATTTGCAAATCTACTTAAATATTTTTAAAACTTTTAAATATATCTTTAAACTAGTTCAGTTACTAATTTAAAATTCTATTTCAATTGTTAAATTATTGTTAAATTGTTGTTTCTATTTTGCAAGCTGAAATATTACAAAAATGGTTAACCCTTGTACTGAAACTTGCAACATAATAATACAAAAAAACGTTGAACTTGTAAAGTAACCACAGTTTTACAACGGTTTACTTTGACAAAACGTCTCTTTGTATTTTTATCAAGAAAGCTACGTCGCCTCGCTGAATGAAATCTTGCTCTATTCTGGAAACCTCAATGTACTGGCAATACCCACAACTGCAAAAATGTTTACCTTGATGTTGTTACCTTTTTGTTGATACATGTTGTTACCTTTCTGTTGTCACCATTTTGCTGATATATTAAATAAAGGGCATGTCTGGATAAGAAAAACGAATATACTCACATTTGAATCGGCTTGGAATATTTTTTTTAGTAGCTACATATGATAATTTTAACATTACTCAACATTAGTCCCAAATACATAAAATCTTTGGCTTAAAAATACTACTAACTTTAATTTCTAGTTTTTCTTTAAGTTGCTTATCACAACGAGAAAGTTACGATGCTGGAAAAATAAAAACCATCCATATAAATGAAGGTGGTGGAAATCTAAACTGAGTGTTTAACCAATGACAATATCCTGCCTTAACTATGAACAATATCGAGGATAAGATGAGTATATCCATGTCTCTCCAACTGCCATCCAACATCTTCGATAAAAGTAATTCAGTATTACTCCTATAATTATGTAGGGTTTCCCACTTGGCCGGAAAACCAACTTAATCCGGAAACCGGAAAATCAACTGAAACGAATTTTTTTCTTTTATGACTGAAAGTCTAGTTATGATTTTTCTTGTTTCTAACCTCAAAATTTTCGTAATTTTCCTGCAATATTACATCACGATTTTCATCTAGTGAGAGGTTGAATTTCGAAAATTCCAGCAACTAAAAACTAAAAGGGTTCTAGGTATATTACATGCTATATTTAAGTTTGTATATTGTAGATTTTATAGTGCTGACGATTTCGTGTTGAATGAGTGATGATTGGGTTTTAGCCATTTAAATTGATATAGACATTATAAAATATAAAATCACATTTCGGAAAGTAAAATGGACGAAACTTTTTAGATCTTGTTGATATCCACCTGCACACTATCTTCAGCGGCCATGCTGACCTTGGGCATTTGGTTCTACCTCATGGAGCAGAACAAATTTGTGCCTGGTTGGATACCCGTAGTGGCTGCTTGCGCTGTGATATTCAGTAACGGTGCAGGCATGGCACCTGTGCCTAGTGTCATCATGACAGAAATATTCAGCTATCAGGTGAGCTTTGATCTCTGTCTGTTAACAATTTTTATTTTCAGGCGACAATACAAGTGAATAAAGTACTGAAATTGTGCATAAAATCAAAATGATGAGGAGAAATTGACTCTAAATGAACGACAGAATTTAAAAACATAAAAATAAATGTCCGTGCGTATGTACGTCGTGAAGATTAGCATATTGGTTGAAATTATACCGATGGATCAATTTAATTGAAACGTGGCATTTGGAAGTTTTTGGAGGAATGTTTTTCCTTTTTCCATAGAACACAATTTTGGCCAATTAGTATTTAAAAATATAAATATTTACTTTCGATTTCTTTGAATGGCTTACACGACATTTTTTAAATTTTCCACATGTACTTCATAAACTTGACATTATATCGTAACTCTTTTTTTTTAATCTGTTGGCATTAATTTTTCACAATAAATAAAAAAAAATTAAAATGTTATAATCTAAAATGGTACATACAAGTATACGTTTATTATAGACTCTTAAAATGTGTACGGGTGTATGTTCATCATAGGCTCCTACAATATGTACGTATGTATGTATTGCCATTAGGTACTTATGTATGTACGAGTGTATGTTCATCTTAGGCTCCTACAACATGTACTTATATATGTACAAATTTACCATAAGGTACTTATGTATGTTCATCATAGGTTCCTACAATATGTAGGTAATTATATATGTACAAATTTACCATAAAGTAATTATCTCCAAGAATAGTCTCCAAGAATGTTTAATCGATTTGTCTCAAATTTTCCAGACTTACTTTCCATGGTTGTTTTGTTTATTTTTATGGGCCATTGTTATATTAGCCTCAATCAGTCTTGTAGTTATGAACCATTCCGGTTGATTGCTCTCAATGAAATATTTTTGTATGCTAAAAATAACTCAATGTAACTGGATTTTCCATTTTATTTCTCACTTATTTTGTCTGTTATATTAGAGACTTATATGATAATAAAATTATACTGAAATTAAAATTTAACGAGGCAGAGAAAATAATTGCATTATTAAAATGAAATATCAGCCAGTCTTCTTTAACTATTCAAGTATTGTTTAGAATTGTAGTATGAAGTACCATCGGCAATTCCAATAGAAATGGATATCACATGTTTTGTTTTCCTGAATTCTTTAATTAAGTGCTGGTTTTTTCCTTCAAAATTATGTTTTATGTAAGTGAATGAGTATTTCCTGACTAAAATCCTGTAAGGATTCGGATCCCCTATAAAATTCTCGCATCTATGCTTTGAGGGTTATTCGTGTAAAACAAGCATTAGTTAAGTGTGCATAGAGTCACTCGGAATTGAAAATGAAAAACTAATCCTTTTTTCATAGAATCACAAAGATTACAGGATTCGTATCCCCTATAAAATTCCCGCATCTATGCATTGAGGGTTATTCGTGTAAAACAAACATTAGTTAAGTGTGCATAGAGTCGCTAGGAATTGAAAATGAAAAACAAAATCCTTTTTTCATAGAATCACAAAGATTACAGGATTCGTATCCCCTATAAAATTCCCGCATCTATGCATTGAGGGTTATTCGTGTAAAACAAACATTAGTTAAGTGTGCATAGAGTCGCTAGGAATTGAAAATGAAAAACAAAATCCTTTTTTCATAGAATCACAAAGATTACAGGTTTCGTATCCCCTATAAAATTCTCGCATCTATGCATGGAGGGTTATTCGTGTAAAACGAACATTAGTTAAGTGTGCATATAGTCACTAGGAATTGAAAATGAAAAACAAAGTCCTTTTTTCATAGAATCATAAAGATTTTATCATATGAAAGCTGAAATTAAGTGGTTCAAAACCATTGTATTTTCCAATATTCAGGTTAAATTTTCTCGTATGTGAAAAACAGTGGCTAACATGCGAATGAGCATGACTAAAATTTTTTTAAAGAGGTATATTTAAAATTGTTTCCTTATGTTTAATACTGGTTCACCGTACCCATATTAATATAAATATCAAAACCATGATATTAATATTAATACGGGTACGGTTAACCAGTATTAAACATAAAGAAACAATTTTAGTAATACCTCTTTATACGCGAGATATTTCCATAGGGCAAATCTGTTTACACTTGACCACATTTTTTTGTGAAATTTTTATCGATGTCGGTCTATTAATTTCGATGAGTGTCTTTATACTGACAGACAAGCAAAGAAAAAAATTGTATTTTTTTATTAGTGTATATACATATAAACTGTTATAATAAAACATTATATCCTTTCAGCTTCGAGTTACACTATCAGGCGTTACAATGATGTACTCTTGGATAACCTCGTTCATCGTTCTCAAATCATTCCACCCTGTAGCAGAAGCGATGGGCACATACACTGTATTTTTTATTTTTTCTGCGGTCTGTCTGTTTGGGACGTTGTTCACAGTATTCTTTGTGCCAGAGACAAAGGGCAAATCTCTAAATGACATTCAAATGCAACTGGTTTATGGAAGGAAATATAGAACGAAATTGTTGGAACAGAGTCACAAACTCGTCGAAAATACATGTCATTCTTAACTGGTATTTATGACATAAATGATCTCAGTTAAGCTTCAAAAATGATAAGAATTCTTTGACTTTTTATTAGATATAGCGTCATATAGATCGTTGATAAAAATATTATGATGTAATCTTAAATAACCTGACTTGAAAAATCCTATCGAGAATCCTCAAAAGATGAGATAATCTGTCACAACTTTAATTTGCCATTATTTACTATAAATTGCGACTCACAGTGTGTTAGTGTCTGTTGTCACTCTCTTATTTTATGGAAATATAATAGTATCTAAAAAATCTTCCTATTTTATAAAAAAGTATTTTAATTTACGGTCATCGCCACCAAAATCAGCAAAAAACATTTCATTCGTAAATACGTGCCAATAATATTTAAGTGAAATATACGTACGTTCATCGACTCTACTTATTACATCATATTTCGCGCTTGGAACTATTTTAGACTCATGAAACAATAAACCCCTGAAAGTGAAGCCAAAGCCACTTTCATAAGCAGCGAAAATAATACTTTATATCACTTCGCTATGCAAAATACAAATAATTTGAAAGTATCAGTTTCTCCCTTACTCGCGAAATACGCTCCCCGCTAACTTCACCTCCCCTTTGAGCTTCCGACACGTACCCATATAAATTACTATCGATGGCGTCTCCAGCCAAGCATGTATATTTGTGCTATATTTTTTGTTTGTTTTATGTGAAGATAATGTGTCATATTGTGTACACATGACATTTATGTGATATGTACATAATATGTGATATAAACTCGTTTTAGCAAGAGTTCATTTTTCACTATTTTCCTTTTTAATAAAGGAATATTTAAAAAATTATGTTTTTACTAACTGTAGAGTGTGGTCACATTAATTTGACAAAAAATAGATTTAAGAAACATTTTACTAGGGAGAAAATTTGTCAAATGTCAAAGGAAACCGACAAAAATCGGCCCGGTGTTACAGAAGTAAAACATTTTGTTTTTAAAATAAGAAAAAACAATGACACAACTATATTCATAAACGCACATATATTATATTTTTATTACATCAAGTGTCGATATTGAGAAGTAATAATAATAATAAAAATCTAATGAAATATATAATGAAGTTTTAGAAACTATTATAAAAATAATCATCGGTATCCATAGCTTTCCATAACCTACATTAATGATAGTCTAAAAAGAACTTACCCCATTTTCCACTTTTGTGTTTTTGATGAGATACTCATTCCATATTAATATTATGCATCATTTTTTAACGTTGTCAAAGGAATTACGTTAGTCTCATAGTGTACTCTATAAGTCATTTTTTCAATTCAGTATTTTTTTCCTTTATTCAGAAAAAGTAGGAATATTAATGAATATCGATATTTTAGGTAAGAATTAGTTACCGATATTAAGTCAGCACTATGAAACTCTACGAAAATGTTATGAAACTCTACTAAGGACAAATTATCGGTGCTTTGCTGTAATAATAACTACACCTTTCATGGAAAGCAAACTCTACCATTGGATTAAAATCGCTCAGATGTGATAAGAGCCCTAGAAGAGAGAGTATAACGACAAATTTTAAAGATGGTAATAGAACCGATAACCCTAATGTTAACAAAAATATTCAATGACATTTTGAAACACAATGCCATACCTCGTGAATGGAAGAACTATATAATAACGCTGATTTACATGAAAGGTAATACACTAGAAATCAGAAAGTGCAGGCAGGTAAGTTTGCTGCATACGCTGCATAAAGTGTTACAACAAAAAAAAGTTTTATACTTCACGCCATTTTGATTTTGATCGCCAATTAATAACATAACAAAGATTTATAAACCCTTAATAAAACAAATATATAACGACACAATGGTTACAACAACGTATTTACACAATACTTCAAAAATATAAAATATGTGAAATTATTTAAAGTTTAATAATATATTCTCTCTGCAATACGTTTAGTTTGTAGGCTGCGACTTGCGTCTATCGTAGATGGCGTCTATTATCATGACACGTAGCTACCAGAGGTCGCTGTATAATAGTTGATTTACCGCCTATTCCCTGCCGAGATTCTGTCATTAATTCGAGACTAGACTTGGGAGATACGAGTATTTAGAGATACTGAGTATTATAAAATATCGGTAACAGATATAGATGACAAAATAATCGACGAGTATGGGGAGCCTAATTCCGTTGTATTATAAATGGTTATAAACTTACGGTCGCGGGAGACGTGCAATAAATCTTAATTGTTGCCTATTATGAAGAATTCAATGTTCATATCCATTATTTCTTAGAGCTAGGATTGGTGGGAATTCATATATTTTCCATATGAGACATTTTTAATAAAATACAGTGTTTCATTTGTCCTTCATAGTAACATAAATATTTATGGCTCCAGGTTTAGGATTAGGACTAGTAACTAAATGATCCATTTGGCATAGTCATTTAGATAGCATATTTAGAAAATGAATCACATTATTTACAGTAATTACCATTAATTTAAAACAAATGGATCACATTATTAAAAAAAAAAATTATTTTTGCCATGTTTTGAATGACAATTTAGTTTTGTAAATATTACAAGAAGCAAAATAATCACCCAAGTCTATAAAATACTCCCATAGGTCATTGGACTTTCTTGTGGACATAATAACGAAATTAGAAATTAGCCTAATTAAAAGTTAGTTTTTATATACACTATTTATTTACAATATTTGCACTTCAAAGTAATACCGATCAACTGTGCCAATAGAAAAACGGAGAATCATTATACGAAAAGAGGATCGTACTTAAAATCCTTATTTTAAAATACTCGTACTTGTCGTATTGAGTTAATATTTGTCCGCGAACTGCGAAATGTAAAGCAATACTTAACGTAATGAGTAAAACAAGTATACGAGTATATTTGACATACTCTTATTACATATTTTAAAAGTATTACGATTACAAGTATTTAAATATTCAGTTTGTCCCTTATTTTGTACACGTTTTAAATATGAAAGAGCGAGAACACCTGAGTACCTATGCGTGAGTGAAATAGCTATAGCTAGCTAGACAAAGAGGGGTAGTGTTATGCAGCATCCCGACCATAAAGTAACCATTGTGCGAAGGTCCGGTCGGCCACACTATACAAGTATTTACGATACCGAGTATTTTTTATTTCGCATACCAAGTACGTATTTTGATCTGAGATATCGAGTATTTTTACCGGTGACAATAAATACGCCTCACCTCTATTCGAGACCCGTTTGTCCACCCTCTGATAAAGAGGTTATGTTATGAGCGAATATGAGATTCGATTTTTGAAAAACTAAACACTGCACTGTTTTTATAATGTATTAAATTGCTTTAATACGCCATATTCATGTGTTATATAAATAATTTTCATAAATAAATAAATATGTAAATAACCAAAGGTTTATTAATTCATCTCCAAATGACAGTTTTAAACAATAACTATTACTCAATGGAATTGTTTTAATTTTGTCTTAATGTAGTGTAATAATTTCGTATTATTTATATGAAAATATTTTTTACATGAAAAATAGCTAAAAGTGAAACATATAATGACATTAGAAAAAAAAATTAACCAATCCTAAAGGCTCCAATGATGTCGTTGTGACGTGACGCGTTCAATATTATCTGCCGCACTGAATTCGTTAAGCTTGTCGATTGAATTCAACCTTAGTTGGCTGATGTGAAAATTAACTATATTTAGATAAATTGTTACTACTAATTGTTAGTTATACCATCAGCCAGGTGACGGAGCAGACAATAATAGTAGTCGCCCAGTGGTCAAAATTCGACCGTAATTCATTAAATTTTTAAATTTAAATGTTATTCATTTAGATACGTGAAACGCATTCAGACAATCTGACATTTTAAAATTCTTTGGCAATAATCTACTCTGTGCGATTGTTTGATCACAGATCATTATTTGTTTGACATTGACAATACGAATGTAAATAACGCATCTTTTATTGTTGAAAGTAAACAATGAATCTTTTAATATATTTGTAATATGTAATTTAATGTATTTATAACACATATTATAAATAAATTTTTGCTTTCTGCATTCATTCTCCATATAATATTTATCTATGCCAAATCTCACACTCCTCCATGCGCGTAATATGCTTAAAAAGGGGTACAAAGTTTTCTCTCCAAGTATTAATATATAGATAAAGCTACGCTTAGACTACGATACTTTGGTGTGTTTATATTTCGAGTGTCTGTGTGTGAACACTGCTATCTGTGCTTGTGACATTTATTGCGACACTTGGTTTAGTGTCGCGACACCGAAACCGCCTTATGTGTGATCGGCCAGACATTTGTGTCCCATTTGTATCGTAGTCTATACGAGCCTTAACTCTAAATCATGCGTACTTACATATCTTTGCCTGTAATCCGGTAGTTGACTCATTCTAAATTTTGATATTTTTCGTACAATATTGTGAAATATAAGTTAATTAAAAACCAGTCTTGAAAAAAAATCAAAAATTGATTGAAAAATAAGCCAGTTGCAGGCTTCTAAATTTGAAGATATGGATAGAGTTGGGTATATCCCTGTCTCTTTTCCTCTTGTAGAATATAATGTGCAATATTAAAAATGACCTCACAACACAATATTGTCGTCCTTGTCTAAAGTTTAAAATTCAACTTTTATAACTCGGTCAATTTTTAAGATTATTTAAAAAAAATTTCACTCTTCATCAGCTTGTACCTTGAAATTATGATTAATGAAATAAAAAAAAATTAGTCAAATACCCAATTACTGAAGAGTTCCAATTTTACAAGTCAATAGAGATGATGTGTTTTCATTGACGTTCATGTAATATCGGTGTTGGATAACTAAACCTAAACTATTATAAAATTGATAATGAAATATTTGAAACATCGAACACCGATCACGTGAACAAAGCATGGACCTTCGCTAATATTAATTTACGGCATAATTCAAATAACGAATTAAATATTTATGAACATGAATATTTATGAACGGTTTTAATATTAACATCAAAATGAGTTTTCTGAACGCATAATACGAGTTTTCTATGCCAAAGAATGACGTTTTCTTTTATCTGTGGCCGTAGCGGGTGATTTTTTATTAATTTATTGTTTTTCTTTTCATTATTCAATTTTGACGAAAATAGACGTCTTGAAATCAATAATAATTGACAATGAATATTCAATATCTAATTTTTACACCATAAGTATTATATTAAAGTATTATAAAATGTCTGTGTGAAAAATGAGATTTGTTTCATCGTGTTTTCTTTTTATATCCGTAGCTCGGCGGCGCGGTCTTTATTATTTTATTGTTTTTTTCTTTATTTGACAAATAATCGATATTATTAATGTTAAATTAATATAAATATTTTAATATTGATAATTTTCTAATATCACTCAATTTAGTAATTTCCGAATGACAGACATATTATAGAAACTGGGCAAAATGCCGTCAACGCCAAAATAGTAAATCAACAAAACACTTTGTTACAGCAATGTCATTTTCGTTTATCTTTTGATGGCCAGCAGTAATAAATAAAAAAATAATATTGTAACAAATTAAAATTATTCATAATACCTGAATATGGCGGAATGTGTTATATACATTTTCCATAACATAACAATATAGTTTTCAAATTTTCAAAAATGTATTCTTATATCTACTCGTAACATAATTTCTTTATAGAATACTGTTTTCTGTCACGTATACCTAACAAAGTTCTATTTCGTCAAATTTTAATTACATATCAATGTTTGTTTTACAAGTAGTAAGTTAGGGTAGTTGACTATTCCTAAATTTGCTATTTTTAGTAAAATGTTGTGAAAATAAAGGTTAATTGAATACAAAGTAGCGAATAAATTATAAAAATCAATTAAAAAGGAGTAGTCTCTTTCGCTTTCATAGAATACAACGAGCAATTTGAAAAGTGACGTCATAATACAGTATTTTCATCCTAAAAGGTAACATTATGTAAATATAAACTTATATAACTCGGTCCATTTTTAAGATTTGTCATTTTTTTTCACTTTTCGTCAGCTTGTAACTTGAATATATGAATTACGAAATAAAAAATATAGATAAATACTCTATACTTTGTTTCAGCATTTGATTTCATAGACATTTACAATCACTTGACCAGAAGCTAAGAGTAAACAAATGTATATTTGTTACTCGTAGACCAGAAGTTGTAAATTCTGTTTCGTTATTTATGAAATATTAAATTCTTTCTTTAGCGACATCTATATTTCTTGTATGATCCCCGTAACAGGAATGAAAAGACAATTTCTCTCGACAGGTGGCGCCTTGCAGTTTGCAACTGTTTCACTGTCAAATCAGAGATGAAAATAACTGTTATTTCCCTATATCTGTTATAATGAATAACATCATTATTCAATAACATAATATCATACCTGTTAAAAAATAACATGTTATTGGACATTATTGTCAATAACTTTTGTTCAATACGTCCTCAAACGATATGTTCCATGAAATTAACTTTCCTTCTGTATGTGTATACAAAATATGCATAGTACATGCATACTATAATCGCTATCTATATTAAATACTTATAGGCTTTCCAGCTACAAATAGACAGATGTTTGTAGCTGGAAAACCGCTAATTCAATTTCAATGTGTGTTTTTGTGAATGGATTTAATCTACATTTGATTAATTTATGTTAAAAGAAAGCCAGGCATGGCCAATACAATGAAAAATTACATTTCGAACCACATAGCATTTTCCTAGTTCGATAATTTGAACAAGACGAAACAATAACGCATAGAGATTTCAGTTGGTTAGCGGTCAACAGTGAAGACGATAAATATAACATAAGCAAATTTAAAATAACAGGTATGGATTTTAACTTTATAGTAATTAATTGTTTATACTCATTCGGCAAGAATTCCATATCGTTCAGTAATGTTCCGTCAATACGAAACGAAAGAATAAAGCATAAAACAGATAATATATAAAACAATGAATTGCATTAAGAAAAGGTATGTGCTATTTCTTGCTCATTTTATTCAGAAGATGAGTGACGACCGCTGCCTAACAATAAAGCAATATAATATTTTAACATGTTACCAAGTGTAATGTTCTAAATAACATAATACGTTCATTCCAGTTAGTAATAGGTATGAATCACATAACAGGTATGAATTTTAACGTTCTAATAATAGATTACACCAAGGGCAATGCGAAAAGAAACATGCTCTCTCACTCTCTTTTTACTCAGTCAGTGACAGTTTTTGTAGCAAAAGCATAGGGGGAGGGGAAGGAGGAGGGGCAGGAGGAGGGGAGGCGGAGGGGGAGGGGGGCTGGAGGGGAGGGGAAGGCGAGGGGAAGGAGAAGGCGAAGGTGAAGGGGAATGGGAAGGGGAAAGAAATCTAATACCAACAAGCAATTTCACTTTCTTATGGGAAACTCGAAATACACCGAGCATTACGTGGGCGCCTGGTACTGTAACAATTATATATGAGTAGCAATTTGGCGTTTCAATGCAAAATGCACTTACTTGACAAAATATTACTCTTACAATTATTATATTAGATCATGTTGTATTAAGTATGTCAATTAGTCAGTTAGTGTAAGTATTAAGTATGTCAGTTAGTCATATTTTCTAAAGATCCACATGTGACCGAAAGGCGAACATAGCTAGTTAATAATAATACGGAAATATTTTTTAATATTTATTTCTGAGATTTACCTTTGTAAGCAGTATTATTCTACTGCGATTGTAAGGATTCTATTGTAAGGATTACTTTACAAATTTAATGTGCTCAATAAAAAAAAAAGAACGGGAAAGTAGGCTGATACACAAAAGTTCAAGAAGCACAACCTTTGATATCCTTCCACAAATTATTGAAGTAAAACTTCTTTACGCATGCTTGACTTGGGGAGTAAGCTGGTGAATGCGTAACGAGAGCATTATAAAAAGTGTAATTGGGCGAGGCGAACGGAAGTTGAGAGGGAGATATAAGTTAGTGAAGACAGAAAGAGAGAGAGTTACGTTTCGTATATTACTGTAGGGACAAGAGAGAGAGGTGACATTTTCTTTCTCTCTTTCTCTCATAGCCAGGTATGTTTTGTATATCTAAGACACAATGCAAGCCTATTGTCTGTGTCACACTGTAGGAGCAAGAGAGAGCAGTGCGTGTGCACATTTTCTTTCTCTCTTCCTCTCATAGCCAGCGCATGAAATATATATATATATATATATATATATATATATATATATATATATGTATATATATATAAGCGAGTTTGCTAGTGTTACACGAACGGTTTTTTTTTTTATTATTTTGTAATTTCATTTCGTTCTTGAATAATTTTATAAATTATTATTTTGTTCAATACATTAAATATTCTACGTTTAAAGTGAATAAAATTGTAAATTCATTTTAAAATTCATATTTTGTGAATTTGAAGTCTTCAAGTCGTGTGGTCTAAAGCACACTCGTTATTTTTTTTTTCATTTTAAATTTGTATACCTGTAAAAAAACACAAGTTATAATAAAAGAGATGATCCAAACTCATGACCACATATTTATAGTAAAAATTGGAAGTTAAATTGAATTCTACAAATCTAATATAACTATTCAAATAATGGTATGATAATTAAAAATTGTAAACTACTTAGTGAAAAATCACCCGACTAATGTTATGCCCTATCACCATTCTTTTTTGCTTTTTTTATAATCTAAATTGTTTTTAAGTAATTGGATTGTTAGTAATTACTTTGTACTAGATTATAATATATTCAATGATCAACAACACACTGTATATTTTAGTTTATGCTGCTGTGATAAAAACGAGAAATGCTTTTGTATCACTAGGCCAACTGTAAAAGTATTTTTTAAATAAAAGTCCTAGTGACAGTAAAATATTTACAACAACAGACCCAATGGCTGTAACTGATAGCTGCAATATGACTTCAGACTTTTTTACATTTAATGATTTAAAAGTTTGTACAATGTCTCTTTTTTCTTACATGATTAAAACTAAATTTAGACACATTCAGTTTAACATTTTGCTTTAAGAGTCTGTCAGCGACAAAGGGATCAGAAACAAGACTTCTTGTAGTTAGAAGAGAAAATGTTCGTAAAAAAGTTCTCGAAATCAGTTGCTACCAAATTTTGATCCGAAATTATTTATTAACTTTATGTATAGTACATATGGCGGACTTATTGCTACATGAGCAATCTCTTCCAGTCAACCATAACAATTTGTATTGAAATTTAGTTGGTAGACTGTAAAAGATTTTACAATGAAAGTTCTAAAAAATAGCACATTAGATAAAAAAAATACAAAAGTAAATTAAAAAAGAAAACAAAATATTGACATGATTTGGGATGGGAAAGACAGGACAGACAGAAAGAAAGAAAGGGCGAGGACACAAAGGAAAAGGTTTCAGGAGATGCAGGACTTTTTCACTCAATCTTTGAAAATATTTATAGATGTGATTTTCCTGATGTCAGGATCCAGGTGATCCAGGTGAAATTATGACATCATATATTTTTATTGTCAATATTTTATCAATATTTTTTATCTTACCAGCTTCTGAATCATTTTCCATGTAATTTTAATTTTATTATCAGACAATTCAATTTTGTTGCTTATTTTTAACGATTTTACTCGTAAACATACGTGTTTAAATATCTGCATATTTTTTAACATAATTATAGACGGTTTATTTACTAGTAATTGAGCTTTTATCATATAGGTTATACAAAACGTCTCTACTTGTTGGTATTCCCGTTGTCGCTCAGATACAAACAAATTATTTTGAACAACGACTTTCTTTTTCTTACATATTCTATTGAATTCTTTAATCAGTATTTCTAAAAAGAATCATACACAATAGAGATTTAGATCTTGTGAATCAATAGTGAAGACAGTTTAGTTTTAATGTTGGAATTAAATTTATCTCACCTGTATTTAGTCAAAGGTCTGCACCCAAAGATCTGCTTTAATTATTTGTTCGCTATTAGGAATATTTAATAAGACGACATTTATTGTTAGACCTAACACCATATATCAATATTTTAATTATCATTTTCACAACTGTAATACAACGAAACCTAGGTCGTGGTAATATTACGAAACTTAGGTTGTTGTAATGAAACCTAGATGTTGTAACACAGCGAAATCTAGGTTGTGGTAAAGAACTTAAAGAAAGTAGAAATAATACCACATCACATAGTTTCATTTAATTGTGACATATTATTTTACAATTTGTTAATATATTGTTTATAAAGGTTTGTTGCAACATTTAATGGAAGAAAAAACTGACATGACAAATAAAAATGTTGTTCCACTGACAGTAAACTTATACAAAGTTTTCTTATCAGCAACACAATTGATTGAAAGATAGTTAATTGAAAAAGCAATAAAAATAACTTTATACCTGTTTATCACAGTGTTTATATGTTTATTCTTTCCACTTCTTAAGAGTCCTTCAATATTCATCATATTTTGTTTCACCGTTTTCTATAATTTTTTAAATAGTATTGGCTTTTAACAATGTAGATCAAACCAGCATACCAAATTTAAGTATTGTAACAGCAACTTATTTTTCCTAATGAAATTAACAATGGTAGGAATTTTCAATTACAGAAAAGAGGTTCCCCGATCATTCATCCTCAGGTTGAATCAGAATATGCCATTCATGGCTGATATTTATAAGTTTTAACGGTAACAGAATAACTATAAAAACATTTGGAGTAATTTTCACAGTACCTAATTCTAATTTATGTTACCGAGGCCAAAAAAATAGTTTTTAGAATTTTTGTCTGTGCGTTTGTGCGCGCTAATCTCAGAAATGGCTTAACCGATCTGAGTGTGGTTTTCACTGATGTATTGTGGCAAGCTTCTTGTAACATTTAGTGTTTGTTGCATTCAAATCGGTTCACAAACAAAGAACTTATGTTAATTGAAATAATACGCGCTATTCTAGAAATGCACTTCGGTCAATTTAGCTGAAACTTTTGTTAACTGTAGTTTGTAAAACCATGATTGGAACGTTATATGAACTCAAAGTTAAAAAATAATGCCTGGTTTTGGAGATGTAGACATGTCCAATTTAAGTTGAACTTTCATCAATATGGTCGACCATATTAAAAAGGGATCAGCTTACTGCTTCTTCTCGCGGTAGTCGGGTGCGGCTGGCCTATATAAAGCACACCGTGAGCCGCATACTATTGGATCATTCGCAGCAAACGCATGTATTTGAAGACGGATAGAGCACCTTGGTAAAAGCTAGGTTTGGTAACGCAGTCTATCTGGCCACTCTCCTGAATTATCTATGGTATTTAGTAGTTAGAAAATAATTGAATAAATAAGATAATGTCATAGAATTTGTGAAGACTATTCTGTCCATATATCTATAAATATATTTATTTGGTAACTTAGATTATTATAGTTAGATAAAAACTTTACATATAACTTTCGTTGCTTTTATTGTGTTTGACTAAAATCCTGTGTTCATTACTTCATTCTTACATAAGAGTAGCTATAATAAATAGGGCATTATCAAGTTGGCATGAGTTTTTATTTTAATTGTGTGTTTATAAATATATTTTATATTATATTTTATTTTATTATATGTACAGATTATTATGTGTTTGTAAATAAATTATATCTTTCTATTTTGTTATAATTTGAGTACATGTAGATGGAAGAATACGTGACAACTTTTCACTACGAGAAAATCTGACGAATGAAGTCGCGGGCACCAGTTTATAAATAAAAATGAAATATTTTATATTGTCAATCAATTAGGAACGGTAAACAACAATGAGCAGTAGAAATTCCGTGTAAATGATATATTTATAGGTTGTAAAGTTCTCATAAATTATGAGGAACTGCTAATATTTTATATACTAGACTTACAAATATATAAAAATATGGAAAAAAAAAAATTTAAGGATTTCTGTATAGGTATATAATATCATCGACTTTAAATTATATTGGCACAAATCTTTTAATACGAAATGATCAATATTTATATTGATATTATACATTTACGTAACGGAGAGGTGAAACATGAAAAATTTTCTCGTAGCACCAGGCACAATTTTTTTGATTTGGTTTATCAGAAATATAAATGGTGACTCGTTTTAATAAAAGAGCTATATTGGGTACTCGTTTCATAAACGCCTGAAAATGTCTGTAATGAAGGTGCCTTAAAAATAGCAATTTTTTTTACAAAACAAATCTACACTTTTGCTCTCCAAATTTTATGCCAGTCAAATCAAGAAAGCTTTTTTGACAAAAATATAATTTGAGAATATTATAGAATATTCAGATATCTGTAAGGAAATAAGCAAAAAATTATCTAGTATTTATTTTACTTTACAATTCTATTTAATTCCTAATTTTTTGACTGATATTGTTACAGTACTCATTGTTTACATTATGTAACTTTATTTGACATCATAAAATTTATTATTAAAACTTTATTGACATCATAAAATTTATTCACATTATTATTAAAATTTATTAACTTTATTTTACCCACCAATTATCGAAAAAGTTCTTTGTCAATAATAGCTTTGAAACACTGTACGATTAATATTTATTAAATATAATTTTGTTGTAAGCTAGAGTGTAGTGCAGAAAACTCAGCTCACCCGCAATGCAGAAATCTGCGAAATTTCTGCAAATTGCAACACACCCTTAAAATTGTGTTCAATTTTTTATCATATTTTTAGTCTTTAAAATAACTGAAAACTATGTCTCAATAATGGTACAATTAAAAATTAGATAAGAATTTAAATTTGGATTTATACTCTCTTGACTCCGAACCTACCAGTATTTCTAGCGCATTCTACATATTTGTCACAGAGTAGAAATATGGACAAGGTCTTAAAGATTCAAGAACTGTCATTTATTGTTAAAATGTAATCAAGTAGTCTTTTGCTTAATTCAAAATTTCACAAAAAGTTATTATTTTAGTTCAAATTAGTAACAAAAATAAAAAAAATACATAAATTACCAAATATTTGTAACAATACGAAAGCATATGTATCAAAGTTAAATATAGTACAATGTTTTTTAACTACTTTACACTGCCTTTGAACACTCATTTGACTTTAGCTTCGCCAGTCTAACTTCCGTTTACTAGCTTTAGCTAATTATGACTTTTTATTGCATTTGCTTTTACTAATTTCACTAGTCTAAATTCCCATCACTCATTTTAGCTAATTATCCTTTTTCTACTAACCTGATTTCCCTTCACTCGCTTTAGCTAATTGTGCTTTTCTTCTATTTCATTTGTTTTTGCTAATTTCGCTAGTCTAATTTGTCTTCACTCACTTAACTAATTACGTTTTTCCTAATTTCAATTGCCTAATTTCTCTTTGTTTATTGCCTTGTATGATAAATAACTTTTTGTATTATAAAAAATAGCTATAATTTAAAAATAAACTCGTTCTTAACAGGTGTAGAAACTAAATTTATTTAATTCTCAATTAAATCTTAAATATATCTATATAAATAAAAGCATTAATATAAGCTATATAATTAAAACTTAAATAAAAGAAGTTGTTTTTCATCAGTATTGAACTTTTAATATTTAAAAGAAATTTGACATAAATAATGATATAAGTCTATTGCCATATTACAACTATAAAAAAAAAAAGAAATTTTTAAAATGCAGCAACACAATAATTAAATTTGGAATGTCTAATCAACAGGGCAATTCAAAATCTGCCAAAATATTGTCCAAATGGGTAAAATAAGGGACGTCACGACACTAAAGAGCCAGTTGCCATATATCTGTAAACAAAAATGATTTATTAGTATTAAACATTATTTTTTCCTTTCTCTAGCAACACCAGGGTAGCCATTTTGTCACTAGTCATTTTGCAGGTTAATTCTTGAAGTTAAATCAAAGACAGATGTGAAATGAAATAATGTAAAAAAAATTTTAAGGACACATGTGTTTAAAACTTTTCCTCTCCTTTTGTTTAAAGTTGTAGTGAAAATTGTATTTTTCACCACAGTCATGAAGTACAGGTTTTTTGTCTTTTATTAACAATAATCTTTTTTAATTCAAACTTATTAGTTTAGCTATTTCTCAAACACATACACCGGTCCATTTGATGACTGCGTACTCATAATATTATTAGGCCCTATCACAGGAGCGTGCCACCCCAGATTGTGCACCTGTATTATGGTCAACACAATCACGGTCCTGCAGGTATATTCAGTGATACCTTTTCATTTACTCTGGAGAATAAAAACCCACAAAAAACATTTAGCTTTGCGCAGTCAAGTAAATATAGAAAGTTCCTAGTAACCACTCTATAATTTTTTTTAACATGGATCTGGATTAAATCCATTGTACTTTCATCACTAATTAATTTATCCGCCAAGTTCTTATACTGGTAGTCGATACATGATAACATAACTGCTTTGAGTTAAAAAAAACATTTCATTATACAGGCTGTATAAATATAAACATCCAATTTTCCTCACCATGCCATCAACAACGGAGAAAGTAATAGCTTCCTTACTGGCATGGATACCCCTCTTCAGTATATCCTCAAAACCCTCATCAGGATATGCAAAGGCTGTGTAGCAGCATATAACTGCTGTCACTAGCACAAGAGGATGAATGAGAATACACAGGATCTGCTTCACTCTCAACGATATCGTCCTGAAATAAAAATTAAAGAATTTATAGCAAACGAGCTAGTCAAGAAAGAACAGTGAATTAATTGAAATACTGTTACATACAAAGTTTTTTTGAGTAATATTTCAAAATAAAGTTAGAAATATTCATAATATAGAACGATTCCAGGGTAATTACAGGCTTCCAGATTATTTGGTGACAAATTGGACATGCATTCAATGTGGTGGCTCCCAAATTTCTCATGAAATTTGGGAGCTACTTCTATATTTGGTGACTCTAAATAATTCGGCATCTATGTTTCATAGCACCATTGGTTTATGGCTTTTTTTAGGTAAGAATTCATAGCAATAAAAGAGGATATGCTTCCTTAACATGTAATAGAAAAAAAACAGACATTTCTAATGTAAATCAATCCATTTATAAGTTCTGTTGTATAATCAGTATAGCAATAAATACACTTATTAGTCACAGTCGATTGACATTTGCAGCCCTGATTCCCCAAAGTGATGATCAGCACCGCATAACAATACACGTGTACCGATTTGTCAGTGCTCCACTAAAAACATATTATTTTTTTCATGATTATAGCTACACATAACCTCAGCGCTGAATATAAGCATTGCAATATATGCCTAATGCTTTAAAACTTTTTATTTGTTACCTGTTACGACTTTAAATTTTTCATATCCAGTGTATGTGTCCTTAATCCATAGACAGCTCCACATAAATTTTCCACAGTACAAAGTAATGCATCAACTAATTTTCTGAAAACTCTTGATTACTACCAATGCATTCAATTAATTATTAGCCTCCAAGAATATGGTAATATATCTGAGCATCACTCACAATTGCACTGGTTAGAACTTTGTGACCAGCAAATTCTACATTTATTTTTGTGTTCCTAATAATCCTCTCACATTATAAAAACTCGGATGAAAATTACAATACCTTTCAGCTCACGTGCTTGAATTATCCTTTAAAGCCAAGAAGACCTTTATAATCCCTCGACACTAGTGTAGCCACCGCCATCCCGCATAAACCTTACGCGAGATGCTAAATGTCTGAATTTTTAATTACTACTAATAATGCAAAATTTAGTATATGTTGAACTCAACAATATTTTTTAAGTTGTGTCATAACAGCTTTCAAAGCAAGTTTTCAAATGCGATGTCTCAGTTTATATTAGTATTAAAATTGTATCACCGACTTTTCCTTATTGACTTTGTTAAAGCTTGATTATTGATATTTAAAAATCTTGCCGAGTAATTACTGAATTAAGCATGTCTCCGTCATCAGACTGCTTAAGTACCTACATAATTGATAACCGCAATTCAGTTGATTGCAAAAATATAAACAAATATTTTTATTCATCTATTAAAAGTGTTTTAGCCCCCATTTTTCCAGTCCCAATTTTCTGCAAATTGGATCTGCCAACACTACTCAGCATAAAACTGCATTTTGTAATGTCCTTTACAGTATACACAAGACTATGAAATCATCTATATATAAATACGCAAATTACTTTCAGTGTCTGTGTTCAAAAGTCATTTAAAATATCATTATCTAACATATTTTGCAAATAGAAATTCTTACCATATCTTATTTCTTACTATCTCTTTTTCGGGACCCTGAGATATCGCTGGTCTTGTTATAATTGAGTAAAATTTATATTTATAAAGTATTTTTATTATATAACTTTTTTAATCATTATCAGGTTAGTTACCTGTCAATCATTTAGAGTTCATCACAATACATACATTCTACATATGCTGCATCGTGGTTACCAGCAGCAGAATGCTTTTGAAGTAGCAAATCCTACAGCTTTAGTGCAAGTCAAAAAATTTATGGACACCATAATTTTCCTGGATACCATAATTTTTCAGAATTGCACTAAAATTTTATAAAGAACTAGCTGGGGCCTGCAGTTTTGTAGAATTACCTTATTTATGGGTCTAATTATTTTTTAAATAAGATATCCTACAATTTGTACCAAATCAGTTCCTTATAGAGCTTTGGAATATACTATTGGGTTGGTAGGAAAGTATTGAGCATTACAATAATAAACAATTTTTTTGAACAATCATGGTTCATTATCAGTTACCCTTGTAATAAAACCTAGAAAATAAGCACCATTATTATCTATAATCCATTGCCAATGTGTAGGTAAAATGTGCCATTACTTGCACATTGGAAAATTCCTTCTGCGTAAAAACTTGGGGACTGTGACTAAAAAACTTATTGAGGAAATCTGACAACTCTGTTCTATCATAAAAATGTTTGTGCTGGATGTGATTATTGAATATATTTGACGTTAATTTTGTAGAAATCCATTATTCACAATTAAATGAAACTACGCGATGTAGTATTATTTCTACTTTCTTTAAGTTCTTTACCACGACCTAGGTTCGTTGTGTTACAACATCTTCAGGTGGGCTATTAGCAAAGATTAACCCTAATCTTTGCTAATTCTTAATCTTTATGTTTGTTTTGTATTTCTGTACGAAGGTGGTAGAGTTGATTGCATTATACTTCGGTATTTTTTGGTAGTAGCTCCCAATACATAATATGAAATCTCGAGAATCAGTGTAAGATCTATTTAAAGAGACAAATATTCTAACCTTACCGTCATTGTATATCTATGAAAACCTATTGTATGTTAAATATAATTTAAATTCCTTTATTAAAGGATCAGATATCCATACTCTTAATAAAAGAAATAAAAATAAAATTCATATTCCTAAATTTATATTAGAAATTACTAAAAAGTCCGCGTAATGTTGTTCACTTTTTTAACAGAGTACCTGAGAATATAATGAACCTTCCCATAGCGAAATTTAAAACACATATTAAACACATACTTATTTCAAAGGCTTCTTATAGCGTCAGGGTTATGTTGAAGATAAAGATGTGCAGAAGTCATTATAGTGTACGGTACAGTGCAAGTACATTCTGACCCTCATTAAGAGGAACTAATTGATTATTTGTATATATACATATAGATAGTAAGGATATTTATTCATAATAATTAGAAGTTAAATAATGACATGTCAAAAGAGACTTTAATAGAAACAGTTTTTCTATATTTCTGTTAAATATTTTATCACTATTCTGCCCCTATAAATGATATATATTATAGCCTTATCTGCCTTAAAATATAGGCTTTTTAACACAATAAGACTATTGAAATAAGACGTCTTGTTACAGAAAATAGCGTGAACAACAAAATTAAGTTTCCGCTTTGGTCAGTGACGGAATGTTAAGGAGCGATTAAACAATTAAAAAACAACTAAATAATATAATAAAAAAAAATTTAATTTTTTTACTTTAACTAACATTCCCTTGGTGAGTAAAAGAATTTATACTCATACTACTATTTTAAATTAGCCACGCATCATCAACAATGAAAAAATCTCCTAAAATTAATTAAAATTTTACATTTTGTCTCGATAAATACAAAACATAAACTCACCCTAAAAAGGTCCTCTCTTTTCGTACGACAGACACCAGCAACACAATAGGTGTATAAGCAGCTGCCAGACAAACCCCTAACGAAAAGTTGTACATTCCAATAGCCAAGCATACGCATGACAGCTGGATAAGAGCCAGAGTTAGTAATAGAGTGACCTCTGCAGCGTCAGGTGCGGTCTGACGCAGCAAACGAAGGAGCGCTGGAGATAGACAAACGAGGAGAGCACTCTGGATTGCCAGACTGTAGTAGATGCCCGACTCAGTCGGGAGTGAATAGTAGGTTGCTCCTGTAAATATATTTTAAAAGCCCCGTATGTAACATAAGATTTTATTAACTCTAACTTGGTGTCAAAATTTTTGTATATTCAAATTTTAACATTATACTCGCATGTCAGTTAATCAGGAGTGGATTTATCTTCGTCTTATCATACAATGAGGAAGTTTACTTATTTTTTCTATCTATTAAATATAAAAGAATAAGCAAAATGAAACAAAACTGTGAAAAAATTTCTTAAATTTTACTATAAATGAAAAAGTTATGGGACTTTGAAGTTGCGGTCGCAAGAATAATTTCGCTTCACGAGTTACTTCAGCGTGTGACGTCACATTGCCCGACTTATCCGTAAGGATGCGGCTCAATAGTACTTATAAATTCATTGCTGAGCATGGTTTGCATTTTACGAGTCGCGTTTTGTTTATTACATGACGGAGGACACTAAAAAAATCTCCTATAAATATTACATTGTCCCTATGTGCCAAAGTACGACAATACCCAAATAAAATATTTTTAGCGTACCGATATAAAGAAAAGAAAAATGTGGTGCAAACTAATGAAGCGTAACTTAATTGGCCCTAAAACCTCTAAATATGTGTATGAAGATCATTTCGATGTAAGTATATTAGTGTTTTTTAATACTGATTTATATACATAAACATTTTCAAAACCTATGCAAACAGAGTTCAATAGCCTCGGTGATCCGAAACTTTGAAGTGCCTACCTAGTCCAGTCTAATTAACTTAAATTTGACGTATAAGTTTTATTGAAGTTGTTTATTTCTAGTCATGTGGTAGATAACCTATTTGAAAAGCTATATTAAAAAGATTAGAAAGAAATATTACAAATAAAGTGTACCGTATTGTGTTATCGCTAACATCGAAAATCACTTGCCTGTTTTCAGTTTCGCGGCCCTGTTGTTGGGACCAACCGGCCATTAGATCAAGTACCTACCCTTTTTGACCTTTGGACTAGTGTTGCAAACAATAGTATAAAATATAGATATCTATCAATAATATCGCGGTCTTTAAAAACAGTTAGAATTCATGTTCGCGACACTACATGGTGGCGGGAAATAGTTATTGTAAACATTATGATACTTAAAAACTAATACCTATACCAACTTAACAACAAATAGTTAATTAAGTGTTTCCTTAATTTATAAATGATCGTTAAGATTTATACTAGGTAATAGCCTGTTGAATGTATGTAACTATACCTACTTAAAAAAAACTTGCTCAAAGTCAAGCTATTAGGTATTAAATTCTTATGATATCCCTGGTGTAGCAAACATAAAATATGGTAAATGAGTACTTGCTTAAAAAGTTTAACTCCTTCTATTTCATCACTAACATGAGACGGATTTGATGAAAAAAAATCCATGACTGCGTTTATATCAATTAGGCAAATTGTGATTTTGTCCTTTTACGACATTTTAGGCAAATTGTCACTTTGTCCTTTTACGAAACCTTCTTCCATTATAGAAATATAAAAACTAAACTACATACAAATAAATTAAATGTACGCAAATAACCACAAAATAACACGAGAGCACCGGTGCGACTAAGAAATTAATAAGTGATTTGTGGTGCGACGATCTCTAGTAGGGCGGTGTGATATTATTATCATCACCTTGACCTTCAGCAAGTTTTTTTAAGTAGGTATAGTTACATAGATTCAACAGCCTATTACCTAGTATAAATTTTAATGATGATTTATAAATAAAAGAAACAATTAACTATTTGTTCACAATTAAATGAAACTACGTGTGTGTAATACAACGAAACCTAGGTCGTAGTAAAAAAATTAAAGAAAGTAGAAATAATACTACATCACGTAGTTTCATTTAATTGTGAATAATGAATTTCTACAAAATTAACGCCAAATATATTCAATAACTATTTGTTGTTAAGTAGGTGCAATGTAGATACTTATGTGGTGTAATTATGGAGCGATTAATAATATTACTGTCATAATTAGAATATACTACAGGATGTCTTTATATACAATGTTTACAGCTGTTTTTGTGGTTTATATTGTCGTGCTGAAAAGCACGTTTTTTTTTACTTATTTGAGAGCACCGATAAACGCGTGCGATCGCTGCAAATCATACAATGCCATAGGGAGACGCGTGGCTTGCGATGCGCTATTTATAGACACACGCCGCCGCCGTCCGTGCACAACATTGGCATCGCGAGTACTGATTTTTAGTAAATTTAAATCTGTGATATCTTCTAAAATATTAATGTTAATGATAATGATTTGCTGTAAAGAGCAAATTTTATCTACATTAAATGCCCAACATAAACAAAGTATTTAATTCAAAAGTATAAAAATCCCACAATTCCCACAAAAAAAATCAATATCAATTGCATAAAAATGGTCACTGTAGGTTTTTAGGTGGCGGAATTTTTTGTACATATTTTTAAAATACACAATTCCATAGTACAACATTTTGATATATCTCGTAAAGTTTAGTCAGCGTTAGCAATGAAAGCGCCCAACATTCTATTTTTTTTACGAAACATTGACTTTTTATATGTTTTGTAAATATAACTTGCAAGTATTATACCTAAAAACAATCCGGAAGAAATTATCTGAATGATAGTGAAAACCGTTGCGTATTTTAATAGATCTAAGCATACAGAGGGATAGACAGATGCGGGAAGCGACTTTATTTTATACTACGTAAGGATAAATAACGCATTTTATTACTCCGGTCAGAAGATAAGGAAAAAACTTATGAAACAAGTTCTTGTATAAAATAAAGATTTAATTAACAAATTGACACAGAATGCCCCAACCAAACTACGTGCTTAAATTTGTGTAGGGTCCCGTTATTGGGCCCTTGAGCTGTTGAGCAGCTAAAAGAAGTGCGTGAGGACAAAAGAAAAAAGTAAAAATGTTTTTAACTATGCCAAATAACCCAAGGAACAGGAAGAAATGGATAGAAGCTGTAAGGAGAGATTCTCCAGAAGCATATGTTGAGAAGACAATGTTTTTTACATAAAAATTATAATAATCACTCTTCTTACTTGTGAAATATAACCACAAAAGCAGTAAATGTAAGCACAAAAGAAGTAAAAATGTTTTTAACTATGCCAAATAATTAAAGGAACAGGAAGAAATGGATAGAAGCTGTAAGGAGAGATTCTCCAAAAGCATATGTTGAGAAGATAATGTTTTTTGCATAAAAATTATAATAATCATTCTTTTTACTTGTGAAATTTAACCAAAAAAGAAATAAGTAAAAGTAAGCACAAAAGAAGTAAGTAAAAAAGTTTTAACTATGCCAAATAACCCTAAGAACAGGAAGAAATGGATAGAAGCTGTAAGGAGAGATTCTCCAAAAGCATATGTTGAGAAGATAATATTTTTTGCATAAAAATTATGATAATCATTTCTTTTTACTTGTGAAATATAACCAAAAAAGAAATAAGTAAAAGTAAGCACAAAAGAAGTAAGTAAAAAAGTTTTTAACTGTGCCAAATAATCCAAGAAACAGGAAGAAATGGATAGAAGCTTTAAGGAGAGATTCTCTAAAAGCATGTGATTAGAAGATCATTACGATGTAAGTTTTGGTCATCAAAATTATACATAATAATCATTCTTCTTACTTGCAAAATAATTTCGTCTTTACTTCACATATTACTTTTACGCTGTAATTTTTTTTAAATAAAGCTGTGATTCCTCATATTTTTGAATGTAAACAAAGAACATAAAGGTAAAAACAGATTTTCGGTTTATATGTTTCAGAAAATAAATAGTAAACATGCCATAAAATATCAACACATAACCTATATACTCTTCATTCCCACCCTCAAAAAATACGCACTTCCTAAGAAGAAACAAGTAATCATTTCTGTGTTAATCTTAAGCAGGTTAACAAAGCCTTTTCCCATTTCAGTTCAGTAAATTACGAAAAAATATTTATGGACATTGAACTCTTGTCCAACAATTGCGATGGCATAATGTTACTGCAAGCTGATTGACATTTTAAAGGGGTAGGGAAGGGGTGGGGGGAAGAGGGAGGTGAGGAGAGGCAACGTGAAGGCGAGGGCGAAGAGGAGGGAGGGGCAAGGGGACGGGGACCATTCTATTGAGATTCAAAGCAAATCTAATACCTTAAACGAGCAATTTAACATTCCTAAGCAACCTGCATTCCTGGCAACACTCAGTTACCCGGTACTTATTTATGGTGTTAGCAATTTGCCAAAAAGTAGCATAGATATTTTATTATTTTTCTTTGAAAATTTTGCATAATTTTTCACACCCATTTTTACATCTTTAGGGGTTGAATTTAAAAAAAAATTTTCCAAGATGCCATAGATCATAGATCCATACCTCTGCAAATATTATGCCGAGTCAGTCATAGAGTGGTATTTTGCTTTTATATAATAATTTGACAGAAATATGGCAACTCCTGAGCTTTGAGTAATTACAGACAACACATAAAAAAAAATGAACAAAAAGTCAGCTAAGACGATGTATGAAATATCTTAAAAAGTAAATTCTGATGAGATCCAGATTTACCCAAAAATGAGTGCGTATAACGCTATAAAAGTAAATTAAATAGGGAAAAAAATAACAAAAACTCACCCAACTGACTAAAAAGCTTTGGTGAGGCCATAACAAAGTAGCCAATCACGTGGACAACTAAGTAATTGGCCCCTATATTGACCACGTTGAATCCCTCATCTGCTGGCAAGTTCGTTTTCTTCTTTTTTTTCTTACCCTCATCATTATGCTCTTCATCCGGACTGTGTTGCCTTTGGATCGTTATCCAGAGGGCCAGAGCACGAACAAGAAGAGCACCGCACAGCAGGCACAAGCAAGGCATGTACTGACCTAAAATATAGATTGTTACAGTTGAAATTTTGAATAAATTGCATTCTCAAATTTATGTTATGCAAGGATTAAAAGAAACCTATTTTAATTTTGGTACAACCTTTCATTTTCAAGGATATTTTTAAAAAGTGAACGGCAGAATGGCAGCGTTGACCATTAACTATAGAGATGTTTCTAAACGTAGATGTTGTGAAAAATAATAATATCAGTTGTACTTAAGTGTGTAAAAAATTCTCATAATGCGTGTTCTGTTCTTTTTAACCATTTAAAATGACATAACGGCAGCGGCGACCACTAACTATAGAGATGTTTCTAAAAATATAGAAATGTTTCTAAACCTCATAGTTTTTAATCACACCTGTGAAATATATAATAAAATATAGTAAAATCAGTTGTACTTATGTGTGTAAAACATTCTCATAATGCGTGTTTTTTTCTTTTTAACCATTTGAAATGACATAACGGCAAGGGTGACCGCTAACTATAGAGATATTTCTAAAACAAGAGAGATGTTTCTAATCCTCATAGTTTTTAATAAATTCATAATATTTTACACCAGCGGAAGACATAGTGAAAAATAATAATATCAGTTGTACTTAGTGTGTACAAAATTCTCATAATGCGTGTTCTGTTCTTTTTAACCATTTAAAATGACATAACGGCAGCGGCGACCGCTAACTATAGAGATGTTTCTAAAAATATGGAAATGTTTCTAAACCTCATAGTTTTTAACCACACCCGTGAAATATATAATAAAAAATAGTAAAATCAGTTGTACGTAAGTGTGTACAAAATTCTCATAATGCGTGTTTTTTTTAACCATTTGAAATGACATAACTGCAACGGTGACCACTAACTATAGAGACATTTCTAAAACAAGAGAGATGTTTCTAAACCTCATAGTTTTTACTAAATTCATGATATTTTTACACCTGTGGAAGATATAGCGAATAATAATGATATCAGTTGTACTTAAGTGTATACAAAATTCTCATAATGCGTGTTCTGTTCTTTTTAACCATTTGAAATGACATAACGGCAGCGGCAACCACTATTATAGAGACATTTTTAAAACAAGATAGATGTTTCTAAACCTCATAGTTTTTACTAAATTCATGATATTTTTACACCTGTGGAAAATTTAGTGAAAAATAATAATATCAGTTGTACTGAAGTGTATACAAAATTCTCATAATGCGTGTTCTGATATTTTTAACCTTTTGAAATTACATAACGGCAGCGGCGACCGCTAACTATAGAGACATTTCTAAAACAAGAGAGATGTTTCTAAACCTCATAGTTTTTACTAAATTCATGATATTTTTACACCTGTGGAAAATTTAGTGAAAAATAATAATATCAGTTGTACTTAAGTGTGTACAAAATTCTCATAATGCGTGTTCTGATCTTTTTAACCATTTGAAATGAGATAAGGGCAGCGGCGAACGCTAACTATAGAGACATTTCTAAAACAAGAGAGATGTTTCTAAACCTCATAGTTTTTACTAAATTCATGATATTTTTACACCTGTGGGAGATATAGTGAAAAATAATAATATCAGTTGTACTTAAGTGTATACAAAATTCTCATAATGCGTGTTCCGTTCTCTTTAACCATTTGAAATGACATAACGGCAATAGAGACCGCTAATTATAGAGATGTTTCTAAAGTCATAAACATCATCAAAACATTATAAAAATTTTGTACACACTTAAGTACAATTGATATTATTACTTTTCATTTATATTTTTCACGGGAATAAATATATTAGGTATTTATTTAAAACTATGAGGTATAGAAACGCTTAAAAGTTTTCTAGAAAACTCAAGTAAACTGCTAATAAGTCCATTTTTTAGTTTGTGTATATTTTCAGTAATATTTCTAGAATTCTCTCATTGTAAATTTTGAAACAAAACAGTTTATAAATCTTAAAACTTCATTTATACATGGAAGGAAGCAATTTTTTTATACCTTCCACAAATTTCACAGAATAATATTTCTTAGGTTCCAACGATTGCAAAATATACAGATAAATAAGCATCATTGCTATGCCATATTTCGGCTTATTTGTGAAAGAAAAAATGGCTATGACAGCCGGACGGATGCATGAGTAATCCTATAAAAGTTCCATTTTCTTCTATTCGAGGTACGGAAATTTAAAAAAGAAGAAAATTCAACATTTTTGTTCAATTTAAATCAATTTTATACACTTCCCACCATTCCACCCAGTTTGTCTCAGGCCCCAGTCCTGGGGACTGTCAAAACCCCCCTCATACAAAAGAAGGGACCATCGGAGGTCCCCTAATAGTATATTGAATCTACAATCACAGTACTTCCACCCAACAGGTTTAAGTACTGTCCCTACTCAATGAGCCATTAACTGTCTCCATTTTTCAAGGATTTATTTAGTGAATGCTTCTAATGACTCAAAGATCGATCCATTCTCAACCAAAGCAGGGTGGCAGATACTACATTCTATAGGAATTCAGCTGCAATAAATTCAAAGTGCAACGGTCCCACGTCGAAAAACTTTGCACGTTCCACAATCGTACAGTCGGCAGACAGAAGACCTGCCAAAACCAGCGATTAATCTGTTGAACAGGTTTTGATCAACGCCAACAGCAGCACATGTTGCAATCTTAGTACAGCCTATCTAGTTGATACTGTAATCAGACATTTTCAAGAAACAATATAAAAGATAAGACAAATCACCTCACCAATAGAAATAAACCTATCAGTCGCCGCCATCAAATAAAAGAAATAGCTCTGATGGAATCTCTCCAGCAGGTTGTTCAGACTTCGCAGACTGCCCTCGAGTATGGTGGCGAGCCTGGCGAAGGTAGCTCCAGATAAGGCTGCAACACGAGGTGCTGGACCAGGGTCGGAGGCATCTCGTCCTTCCAATGTGACAGCTTCGATGCCAAAACGGTGAAACAAACCATGATTACCGTTCGGTACCTGAGAATCATAAAGAATTTTGTATGTCCAGATGAATGAATGGAACAGTCATTTTTATTACAATGTGACATATAATATACATATATGAGAAAGCGTTGGTATGTCTTTATAAAAACACATATTGTTAGGACTACTGAAGAGAATTTAATGTGAATTTTTCTATGGAAATAATTTTTTAACTTATTTGTTTAAAGTAAGGTAGAAATGATGAAAACCCTATTTTCCATATGCCACAAAAAAGACAGCTTAATTTTTTATAGTTACATACATCTCTCACTTTAGAGAGTTTTTTTTTAAATAAGGACTGCTGTTTTAATAAATTAGTTTAAAATTTATTGAATAACGACAACAACAACTCGAGCAACAGAAACTACAAGGAAAAACGTCTCGAAATATTTTAAACATAAGCTTTCAAAAGATAATATCATCATAGCAACTACAACTACCCATCTTCTATTAGCTTTATATATAATTTATATACCTTTATACATGGCTTTATATACCTTTTGGTACCAAACTTGTGATATGAGAATTTTAGACATAATTATCATTAAATGGAATCTTTGACAAAAATCTTGTATAAGTAGAATGCAGATAGTATTCTGCATTCTATTTATACATTATTTTTACATACATTAATGTATATTTGAATAAAAAATTTTAACAAAAATATTACAATATATATATATATATATATATATATATATATATATATATATATATATATATATATATGAGTCTGTGCGAGTGTAATTTGCTTGTTTTATTTCAAAGATCGAAGTGTTCAGTCTGGATATCTATCAAGAAATATAATCATCTACTTCATTGGACTTTGTCTTTATGATTTATTGATCTACTCAATCTATCTTCGTTAATCAACAATTATCATATAGTCTCAACCGAGTATCCAAAAACCTATCGTCTGTTCTCATCTAAGAACAGGTAAAAAAAGCACCGTCCATTATTTATACAGGCGATTCTTTGCATCAAACTAAGAATATTTGAAATGTATTTCTTTAAACGAAAGTAAATTTTTTGCAGAAATCGTTATATGACAGCAAATATTTTCAAAAAAGGTTGAGAATATTCATATAGTTCTTTAACATTTTCTATCCAGTTTGATCTACAGAGTCACCTATATGTACAATAGACATGTTTTTATTACACCTATATATAATTTAACTGTTTTAGTGCCATGGTTTTTTACTCATATATATTTAAAAATGCCAAAGAAATTTTTTGTTTTTGAATGTCATTTACCTTTGCCTCGAAAAAAACCTGTATCTCTTCCAAAAATTATCCAATTTTAATAATTTTTTCCGTGTTTTCTCAATAAAAATTTGTACAAGGATAATAAAATACAAATAAAATTATGGAAACATATATTGTGAACAAAAATTATAACAAAAACTGAAATTAAGGTCACAACGTATTTTCACAGTCCGATACATCCTCTGTATTAGCAAAATAATTGCTATCGTCACTATTATCACTATCACTCAAAATTTGCATTACGCCAAATTGTGAGCGCACCACAATGTCACTCCCACTGTCACTTTCTTCACAACTTGAAAAACGTTCATTTCACTGGATTCATTTCATTCAAACGTTCATTTCATTTTCACTTGAATTATTTTCGTATTCCGACATTATGGGTTAAACATTTTCTTTTCCTGGATCCTTTTTATATTGTAATTACTAATAATATTATAATTTGAACTTTATATAACACGTAGAAATAAAAAATTAGCGATGCGTGCAAGCGACCTCTCCTACCGCGCGCTAAACAGCAATTGACTTTGCGAGTGCCAACACGCTCGTGGCAAATTTACTTAGTACGCGCACAAGCTCGATGGCGCTCGTTGGCACTCAAACAGTTAAATGGGAAAAATTTAGGGAATCAGATGACAAATGTCTTAAAAAAATTTAATATATGCCTTTGGTCACTTATAAGATAGACACAAACACCAAGCAAGATGTGCGAGCAAAGAAAGCACTATCTAGCAGAAGATTGTAAGCTGTTCATCGGCTAGCAGTTAGTTACATCGATTGTAATACTTAGTTACAGTAATTGTTACACCAACATGAATTTATTACTATACATCACATATTATATTCAAACATTAAGTTGTGAAATTACGTGTGACTCAATTATCTCACTGGATGTTGGAGACATTATCAATGACTGCCATGGCGTTACAAACAAATTTAGTGCCGGTTTCTGCTAACGCCCCTGGCACACAATATGTTAAATAGTACTATTCCTCGACAAACTTACAATAATTCAATTAGTAAAACTAGTTACAAGTATTACTTATACCATTTTTCTTAAATTGACTCAACATTTTCAAACACCGCTTTGTCCCTATTATTGGTATCAAAGTATTTTGTAGCTTATAGCCATCCAAACCATAGAATTATGTATAAATAGGCTGTACTCTTCTCGAGTTTATTTCAAAGCAAATGTATATCGTATTTTGAGACACTGTTTCTGAACTCACCCCAGCAATCTGCGTTGTGATCATACCGACCATGGTGTTTAAACTGTTAACCCATTCGCCAGTTTCTGACTTTGGGTTTAGCCATGAATAGCTAAAACAAAAAGGTAAGGTTGTTTATTTCATTACAATAAATGTTTGTCTAATACTAAATGTGGAAGAAAAAATAAAGTTTAAAAAAGACGGCTAAAATAGAATTAATTTATATGTGATGAAAAATAAAACAATATAAGAACAAAAATTAAAACAAATTTCTATAAGCTGAAAAAACAATTTAATTAGTAATTCTAACATTATTTGGAATTAATAATATGGAAAATAGTATCATATCTCAAATACTTATCAGTAAATATTAAATACAGTATAACGTAGGTGGCGTTTATCTGCGTGTATAATTTTTATAGTAACTGCTGAATGGATTTTATTCCGATCCTTTCTTTAAGGGATAAGATGAATAAGGATTAAAGTAAAGAAAAGGCTTTAATGGAAGAGGTATTTTGATATGTGCTGCTTAATTCATTAGATGGAAACAATACATGGTAACATTGTGCTCCTCAAAAAGTCCTACAATAAAAACCACAAGAGCATATTATATAAAAAGCAAAAATAATAAACATTTCATTTTTTTTAAAAAGTAGGAGTTTTTCTTCAATAACAATGTCTTCAATTCAAAACAACATTTAACCGAGATAAATGTGTATAACATTACAGCTTTGTTTAAGCTGTAATGTTATACATATTTCAAGCTAAATCGCAGAAGATGTGAACTCCAAGCATCATCACAGTGAAACCGTCATCAAAATCAATCTATTAGGTATTGCATAATGTCTGCACAGTGTCTTGAAGTTCTAAAATAAGTTGCTTTGACCTAGGCCCCATTTGTCAATCCTGGATCCCATTTGACACAATATTTTCCAGTAATATTCAATGCCTAACGGAATAATACCCCTCCCAAATCAAATAATTTTATGCCACCTATACTAGCATAAAAAACGGAAAACTTTATTGGTTCATACTAATCTCTGGAACTAAAAGGTCTGATTTAAAAAATTTTGTTTGCATTGGAAAGCACAATTTATGGAAGATTATTAAATGCAATAAGCTATATGTCATCACGCTATGATTTGTAGGAACAAAGCTGATAAAAATGTAAAAGGAATCAGGGAACCCACTGCTTAAACATTCTTCTTGCTGATATACCCCCAATTCCAACAACTGTAGTCATTTAATGAAAGGAGCAGAGATGTGTGATGACCAGCTAGTACTTGTAGCTTTATGTCAAATTTCATTCAATATGCTCATAAAACATAATATTAACATAATAATAAATACAGCATTACCTGGTCCTGTAAGCATGATGAATGCTAGATTTTGCGCACATCTTATGTACCAGATTCACAAGGTCCAGGTTCGGTAGTTGACCGTTCAGGCCTTCCACTTTCACTTCGATGTACTCTTGACGATGAAAGAATAAACAATTTGATAAGTGAAGTCTTTTAAATTATTTTATCTTTTTGAAATATACGAGGGCGTGTCAAAAAGTTAATTAAGGACTCATTATGAGTAGGAGTTCCTGGGTAATTGTGTTATTAATCTCTCAAATACCATTGATCATATATATAAATATGGAAGGATATATCGAATATGGAAAAAATTTAATATTTTTCCATTATGAAGTTTCCTAGAAAACAAGGAAAACCGTTTCAAGTTATTTTGTATGAATGTCATCGGTTTACTGGAACTCTTGTCTTTGTAAAACCATGATTTACAGGTAGTATAATCTCTTCAAGTAAGGCAAAGAGTCAATTGAAAATGGCAGCCGCTCAGGATGACTGAATCAGCCCACCTCCTCAGGCATTGTCAAAAAATGGATACTAATATAACTTGAAATACTTGTATTGAAAGATGCAGATAATTAAGAAGAGGCAGCTCACAAAAATATTTGGAGTATCTGCTACAACTATTTTAAATATTCTCTTTTACCATCTTGGCATGCCAAAAGCCACCATAAGATGAATGATGAAGATGTTCACGTAGAAACAATACCATCTAGAATGTCCATGTGAGTTTTGGACCTATGCAGAAACGACAAAGAAATTTCAACTTAACTGAAATTTTCAACTAAATTTTATGCGGTCTGAAACTTGGTTGATCATTACGAGCCTGAAGCAGGAATCTAGACTTAAAAAGGGCAGAAAACACCCCTCAGAAGTTCATGATACCACAATTGACTGTTCAGAAGTTCATGGTACCACAAACAGACATTGATTGTAAAGATAAGGATGTTTAATAACGGGAGAGTATTACGCTGGCCTGCTGAAATGGTTAAGAGAAACTGTGAAGGAGAAAAAGGAAGGAAATCTAGAACGATCTATCGGACGATCTATCGGAACGATCTAAAGGACTATCCTCCTTACAGTCAGGACTGGTTCTCTTGCAATAATCATTCGTTTCCAAAAATAAAAAACAAGTTTCACAGAAAAAAACTCGTCAACAACGAAGAGATCAAGTCTGTGATTTTGGACTATTTGAAAGCAAAGATAAAAAATACTTCATCAGAGGATTTAGTTGGTAATCGAAAGATTTGGAAAATGTATTAGGGATAAGGGGAAATATAGTGAAAAAATACTGTGAACTATTTGACTTTCCCTCGCACTTAGATACAAGTCATAACATGGCATGTACTTGTGCCCATCAAATCATGGGGAGAACAATAGAAACTATGTTTTTGCTAAGAATCAATTATTACAAATTTTTCTACTTAATTCACATTTTCTTTCACTAAACACTTACTATACAAATAACAGCACAAAATATAAAATATTAAAAATAAAGCATTGCAAAGTGAAATAAGTAAAAATAATTGCTAAGACATTTGAAATTTAGCATCGTCAGTAGTAAAAGCATTTATTATATAGTTTTTTTCTACTAAAGTGATCATGAACCACTTGTATGACCGTAGACTAATGTAGTTTTCATGAATATTTATTGATTTCAAAGTGAAATAAGTAAAAATAATTGCAAAAAGACATTTGAAATTTAGCATTGACAGCCGTTTGTCAATAGTAAAAGCATTTATTATATAGTTTTTTTCTACTAAAGTGATCATGAACCACTTATATAACTGTAAGCTAATGTAGTTTTTCTGTATATTTATTGATGTTCACTTTTGCTGAAGTGCACACTGTCTTGTTAATTCCATGTTTTATTTCACAGGTCCGCCTTGTTACATACTTTACTTAGGACTGATTTTTCAATCCTCAGATAAAGTTTATATAGAGATTAATTTTGACGTTTTGACAGTTTTTCTATGGAATATCTGTCAAAATGTTGAAGTTATCCAAAGGAATGAACTTAATATAATAAAACCTTGTTAGTAAAAGCAAAAGTGCAAGCTTTTCATTATGTATTAAATAAACCATTGTAGAAAAAATTTAACAAGGAAAGAAGTTAAAATCCGCTGGGAACAGGGAGAAAGGGCAAGAAGATTTGTAGAAATGGAGGCTGAAAACAGTCAGTGAGTATGAAAAAAGTAGCCAAGTGCAAGTCGGACTCGCACACAAATGGTTTCGTAGCACCAAACAATATTAATCTCATAAGTTTGCATTTCTCAGACATTATGAATAGCAGTTATTGCTGTGATCAGTACTGAAAATATTCCATGTCTCAAAAACTACCACATCTTACGCATACCAATTTTTGTTCAAAGTTTATTTTAAGTTCTACTATCTTAATTTTTTTCAGAATTTTACACAAGCTAGTTGAAAAGTTAGAGGTGGGGGGACACACTTTTTAGTCTTTAGAAGCACATATCTCACCAACTACGGACTTAACAAAAAGTTATTTTGAAACCACTTTATAATTTTTTAAGACCTATTTAATGATGACGCCTATGTACACTGGATTTTTTTTCATCCCTCTGTTACATATATGAAGTGATAGATTCCTAATAATATTTTTTCACAATTCGACTATGCCATTGTATAGCGGTTCATAGAAGATACCTACCACCCAAATTTCATCTATATAGTGCCAGTAGCCTACGAGTAAAATGGCTAGGATATACGAACAGATAAATAGATGGACAAACGGGTAGGATATTTCTTCCTACCCGTCTGTCCATCTAAAAGGGTTCTGTTTATGCCATTTGGCTGTGGAACTTTAAAAAGGTGAGTCGTTGTAAAAGATTATTTAGTAAAAATTAAATTATGGCAAACATTTTTTTTATGCTGGTAATTAACCAATCGATAGAAAAAAGGATCATTAAAATAAATTTTGATCATAAGGAAACTTGGGTAATCTTGTAAAATTACAAAAGTTATATATAATTACTTCTACCTTCAAAATTCGAGGTTGGTCTGCTAGTATAAATAAAGAGATAATATGCATGCAATAATTTTAATAAACCAAAAAAAACAAATAAGTTGATATTTTGTTAAATTTGATTTTATAATACAATGGTCATATTTATCACAAACGAAACACTTACTGACAGTGGGACTATGAAGCTCCAAATTGATAGCAGCCTGAATAGATCCCGATCGCCCCTTTAATTTACCAGCATTGAGACACTTCTTGGTGCCCAGCTCGGTGGAGTCGTCTGCTCTACCCTTCCAGTACATACCAAGACTGGATGCGAAACTTCCTGGGGTACTTTCAATGCCATGATACGCTTCCAGCCAAGCTTGTATGCCCAACTGCTCATGTTCCGTGATAAGGAATATTATATCTTTTGCCCAATATTTTTGCGCTGTAAATTATTTTGTGTTATATAAATGCGAAAGAACTCTCTTTTAGGTGGCAATATTAAGGAGTGTTAGCTCAACGCTACCTGGTAGCAATAGTAATAAGGCTAATAAACATTTCTAACCATTGAGTGGCCTGTCTCTTATTGGTAATTTATGATCCGTACAAATATTATAAATGTGAAAGTGGTTTTGTCTTGTTTTGTTTGTTATCTGCCTTGATACAACAAGAATAAAAATCACACTATTATATGAAGAAAATGACAAAAATAAGCTCCACAAAAGTACCATCTAAATCATTCAATGGTCATATGAGATATATTGTTTTTTTTTGTTATAAAACGGAACTCTTTGAACCAGGAGCAGGGTTAAACAAAGTGCAGGTTATGTTCCATTATATCCTCCATATAGAGATGTAACATACTAATCCATAAAATTCATCAGCCCAACAAGCCCATCGAAAAAAAATAACATAAAACTTAAAAACAGCAAAAAGACACTTATTTTGACAATACAGAACGAATGTTAGTGTCAGCCACTTAAATATAAACCATATTTAATTAAATTAGGCAAAGCCTACATATTAGAAATAAATTTACAAAGCATTAAAAAGTATTGCATAATTCATAACACTGAGTTATTTCAAAAATAATGTAGCAGTTACGATGTCAGGGAAAAAATTAACGATTGTAAAAAAAACTAAAAGCAAGCTGGATGGCTGTGGATCTGTATTTCTACAAATATCAGACAATGAAGCTGGATACTGCTCTGTAACATTAAATTGTACTTATTGAATATATTTGGCGTTAATTTTGTAGAAATTCATTATTCACAATTAAATGAAACTACGTGATGTAGTATTATTTCTACTATCTTTAATTTCTTTATCACGACCTAGGTTTCGTTGTATTACAACATCTTCAGGTGGGATATTAGCAAAGATCTTCTTTATCTATCTTTCTATCTTTGCTAATATCCCACCTGAAGGTGTTGTAATACATCGAAACCTAGGTCGTGGTAAAGAAATTAAAGATAGTAGAAATAATACTACATCACGTAGTTTCATTTAATTGTGGATTAAATTGTACGTTAAGCAAACTGATAAGTCATTGAAATAGAACCGATGACAAAGTTTTGAGATGTTTTATTACTTTCACCATATGGTGTATTTAACTTATATTTAGGTTACAATCTATCTCCGCATATTTACTAAATTTAATAAGAAAAATTAAGAAAGAAATTCTTACGTCTGGCAAACTTGGCGAATGCAAGCATGAGGGCAATACCAGCCGCTGTGCCCTTATGGTGGCTGTTAAGGGATCTGTATGGAGCTGTGAGAACCAGCGCTTCTATGGAAGATGATCTCGGAGCTCGGAGAATGCCGTACACATTCGTCCCTTTAAAGGTCTATTTTTAAAAAAAGATGTTAATTAAAGACTGTCTTGTTATCAACAAAAACGCAAATACAACCTAGTGCACAAATTGTATATTTGGTGTTGAACTTTTTCAATGTGAAATATCTAATGGTGCATTTGGCTGGGACTTAAAATATTCAGCTGGCAAGAGACTCTTTCTGACTTAATTCGGTCAGCTTCGCAACATCTCAGCTCTTTCCAACTTAATTCAGATCAGCAATGTTTCTTAGTTACTAATGTTTACAACTTTACTCGTTTATATCAGTATATTGCATTAATCCATCTTAAAATTTTAAAAGCATTTATAAAAAAAATTTTAAAAGCATTAATTTACATTTTATTATTACTAACTATTCGAATATTACTTTTTTTGTTTCCACTTTGTTCAAATCTAAAATATTTCTATATAAAAATATAAAAAAATTTGGATATTTTACGTCGGCCAGGCGTCCCTTGACGGCTCCATTTCTTTTAAAGACGTTGTTTTCAGATTTTTATATCCATTTTTGGAAAGTTAGAGCATTTCTACAAACAAGGCTTA
Organism: Druceiella hillmani; assembly: GCA_039881145.1. Classification (NCBI taxonomy): domain Eukaryota; kingdom Metazoa; phylum Arthropoda; class Insecta; order Lepidoptera; family Hepialidae; genus Druceiella; species Druceiella hillmani. The sequence goes on along the minus strand of JAYKKI010000006.1, from coordinate 44,785,860 downwards.
AAATGAAAAATACTAAATAGAATGTTAATCTCGTTCAAACTACCTATTCATTGTAATTTTACTGCACCCCATTCGATGGGGACAATAAAAAAAATGTCTTTTAATTAAAGTGAATCAATAAAAAATTGTATGCTTGTAAACCTGACTAATGTTTGTTTCTTATAATTGCTTTTAACTGTAACATAAGCTATTATAAATTAAAACATATAAAATACATCAAATGCTTTGGCTTAATATAAATTATGTAAATCTACATACATGTCCTTTGCCCAAAGGGTAATTAAGCGTAAAATTATGTGTGTAAACTTCTAAATTTAGTTGTGACATTTTTCCAACGAGCCAGGGTACAGGTATTGAGTCTTGATCTTCATATTTGTCCTGGAATTGGAAAAAACATAAAGTGAGTAGTTTATATTGAAAAAATATTTTATTTGTATATCATAATCAAAAAAGTGTTAGACTATTGATTCATTTATAATATTTGGTGATCTTTTTGCGTAGAAAATAAATAGGAGATCGCAATTTAATGCATAAAAATATTGAACATAATAAACAAGTGAATACCTTCAGTTCCTCTAAAAATTCATTGTAAAACTGTTTAGCTGAACCGTCGTCCTTAAAATCGGACCGCACCAAACCGGGTAGGAGGGCATTTTCCGAAAAATAATTTGCGTTATTGAAAGTCTTATTCCCTAACAAAATAAACCAAATCACGGCTCCGACACAGCAAATAAAGCAAATAGGTCTATGGATCTTTATCAGTATTTTCGCCCATTTCCCAGAGCCGGCATCGGGATCAGATAAAATACCCATTATTATCTATTAACCTAGAAATGTCTTTTATAAATATTAATAATTAAAGCAATACTACAATCTTTTTATTCAGCAACATGAAAGAAGTTGTTAATGAAAATGGTCATGTCAATAATTTATTTCTAAAACTGTTTTTTATTTATAATAAAATAATAAACATCAACTGTCATTAAACTGACAACTTCAACTGACACTTGAGATAACACTTCCTACTTCCTTTACACAAAAAATATTGGGAACACAGAACGTTGGAAATATTTATGCCAGTATTAAGACATCTTATTTATTGTTTAATTTGAATCAAATTATGTTTTAAAATTTGAGGTGAAATTTTAACAAGATCTTGAAAGTTAGAAATACATATTTCCTGTGTTTGTTAATTTTTTTAAATAAATGATTTTCGTCATTTTTTTTATTTGAGTATTCTCGTTCATTTTAAGTACTTATTGTTTTATATATGAATATTGTTACAAAAAAAATATTTTTAAAAATGCACAATTTGCTCCTAAAACACTTGTTTTCATGTAATATTATCATAAAAATATATAAGAAAACATTTGTTTTCTTGTATTTATGTTGAATAATAATTATTTATAATGAACGACTGAAAAATCGTTTTGAACTGGCAACAGGGAATTTTCGATATATTAGCAATTAATAGCAATATAAAAATACAATTTTTTGACATAAAAGTGTAGCGAGTACCAAGCGAGTTGACTTGAGTTAACCAGTGCAGACAGTGAATAGTGAAGTGGTTAGAACAAATTAATCGAAAAATGGCATAGGTTTAATTTATCAAAAAGACATTTGTCATAATTAGTTTCTTGGATAACAAGAAGTTAATCCTCTGTATTTCGTAATGTACTGATAAAAGGATTATTCTTAAAGATACTGCGAATCCATAATTCGCACTTCTGTGTTACATATAATTTGATTCGTGGTCAATTTTAATTCTGTTTTATGTAACCTCAACTGATCAGATTCTTAGGTTGACATAATTCTATTAAATTGTCGTATTTATTGGTTTAAAAAATAGAAATAAATTAATTTCAAAATGTATTTACGATATTGTTGTGCGCAAATTAAAAATAATTCCTACTTTATAATCGGTCTACTCGTTGGTTTTTATTTCTCAATTATATTTATTCCACTTGATAATGGCGAAGATTGTGCTAGTTTGCAAAGTATAAACGGTGATTTCCTCCGAAATGACGAAGACTATGAACCCGAAATTAAAATAAACAACAACCGCCGTTCGAAGAACCAAGTCGTTAATATACAAAGACCGAGATACTACAGTACTGAGCTTGGCATACGCGACAAATTGTTTGTTGGAATATTGACAAAGGAAGAAAACATCAATTCACAAGCGACAGCCCTAAATAAAACCATAGCTCACTTGGCGAATCAGATTAAATTCTTCATAACAGCTAACGTTGTAAAAGATAATTTAACTTTGAGTAATGTTGTGGGATTCACTGACACGAGAGAGATGCTGAAACCATTTCATCTCTTGAAGTATGTCTCTGATAATTACCTGGAGGATTTTGATTACTTTTTCATAATATCCGATGTGGCTTTCATCAATGGGCGGCGTTTATTGGAAATAGTGAATAAGATAAGTGTGAGCGAAGATGTTTACATGGGGGTTTTAGGAGGTGGAGATAGCCAATATTGTGATTTAGGTAAGTGAATTGTGTCTTATAAAAAACTATATGTACGTGTGGAACTTGGGTTATAATGGTTCCATAACACACTTGGCATATGTAGATGTTTAAGGATAAATAGTATTTCTATTAAACAAAATACAAATATTAATATTTTATTTGTCGGTACATAAATACATTGCCTAATACAATCGCAAGCATGAAATTAGGATCATTGCTATAGTTTTCTGGTATTAATTTGATTTTAACAGTTTTAGAGATAGAGGGGGCGGAGCGGTAGTAGATAATTTTGGTTTTTTAGGTAGTAGATAAATTTAGATATTTTCAAAAATACATAAAATTCTGAATAATAATTAATTTGGAATCTTTATAACTTTTTCTTCCAGTTACTCAATACACAACGTTACAAAAATGTTTTGAGTATTTATTTGCTAAAATTTCAGTATTAATATTTTTGTTTGTTAAATATTGGCATAGGGTGACCGTGGGTATAATTGACCAGTTAAGGCGGATTCTATTATAAATCACTATTTTTCTCAAATATGAAATAAGACACAATCTTAATTATTTTTATGTATCATCCCATTTAGATGTTTAATGTAATAAAGAAATAACTTTTAATTTTTTTCTTACAGACAATTAGTTACAATTTTTTTTTGTCAAATTACCCCTATGTTTCTAAGTTTGACCAGAAGATTTCAATGTTTGACCAGTTGATGTTCCAGTGGTTGACCATGTAAATAAAACTACATATTACTTAGAAAATTATGTTTATATTGCAGCAATATATGTATATAACATATTATTACATAGTAACATCAAAACAGTCTCATATGTTTTTATTTTAAGTAAAAGTTTAGAGGTTTTCTATTAAAGCATGAACTTAGCTTTATAAGTCTTTGGATATTTATGAACATTAAATAACATATACCTACCTATATTATTATAAAAAGTATATCATAAGATCAGAACAGTCTCATAAAAATCTTCATTTCAATTAAACTTAAAGTATATATTTTATGTATCTAATCAACTTAGTTTTATTAATTATCTTTGGAGAGTCTTAGGTAATCATACTTTTAAATTATCAATATAGCTATTCAAGGTTTTGGCAAATATTTTGCCATTTCTTCAATTTTGTAAAATCCTCTTGCATTCACAATACAAGGAGGCTCTATGACCTCAATTATATCTTCATTCTTGTACCATATGGCATCCGGTTTATCAGGCCATTTAAATGTGTTTGGCGTGGAAAGCACCATAACACTCACCTTTTTATAATCACTCTCGCTTCGTTTTATGACTCCAGGAAAATATTCTCCTTCATATTTCACGATTACATACTTTCCTACTTCGTACTTATCCTTCCGCTTCTTAGTAGATTTATTACTACCTTCAGCAACTTTAGAAAGTACTTCTTCATCTTCGGAGTCGCTAGAATAAATAACAGTTTTGCGTTTTTTGGCTAATTTTTGTTTAGGTTTTTGACTTTTTTTTATCTTCAGCTTTTGATTCATTTTCCTCTTTTCAGCCCGGGCTAACTTCTTTTCTTCCTTATCTTGCTTTTCTATGTCTTTAGCTTCCCAGTATTTTATCCACTCTTCAGACGATATAGCATCAGGAAACTTTGTTTTGCTCTTTTTTTTGCAGCATTTCATTGGGGACTCAGTAGGCCACATAATAGCATCACCAAAAGCTGGACTTATCGGGACAACATGAATTTTCACTGGAACTTTCGACTTGGTAGATGTTTTTTGTGGAGTTTTATTACCACTCTGAATGTTTATTTGAAGATCTGAAGCATTTTCTAAAGGTTGATTCCCTGAAACCTCATCTTCGGATTTACTTTGCTCGTCAAGAGGTTCAGCACCAACAGGGATATTTTCTAGATCATAATCAATGATTCCAGGCATATCATCAGTTGACTCTGACTGTTGCTGTTCCAGAGAGTTTTTTGTAACTGGATCAATCAAACAAGGTTCGGAGTCGTGCTGATTTTCATCAGGAATTAGGTTCTCAACTGACTTAAGGATTGGGTTAGAGATATTGTTTTGCCCTTCCATTTGACCGTTTTTTTCTTGATTTGTATTGGGACACTCCATAGGCTTGACAAATGGACTTGGGTCAACATTTTCTAGATCATGCATTTCAAATTCTCCCCTTTCTGGTTCTTCAGATTCATGTTCGTTGAGAGCATTTGCCACAGAAGTAGAAGATTCAAACTCAATATCAGCTGGTCGTCCTGAAAGCACTTGATTTTTAAGTTTTCGCCACACGTAAAACAATTCTTTGGCAGATATATCTCCTTGCCAATCTTCATCTCCTTGTGCTCGAAACTCCAGTGCCCTTCCTTTGCGCATTAATGACTCCACATACAAAAGGTGCTCAGGACCCACTTCCACAGGCTTGTTAGCAGCTTCATGCCTGGTTTTGTAGTTAATGCATCGACTGTAGTCAATCGCGTTAGCGTCAAATGGGTAGAGACCACATTTACGAAATCCATTGCTTATTGTTGAAGCTGTGGCTGCTTCGAACGCTTCTTCCAGCAAAGACGCAAACAAAGTTCGTGTTAATACTTTTATGCCTGTTTTGAGTTTGTATTGTTGGACTACAGATCCCCAATTGTTTTTTAAAGGTCTGAAAACGGAGACATCAGCTGGTTGTAAAATGTGTGTCGAGTTTGGGTACAATGCGTACAATATTATGCCGTTTTCGTTGCAAAGTTTTGAAACCTCAGCGCTAACGTGGGACCGGTGACCATCCACTAGCAACAAAACAGGGAACTTAGTCCCGTCTCTGTGCAAAGCAGGAAGCAGTGTGTTAGCTACGTATCCATGAAACACTTTGCAAGTCATCCATCCATTTTTTGATTTACCCACTGACCAGTCTTTGTTAATGTTTGCTGCTACATGCCGAGGTATTCTTTCATATGGATAAACTATAGATGGTGGCAAGACTTTTCCTGAAGCTGCAAATGTCCCCAAAACTGTTATACTCTCTTTTGAGTTTTCTGATATACCATAAAGGTTTTTCATGCCTGTGGGACCTAGGACTGTTCCACTAGAAAGATTCGTTTTAAAACCGGCCTCGTCACAGTTAATTATCCTGTCAGGATCATCCAAAATGTCTAAAGCATTTTCATATTCTAAGTAATCATGCAATCCGGAATGCCAGTTCCTGATGTCCTTTTCCGTAACTCTGCTGCGTGCAATATCTATGTTTTCTGAATTTCGTTGACTTATCTCTTTATGTCTTTTAAGAAATCCTTCCATCCAAGCTCTTCCTGGCAAATTGTCTTTAAAAGGCGTTGGCCTTTTATCGTTACTAATAATATCATGAACTGTCTGTGCTAAGTTATTTTTGTTAATAGGAAAGCCTTTATGTGCCATTGCTTTAATCCAGCGAACAAGTAGATTTTCTTCTTCGGTTGTAAGAATTGTTGGAGGCCCCATTTTTCGAATTAACGGAGTTCGAGACTTTATTTTGTTTATAATGGTGCTATGTGGTATCCTATATTTTCGTGCAGCTTCCCTTATCTTTGCGCCATCTCCAATTTCCCGAAGTGCGAGATCTAAACTTTCTTCGCTATACTTGAAAAATATTTTTTTTGGTGGCATTTTACACACCCAGTACCTGAAAAAGGATTTTTCATCTGATAAGCTTTGAAGCTATAGAAAATTAATGTGAAAACTTATTACACCCTTCATTCTTAAGTTAATAAATTTGAGTTTGGTCAAACACTAGAGCTGAAATAATGTTAAGTGCTCCAGTAATTGACCATCTGGTCAACCATTGGCTACAATTAAGTAAAGAAAAAAATAAATATACACAATCAAATTACTAATCAAACACAACTTATTTCCGTTAAACTTTTGAAAAAGTGTATATTTTCAATAATTGACCATTTTGGTCAATTATTGAAAATATACACTATTTCGTATGTCAATAGTTGACCAGCACGAAATGTCACGAAATAGTAATTAAATTATGAAAAATTACATAACAAACACGATCTACACACATCTCTCTACATTTTAAACATAAATTTTGCATACAGCACAAACATTGAACACAGATTTAAGTGGATTTAAAACATACCTGACACGAGCTCCTTACTGCAGGCTGGAAAAAATGGCGACTGTTTGCGTATCTCTCACAAAACTCACAAAATGGAGGTTCGATGTAGTGACAGCTGTCCTTGAACGCGATTGGTCGTTCACTCAATAGTGCCAACATAATTGAGAATACCATAGACAATGACCCGTCAATTAGAAAACTTAATATTGGCGCTTAAATTAAAAATTGGTCAATTACCCATGCATGGTCAATTATACTCACCGTTATCCTATATACCGATTAAAGTACTTGTATCACTTTGCCAAGTTTCAAGTTTCTATATCAAAATGTATCTTATAATAATCCCATTTTTTTTTGAGGGATGGATTCATAAAAATTAAAAAAGCAGAATTTTCCTTAATAAAGTTATGTTTGGCTTAAAAAATTTCCACTCAGTATTGGAGTTCAAATATAAAAATATTTTTGAATTAAAATTAACCACTCGTGTGCCTAAGTTGTTGATTTGACTTTGCAATATATTTGATAAGACAGAGAGTGAGCGATACAAATACTTGGCTGGCAACGGCTAGCAAATACACAGTGAATTAACTAATTTTCGTTTCTTTACCGGAACACAGAAACTAAGTCATTTGGAACTACATAAGATTAATTTACAATGGTAAGAATAAAAAAAAAGTTTGAGAATTTTGGGGTAGGTAAATGTGATCCAAAAATCTCATAGTTTTTGAGAAATTTTCTTTTTAGTTACGAAAAATTTATTTATGCGACGAAAAATTGTAATTAATGTTTGAAAATAGTTTAATGGAAATACTCTTAAATAAAAAGTTTTGTATGTAGGTGTACAGAATAATCATAGAGCAAACAAGTTTTTTTAAAATGTTTCATGAGAGGTGAAGACAAATAAACCTATGTTTTTCACCACACTAGAAATTTACTGGCTGGCCACGCCTGCGCAGCAGAAAAAGATGTCTACCGTCTCGTTGCTGTTGTTGCATTCTTCGACAGCGCTCGATTCTAGGGATTATCTTTTTCTACTATAACTCTGAAAACTCTGCTTGCTACTCTTGATGCAAAATCATTCAACCATGTTTGTGACAAAATACGAATTTGGATGATGTAGTAAAATTTATATTTTTATTAATGTGATACACACATTGCCTCCTTGCGATGAAAATTTTGTTTAGCGGAATCTACTCTAGACCGTTCACTTGTTAATTAATTATAAATCCAGAAATAATATTACAAGAATAAAAAAGAAACACTCAAATATGGGTCGAGTTTCTTGTCAATAGCATGCCATATACGGGACATTACACAAGTTGTGATTTAATAAGTTGAACTGTTGTATATTCAAATTAGCAGAAATTAGACAAAGAAAGAATAAAGTGCTTTCACTTGAAAGTTAATTAGTGTAATATTACGCACGGCGTAACGGTGTCTTTATGTCTAATTTTCCATTCGCCGTCTGTATTTCTAATTTCCTTGAAAACGTTTGGTTCCCAAATCTAAGCAATTTTCTTTTAATGTTGGTATAATTAATCATAAGTATTTTAAAATTTATCTATTACATTTGCGGTCTACAACTTGTTCGCTCTATGATGGGACTAAGGTTACTATTATGTTAATTAACATAATTTTAACATTTCTCGTTTGGATATAATTAATAAAAAATTTGTGTAGAGATGAGTACCGATTATACTTCCAGTCTGTTTTTCTTTAGTGAAGGTTACAATATTGTATGTGGGTGTAAAGATTATTAAGGTGTAAGAGAACCTTAGCTTTTAAGATTTGGACAAGTTACAACTAAAGAATAAAATTATTGTAAACAATATTATCTTAAGAGTATTTTACCAAATGAAAGCTTAAACGGAAAATCTACAAAATTTATGTACTTGTTTATATATTTGGTCTCAGAAAGTTTGACAATATTTTTGAGTTTAAATCTTTGCTCCATTGTGTGACAATTCTTGATCTGTGTGATCTCCATATTCTTTTGCTGGTTTTTATTACTTAAACAATTCACGCAGACCTTACTATACTGTCGTTTACGTTTATCTGGCTGTGGCTTGGGTTTCTTCATCTAGAAATGTGGCATTTTAAACACTGTTTGTATTTGGTATGTTATAAATTAATAATTTATATTTGTGTATGTTGGAATGTTATGGAATGCATTGGATACCCACATGGGAAATGCGCTATCATCAACATATGAACACTTTAAAAAATAATTTTAAACCCCTAACTTCACTTACGGTATTATCCTTCCAATTATATTCTGTTTCCATCACGTCTCGTCTTCTTTTGTCGCAACTTACCGAGTGTATGTATTTTTTTTAATTTTTATCGCAATTTTTTTTGTTAGTTTGTACGGTTACCATAAATATTTATTTTAATTTATTTGTTATGGTTGATTGGAGGAGAATGTTCATTTATAGTATATAACATAATCATAAAAAAACTAAATGGATTAAATAAATTTATAATTGCAACAAGTCCGAATCAATATATTGGATGACGTCGAACAGATGCTGGTATCCTCATCAGTAACTCGGTTCTCAAGAAAGTGCATGAAAATCTGGATTGGTGCGTGCGCAATTCTTATTCGCCGCAGCACTTTGAGAATATTGGACGCTGCGTGATGCATAGCACTAGCTTGAAATGCAAGGATCAAATACAGGTTTGTTCTTTATTTTGTCAAAATTAAGTAATTTGTACCCCTGAATTCGTTACTAGTTACATTACTAACATATTCGTAATTTTAGAAGATCTAGTCCCAACATATAATTTAACAGGCTATGAAGTGACAATTGACACGCCAACTCAAAAATGTTATGCTCTTGGAAGCATATCAGAAGAAATATAATTCATTTTAGAGTAAATATAGCAGAAATATTTACTAAAAGCGATGAAGTATTCATCATCATCATGAAAAGCAAAACAGCCTTCTGCAGGCCAAGGCTGACTCGCTGATTCTCCTTCATCTAATGCGATGGCCCTTCTAACCCTGTCTAATGCAATGGCCCTCCGCCGGTTGACTCCCATTAGTTGGAGGTCCTTTTCAATGTCATCTAGCCAACGTGTTTGTGGTCATCCTTGTCGCCTAGTACCCTCAATCTCAAAAGAAAAAGTCACTTTTTTGGCAGGAAAAATATCAGCATATCTGTAAAGATGGCCAAGCCACCTAATACGTGATGCTTTTATGGTTCTCACAATATCGGTTCCGCCGTATTTGTCATATTCTGTAGATTTCATAGTTGTGAATAGTTCTCCACATGTTGTTTACTTGAATAGTTCCAAAAATCCCTCCCAAAATGTTTCTTTCGAAAATGAGTAGTTTTTTCCCTCTGCTTTATTGAGGGTCCAGCATTCACTTCCATATAGAAGTATAGGACTGATTAAAGTTTTATACGTGCCTAACTTAGTCCTAATAGAAATAAATTTGGACTTGAATTGGTTTCTAAGGCCATAAAAACTTCTGTTAGCCATGAAGGTTCTGTTGTTTATTTCCAATTTTAGATCATTGCAACATGAAATCCGAGTCCCCAAATACTTAAATTGTTTTACAGTTTCAAAAGTGTAATTTTGTATCTTCGGAGGAGATAGATCAGGAGTTTTATTTGTTGATATTTAAAAATTTTGTTTTGTCTTCATTAATAACAAGTCCCATCTCCTCTGCCGCACTTTCAAGCACTACAATAGCGTCAATAACTGAGCGTTTTGATTTTCCTATGATATCAATATCGTTAGCAAAAGCGAGAAGTTGGATACTCCTTTGCAGGATTGTGTCACTTGTGTTCCTTCCAGAGTCTCTAATGGACTTTTCCAAAGCGATCTTGAATAGTAGACAAGAAAGGAAATCTCCCTGATGAAGTATTACATTTCATAAATTGAATTTATGTTTATATCACAGTAAATATGGTAGAAATAAATCTTTCTATAGTAGAAATAAATTTTAGTAGTTTTTCTCAGTAGATAATATTTTAAAATTTTTCATCCGAATGCTGTTTTATTTTTTCTTTTTGTTTCTGTAATCAATGCTTTCCAAATAATACTTTTGTTCCTTCCCGTCTATTTCAAGTAGCCTTAAAATAGTCTAGTAAAAAAAGAAAAAGTGTTTGATATGTGATTTTGTTTTCTCGTATTATACATGTTAATCTTATAATATATTATATGATGTTAACTATTGGATGACATAAGTTATAAGATTTGGTATGTTAGGTTAGTTAGATTCAGATGTTATTTTTCATTTTTTGAGAACTTCTGCTAATAAACTTAATTCATCAATTAACCAATGTTGAATTGTAATTTGTGGAACGCTTTTAATTTTGTTAATGGAATATTCATTTTATGCACTACCCTCTCTAGAATAATAGAAGTCAATAATTTTAACCGGTAGAGTGCCGACGAGCGCCATCGCGCTTGTGCGCGTACTAACTAAATTTGCCACGAGCGTGATGGCGCTAGTGAAATCAGTTGCTGTTTAGCGTGTGATAGGGGAGGTCGCTCGCACGGATCGCTAATTTTTTATCTTAGTACGTGTTACATAAAGTTCAAATTATAATATTATTAGTAAGTACAATATAAAAAGGATCCAGGAAAAGAAAATTTTTATCCCATAATGTCCCATAATGATGTGAAGAAAGTGATAGTGGGAGTGACATTGTGGTGCACTCACTATTTGGCGTAATGTAAATTTTGAGTGATAGTGATAATAGTGACGATAACAATTATTTTGCTGATATGGAGGATGTGCCGAACTGCGAAAATGACGATGTGACCTTGATTTCAGTTTTTGTTATAATTTTTGTTCACAATATATATTTCCATAATTTTCTTTGTATTTTATTATCCTTGTACAAGTTTTTATTAAGAAAACACTGAAAAAATAGAGATAAAGTTTTTTACAAGGAGTAATGACAAGGGTAAATGACATCAAAAACAAAAGATTTCTTTGGCATTTTCATTGTTTATTTATTTTTTTAAATTTTTTTATTTATTTTCTTTTTATTAGTATATATGAGTAAAAAACAATGGCACTAAAATGGTTAAGTATCTTTCATGTTTCCTTAAGAACGTGAAATGTAAAGAAGCTACTACAAAAATATTTTTTATTCTCATAGAATTTAACCACTAGCAATGTCATTCAATAAATGCGCATAATTAATTATAAACTAAATACCTCAGTTGCTTGCATTTATTTAACTCTTTACCTGTAAACATAGCCTCGATGTGCGTGATCCAAGATCATCATATGAAGAAGGGAACAGCACCAAAAGGCAGTTTATGCAAGAATTATTTGTACAGAACAGCACTTATAGATGCCGTACATCTACTTTTAAACAGTTGCTTGCGACTATACATGTTGCTTTTTTTGTGTATTAATCTGTTTTAAATAATAACCCGTAACTAAGTACATTCATCTCGTAACCGACTTCAAAGAAAGGAGGTTATCAATTTGACCTGTATGTATAAAGGTTTGTATGTAGATATGTTCTCGAAAATCTCGAGAACTGCTAAATGTATCTTGCACACGCACACACACGCGCCCACGCACGCGCACACGCACACACCCGCACGCACGCACGCACGCACACAGACACACACACACAGACACAGACGCACAGCAGACACACAGACACACACACACACACATTCAGTGGCAAAGTACAGCCTGTATTACTAGAATATTAAATTATTTTTAAATATATTTGTATTATAAATATTAAAATTTTTAAATATATTTGTATTATGAATATTACATTATTTATATATTTTATTAAAAAATATGCTTAAAACTTAATTTCAAAATAAGAGCCATCTAGCAGGGTGCAGAGGAAATGCTTATCAAACTGATAGTTATCAATGAAACTAAACGCATTTATACTTATTTGCTTTTTATTAAATCAATAACTGTAATGATTCAAATAAACGTAGAAAAGTTATATAATATCCTCTAACACTGGCCATGAATCTTAAAGCATTTTTTATATCGTAATATTATTAGAATTATGAAATAAGTTATTTTTACGTTTCATTCAAGAATAGTTAGTGTGTAATATAGTGTTTATAAGTAAAAATGTGTCATTCCTAATATAGTTTAGTACCCATGTCTATAACTCATCTAGTGAAGGCGTTCATACAGTGGTTTCCTTGATTAATCAAAGCTATGTATAGCACATAAGATATTAACATGTGTAGTGCCCTGATTGGACAACTACCAAAAACGCACAGGCGCGACTGTTGGGTGCAATGTATTAAAATAAGTTATTGCCTTGTTTTCAGGGTCAGAAGTTTTCTAGTGTCCGTTTGGCGTCTGATTGGAAACCTTCTGCAAATCTGGTGGATGTTATAACTGCTTATCCTGTAAACAATCCAGATCATACATACCGATTGCATGCATACGTTTCGAAGGTATTTATGTCAAATTTTAATGATTATTGTTTATCTCATGTGTTACTGTCGATAATTTTAAAACAGTTCTCTTGTCTATTTATTTACATACTGTCCAGTATATAAATAAATAGACAGAGAGGATGAGGTTGTGGTAATCATTCTGTACTGAGATCATGCTAAATTATTTAGTGCATTCGATTGAAGTATTTTGCCTAATTCATGGTTACCTTAATCTCTATGTGAAGTAATTCATAGTTACTTTAATCTCTATGCACATATATATAAAATTGTAACATAGTCAATTCTGTAAATGTATATATTAATTTTTATATTATATTTTAAAAATAGTGATTGATTTAGCTTGAAGAATGATAATAGAAGTCTGGAACCCAGGTTTTAGGAGTTTTGCCTGTATGTATATTAATTTGATTGTTAATTACGCGAAATCTACTTGGAGGATTTTGTTGAAATTTGGTGTGCTAATAGTTTATACCCAAGAGCAATATGTGAGTGAAAAAAAAAACAAAAATTCAACTAACTTTGCTTATTCTGAATTTCACAGGAACAAATTTGTAGACACAGCTAGTAAGTAATAAACTTGCTAAGTGTGAGTACAAACTCCCACTACAAGTACACATTTAGATACTAATAAATATTTAAGGGTAGTGTTTCTGTTAAACTATTTACAAATATTCAATTTTGGGGTTCAAAAAAGGAAAAAGGAATCCTTATAAGATCACTTCGTTGTCTGTCTGTCTGTGAAGACCCTTATTCTCAGGAATGCGTGGAGGTATCAAGTTGAAAATAATATCTAATACTTAGGTCTACGGCCCCATAGAGCTGTAAAACATCAAGCTTCTAAGTCAACTTAATAAAAAAAACCTTAAAAATAAGTTCTCACACCATAAATAAAGGAAAAAATTCGAAAATTGTTAATTTGTAGTTAGTCACGTAAAAAAAATATATTTTAAATATACGCTCGTGAAAGATATGGTAGACAATGTTTTTCCTTCCGGCCATTTATGCTGCCTATTTTGACACTCACAAATAAATCTAAACTTATAGGCTACTTCCCATTAAACTAGAATCTTGAAATTTCACAAGAACCAAGGTATCGCAGCACAAGTCAAAAAGAAAAAAATCTGAAAAAATTTAATTGAATATATTTTTTTCATAGGCGTGAAAGATACAGGAAAGATACAGGTGTCAGATTTCAATGTTTGAAAAATTGTAAAAAAAAAATTACACCTCTAATACAAAGTAGGTTTATTTTAACTTTATAACAACAAATACGGATTTCATTTTTTAAAAACCAAGTTTTCCAAATGGCGGCCATCGAGTCTGACACACTCTTCGAGTCTAGCACGCATGTTTGCAAATACGCGTTTGCAGAGCGACTATCCTACTGACTTCGGCTCAAATATTTTCTTTAAGTTGTGTCACATTTATGGACACATTAGCAGTGTGAGCTGTGGCCCCGTCCTGCTGAAACCATGTGTTTTGGTTGAAGGATGGACTATTCTGTAGTTCTACTCTGAAAAAGTCATTTAACATCTGGGCATATCTCTCCGAATTCACAGTTACAGTTTGGCCACGTTGATTTTCAAAGAAATAAGGCCCTATGATTGCAGATGCAGACATGGCACACCAGACTGTTATTTTAGGCTTATGTAAAGGCTCTTGATGTATTTGTCTTGGGTTGTGGACATCCCAGTAACGAAAGTTCTGCTTATTCACATATCCTCCAATGTGAAAGTGAGCTTCGTCACTAAAGAATATGTTGCCCCGTCCGGGTAGCAGTACGAAATCTCAACAACATCACCTCCGCGTAAGTTTTTCTTAATTCCAAGTCAGAATCGTGTAAATCTTGAACAATTTGAATTTTATATGGATGGAACTTGAGCTTTTTTCGCATTATTACCTGTAAAGTTGATTTCGGAATTCCCAATATCGATGAACGTGTACGCAATGATAAACGGGGATTTTCAACGACAGAAACCATAACACGCTCGACATTTTCATCCGTGGCTACAAATGGTGTAGGTCCTGGCCTGGGCCTATTTAATATTGATCCTGTAGCTCTGAACCTTGCTACCTATGACTGAATGAGGTTGATCGATGGTCCATCACGTAATCGACGAATACTGTAACGATTATTAATTTGACGGAGTGCTATAGACAGCGAAAATCCACTTGAAATGTATGCATCGACGGCAAAAGCGCGGTGCTCTCCACTCCACTGTTCCATGGCTACTAAAACATCCGCACCGCTTGCGCTTCTAACGACGCCCCCCGCGCCCCTCTTATGTGTTGCGTTCAGAAACTATGTTTGTTCAAATTTGAAATCTGCCACTGGACATTTGAGAAATTAAAATTTTGTAAATAGTTTATTAGGAATATTATGTACCATTAAATGTCGTTGAAATAAAATGTTGAAGTTACTTATCAGGGAAAAATGAAATAGTTTATTAATTACTTAAGCCTGTCTAGTATTTGACATGCTTATGCGTATGTTCAGCGCCAAATTGTGCAAATATGTTATGCAGGATGAATCCATAGATATTAACGCTCTGAGCTCTTGAACAGTTGTTATTTAAAATTGTTGTAATAAAATGTTTAATTACTTATCAGGGAAAAATTAAATAGTTTATTAAGTATTCAAACCTGCCCAGCATTTGACATTCTTATGTGTATGTTAAGTGTCAAATTGTGCAAATATGTTATGCAGGATGAATCCATAGATATTAATGCTCTGAGCTTTTGAACAGTAGTCATTCCTTAGCACTTGAACAGTTGTTATTTAAAATTGTTGTAATAAAACATTTAACTGATATAACAGGGGAAGATGAAATACTTTATTAAGTACTCAAGCCTGCCTGGCATTTAACATGCTTATGTTCAGTGCCAAATTGTGCAAATATGTTATGCAGGATGAATCTTTAAATATGAATGCTCTGAGCTCTTGAACAGTAGTAATTTAAAATTGTTGTAATAAAACATTTTACTTATTTAACAGGGGAAAATGAAATAGTTTATTAAGTACTCAAGCCTGCCCGGCATTTAACATGCTTATGTTCAGTGCCAAATTGTGTAAATATCTTATGCTGGATGAATCTATAGATATTAATGCTCTGAGTTTTTGAACAGTAGTCATTTAAAATTGTTGTAATAAAACATTTTACTTATTTAACAGGGGAAAATGAAATAGTTTATTAAGTACTCAAGCCTGCCCGGCATTTAACATGCTTATGTTCAGTGCCAAATTGTGTAAATATCTTATGCTGGATGAATCTATAGATATTAATGCTCTGAGTTTTTGAACAGTAGTAATTTAAAATTGTTGTAATAAAACATTTTACTTATTTAACAGGGGAAAATGAAATAGTTTATTAAGTACTCAAGCCTGCCCGGCATTTAACATGCTTATGTTCAGTGCCAAATTGTGGAAATATCTTATGCTGGATGAATCTATAGATATTAATGATCTGAGCTTTTAAACAGTAGTCATTTAAAATTGGTGTAATAAAACATTTAAGTTTTTAACAGGGGAAAATGAAATTGTTTATTAAGTACTTAAGCCTGCCCAGCATTTAACATGTTTATGTGCATGTTCAGTGCCAAATAGTGCAAATGTCTTATGCTGGATGAATCTATAGATATTAATGTTCTGAGCTCTTGAACAGTAGTCATTTAAAATTGTTGTAATAAAATATTTCAATTTTTAACTGGGGAAGATGAAATAGTTTATTAAATACTCAAGCCTGCCCAGCATTTGACATGTTTATGTGCATGTTCAGTGCCAAATAGTGCAAATGTCTTATGCTGGATGAATCTATAGATATTAAATCCATGATCTCTTGAACAGTAGCCATTTAAAATTGTTGTAATAAAACATTAAGTTACTTAATGGGGAAGATTAAATAGTTTATTAAGTACTCAGTAGTAAGTAGCCTGTCTAGCATTTGACAAACTTACATATTCTGACAAAACAATTTTCAGCTATACCTCGACGTAGTGGCAGATGAGATTCTAAACCTACGTTCATATCTCGTGCGTAATCTCGCCAAGCACCCGGCTGGTTTTCGAAACGCTACATGGCCCGGCGGTTTGAAGACTGATGCGGGATTGGCTGCGCCGACGCCTGCCACGAGGTTTGATCATAAACGGTGGACGAGTTTCAATGAGACGCACGCACTGCTTCCCACTGACCACACTGCCATTGAGAAGTTGAGAGGAAGTTGGAAGGAAGATGTTGATGTGAGTCCCATGTCTATGTTTTTAATGTTGTAGCTCCTATTAATGTTTCCTGTAATTTTTCAGAAATTTGAGTTAGATGTGTATTACCCATAGTCAGTTTTTTCATTTATCCCAATAAATAAGAATATTTTATCAATATATAGTTTTCTCCATGGTTCTGGGCATGGCGAAGTTATGATGTTCACAATTTCCAGGATTGATGTTGTATTTGCATATACGTTTCAGTTAAGATCAGATAAAGATCTATATCTTTATTAACAATTGATATCATAAGAAAGAGAATGAAGTAATGAGTCTAATAGTTGCTTGTTCGTCTACGGTGTGCAGTTATTTTTACCGCTATGGTTTTTCTCCGCATAAGATGCAGACAGAACTGAGAGGACTAACCAAAAATTTGACCATGACATAGATTTTTATTAGGATTAGTGATTTTTTTAATTTCATTAAATTATTGTTTTGTTTTTTTATGGTGATAACAAAACTTGCATTTTCTAAAGATTTTCCTTTATAAACCTTTTTTTTTACGGAAATGAAGAATTTTTTTTCATTTTTTAAATATTTTTTTCATGTTCTTTCATTTACACTCATAACTACACACGTAAGGTGCTTCAATTGTATTGTAACTACATTTGTTCTCTATGTAAGTAAAAAATTTATTTACAATAAAAACAATACTTTCAGAGTTGTATATTATTTTATTGATATACACAGTGGTATATTGACAACGTGAAGCAAAGAAAACAAGCACAAATTATTAATATAAATTAATTCGCAAGCTTTTTAGTCTTTTATAATTATACTAGTTTTTCCACATAGCATTATCTTAATTATATTGTTTTCTCCCCACCGTCATGAAACACCTCCGTTTCGTTCCACAAACGACATTGGTCATCATCATTGAAGGTATATTGGGGGGAATATATCCGATGATCAGTAAATAAATAAGCCGATCTCTCCATCAATACCTTGCGCTGTTTAGTGTTAATCCATCAATATCTTGCGCTATTGTAGTAGTTTAGTGTTTTCTGACTTCTGTTACAGTGCTACTACTCTGCCCCTATAGATTGTAACGTGATGATATATAGCCTGTAATCTTCCTCAAAGTATGGGTTCTTTAAAACAAAAATAAATTGGATATTGTTTCATGTTATTTTCCAAACTTGAGTTAGATGTGCATTACTCATAGCCAATTTTTATGCTTTTAATCCAAAAAAATAATATTGTATCGGGGTAACAAGTTTTCTTCATTGTTCCGGGCATGAAGAAGTTGTGATCTTCACAATTTCAAGGAATTGACATTGAATTTCGTGTTCGTGCAGCATGTTCCAGAGACTAACGCGAACAAACAAATAAGCAAACTTCTTTGTTTTATATATAGAATAGATGAGATCTAAATTCTTACGATGTAAGATTAAAAATCATCTCAAAATTAATTATTAAAACTAAATGGGAATACGTATTATGTTATAACACGTTAATTTTTTTCTCAACGATGCTGTGAGTATTGAGACAACATAACATACACAAAGTAATGAAATCAAAATTAAACATAACTTGCTACTATACCAAAGCATTTTTGAGGAACTTGTACATTCCTTCTGACTGGTTCATTATAACAGTTATTATTTTTTCAGCTTATTCTAGAAGCGGTATGGGAGCATAGCAGGACAGCATGGCCCACTCTAGAACCAGCGGGTCTGGTAGAGGGTCAGTGGATTTTTGACCAAGCGCGAGCTCTGCGTTATTTGCTGCTGCTCCGTTTCAAGGATAGAGAGACAGGAGGTTATGTGAGTGGCGATTTGTATTATCCCCCCATAGCACCATGACAGTGGCTTGGCATCGGCATTGGTTTTTCTATGGAATGAAATATTTAGAAAATTTACATTATATAATTCTTCAGAAGATAACAAACTGTTGGGAAAAATTGTTCATTTCACACGAATTAACATGAGTAAGGTAACATTTAATAATTTGTTAGTAACTCAAAAAAAGTTAATTTTATTAATTCAATTGATTTGATAATACTATCTCAATCAATGTGACAATAATTTTGATATCATTTTTTAAATAAAAAATGTAAAATGTAAAAGTTATGTGACAGACACTGTTATTACAGCTGTTATAAAGCAGAACGTCACTTCACATTGTATCACTTGCACACTCATATACAGACACATGTTATGTATTTTTTATGTGCGGCGTATATGATACGATGTGCTTATTAACACTGTCCGGTAAAAAAATGACCTATATCTGTAGTTTGTTTGAGAAACTGCTTGCATTTGTATAATTTTATTTAATAGTTACGTGACATTAAAATATTTTAAATTTAATATTAAAATCAATAGTAGAACAAAGTATTGTATGACAGCAATGGTTGAGAATGACTGTGCTAGGGATTCAAAAGTATGGCCAAAAGAAGTTTAAATTCTAATAATACTTCAGTATTAGTAAAGATGCAATGATGACATACATCCGTGTAAATTTTTTATTGACTCATAATTCTTGGCATAGAGAACCAGGTGTTCTCTATTTTGCTGGGTAATTTCTGCAAACATAGTAGCTACACGACTTATATTATATATGAATTGTAACCGTGTTAGTGCCATTGTTTTTTACTCATATATACTTAAAAATGCCAAAGAAATCTTTTGTTTAGATGTCATTTACCCTTGTCTTGAAAAAAAAACTGTGTCTCTTCCAAAAATTATCCAATTTTAATAATTTTTTCGGTGTTTTCTTAATAAAAACTTGTACAGGGATAATAAGACACTCTAACGTTTTAATTTCCTTCACCTGGAAAAAGCATAATCATCATTTCTTTGTATGTGTATCTATCAAACATACCAAAATAACGTAGCTATAACATACAATTCAATAGAAAATGTAAGATTTTAAGTACCATTCCTATAGTTACTATCCTTATTTATTTTATACTGATTGTAACTGTACTACCATTCCTGTAGTTACTATTCTTATTTATTTTGTACTGATTGTAACTGTACTAACATTCCTGTAGTTACTATTCTTATTTATTTTGTACTGATTGTAACTGTACTAACATTCCTGTAGTTACTATTCTTATTTATTTTGTACTGATTGTAACTGTACTAACATTCCTGTAGTTACTATTCTTATTTATTTTGTACTGATTGTAACTGTACTAACATTCCTGTAGTTACTATTCTTATTTATTTTGTACTGATTGTAACTGTACTAACATTCCTGTAGTTACTATCCTTATTTATTTTATACTGATTGTAACTGTACTACCATTCCTGTAGTTACTATTCTTATTTATTTTGTACTGATTGTAACTGTACTACTATTCCTGTAGTTACTATTCTTATTTATTTTGTACTGATTGTAACTGTACTAACATTCCTGTAGTTACTATCCTTATTTATTTTATACTGATTGTAACTGTACTACCATTCCTGTAGTTACTATTCTTATTTATTTTGTACTGATTGTAACTGTACTACTATTCCTGTAGTTACTATCCTTATTTATTTTGTACTGATTGTAACTGTACTACCATTCCTGTAGTTACTATTCTTATTTATTTTGTACTGATTGTAACTGTACTAACATTCCTGTAGTTACTATCCTTATTTATTTTATACTGATTGTAACTGTACTACCATTCTTGTAGTTACTATTCTTATTTATTTTGTACTGATTGTAACTGTACTAACATTCCTGTAGTTACTATTCTTATTTATTTTATACTGATTGTAACTGTACTACTATTCCTGTAGTTACTATTCTTATTTATTTTGTACTGATTGTAACTGTACTACTATTCCTGTAGTTACTATCCTTATTTATTTTGTACTGATTGTAACTGTACCACCATTCCTGTAGCCACTAACCTTATTTATTTTATAACGTTTGTAACTGTAGTACCATTTCATCAGTTACCATCCTTATTGATATTACACCGGCTGTAACTGTAGTTTCAATTCAGTATTTACCATCCTCATTGATTTTATACTGTTTGTGAGTGTAGTACAAATCAGTAGTTGCCATCGTTATTAATTTTACCCTTGTTGTAACTGTAGTAATAAAAAATCATCAATGTGTGCGTGATGGACCACGTGACAGGAATGTAACTTCTATCATAGTTTTGTTTTGCTTTATTAACACATGGTTAAAAACATTAGACATAATCTAAGTTGGATGTGGCCATACATTTGGTCGTATATTCTTTACGACCATACTGTCAGCATTAATAATTTTATTAATTATGGACAATTATTTAAATATTACAGTATATTTCATTTCTGCATCGAATCTAAAAAAAGTGCCAGGAACTATTGTTGTCATTTAAGGTGTTTATGGTAAAAACGTTTGCGTGTGTGTAAAATCAATAAGAATGGTAACTACAGGAATGTTCATTGAAAATATTCTTGTATATATACATTGGCATATAGTCAAAGAGTTTGACACTCTTATAAAGTGAAATTAAAAAAAATAAACCGCTTACAATTTTTATTTAAATTGTCAATTAGACAAATGGGAAGTCTTGTATTTTTGTTTTTATGAAATGTTTATTTTTCATAGTAATTTGCAAAGTCTCTTTTTATGGAACTCCGATAAAACAATGTGCAGATTGTGTCCCGTCGTATCCTCCATGCACAGGTAACATTGTAATCTACAAAACTGGCAGGTCCCACAGGGTTGTCGAAAAAAGCCATGTAAAGTTTGTAAAGAGAGAAAAAGACATTTTTTTGACAATAGAATGATTGTCAATGTCAATTAAAAGCTTATTTTTAATTAATTTGGGCAATGGCTGCATATTTAAAAATAGATCTGTTTTAATAATTTTTTGTAATTGTTTCTAAAAAGTTATTTTGTACTTCATTAGATTTTATTTCCATTAACAATTCTTAATGTAGTAAAAATATAATATATGCACATTTATTTTTAACTTTTTTGGTTTGATTGCAAATTGTATTTTATATTTTACTCTTTGTAATTGTTAATCTTTGAATTATTTGGTTTTTATATTTTAAAAATATCACCTTTTTTAAATTATAGTTTATTTCTGTAACGCAATGCCCATTTTTGTTGGTCTTATCTTGTAAATATGAAATATAAATAAACATTCCAGACACTACGTCGTCTAGAAGTTTGCAAGCCTCTGGGCCAAACGCACATCCTGTCGGTGCCGTACGTGACAGAAAGTTCTCGTATCGCGATCTTGCTGCCGGTGCTGCCTGACTATAAGGATGAGCTGACGGAAAATGCGAAGGAGGCTATGGTCTTCCTCAATCGCTACCAAAACACGTGCCTCGAAAAGGGTGATAAGACATTTTTACTTTTGGTGAGTAACATAGGATCTTACGAGAGGTTCTCTAATTATAATTTTCCCATTAAAATGAGGTGTAGTATATAATTTGGTTATAAATAGTGTTGCTAGATTTCCTAATTTTCGTGGTATGTCCTGATTTTTAGGGATGTTTCGGGTTGTCCCTAATAAGTCTTATGTGAGACGTCAAATATCCTGATTTTTTGAAATTGCTAACCATTCAAAATTTTGGATACAACTCAAAACTTGTTAATGTTTTCCTCAATTTAATTTCAATTACAAAATTATACGTCTGTCTGTTGAATATGCTTGTTAAAGTGGAATCATTGGAACTTAAAAATCTTGTTAATTAACGTACTCTTGATATTATATAGTTGAGGTATACAGTATATAAATGAATGAAAGTCTACCACTTCAATCCGTAATAGTGCAACATGGGTAGATTGCAATACACCTACTTTTTTTTTTATAATCATACCACTTTTTTTTTATACTTCAAATTGTCATAAGTCATTAACTTGGAAATACATCTTGTATTTTGATAAACGTAAGAAATGTGGTAATATTGCACAATTGCCTTTCTTACCGCTTGATGGTGAATTTGATGTTTCTAACTATCCCTTTCATTTGCATAGTTTCACAAAAAAAATTTAAAAGAAAGAAAAGGATAGCCTTCACTGCTTTAATTAGGATAGCTAAGTCACCTTTATTTACATTTCGTAAATCAAAATTATTGCCATTTGAATATCTTTAACATCATAATTCATAATGCGCTCAAATATTTAAGATTATAAAAAATGCCTTTATCAATTTAAAAAAAAAACTTATCGGAATAAATATTAACACAATATTTTTTAATTTTTCTTTTAGATAAATTATTATTCGCTTCCTAATTTTAATACTGGTATTAATTTAATTGTGATTTCTAAGTAAATTTTTATGGATTATTTAATATGGCCACCCTCACATGTTTCTTCAACCAATCGGAACGTTTGAATGTTTTTGAAGAGGAAGTTTACTATTGCTAATGACAATTTATTTTTGCTTAATACAGCAAAAAAACAGCGACGTGCTTTTTTGTAAATCATTTGTAATATTTGTGATACCGACTGAGTGGAATTACGAATATGTGGTTTTTAGTGCTGGTGAATAATACACATGGTATTAGTACATGTTGACTGCCTCAGAATATAGTGTTTTCAAACGGATAAATGACATTTCATTTTAACATTAGACTGTTTGCAATAGGCGTGCCACGTTGCCAAATTGACATTTAATGTTACTGTTTACAACTGTTTACAAGATGTTAATTTACACATACTTATGTATTCACACAAAGTTTGAACTCTAATTATTTTCTGAATTGGGTGACTAATTTAATTAAAAAAAAACACTTTGTGGGATTACACAAGAATTAATGGGAAAAATGGTTGAAGTGGCGAACTTTCCTTTATATACATAATTAATAACATGTTAAGTGTATGTTAATCTACAAGATTTAAGATCAATACACATCAATGATTCAAATTTAATATTACATAGTGCTTACCGATCTGAAGAATTGTAGAGTATTTAATTTTGTTTTTTCATGTCCTTATTTTCAGTTTTTTTTAGTTATGAATCCCAATTTTCACTAAATTAGATGTGGCAACACTAGTTATAAAGTACTAGCAGTTTACGAGAGTTTTGAAGAAATACAATAGTTGTTTTTGAGAAAATTGATTATTTTTTTTATGGTCAATAATTTAAAAATTAGAAAAGGAAGGAATTTGTAAAAAACTACCAAAAATAAAATTCCTTTCCATAACTCGTGGGCTAAATTATGCGAGGTATATGCAGATGGATACATAATACTTACTGATGGATCTTTTACATTATTGACGAAAGCGCGGCGAATACATTTTAAATGAAATATTTTAGGATCAAATTGGCAAAAACTTTGACGATGGGGTAAGAAATAAAAATATAAATATCCAAAATATGAATTCAAAGAAAAACTTAATGTTTATTGAAGAATTTATCATAATTATTGGAACAATACTTAAGGGGAAGTAATAATCTAAAAAAACATTGGTTTTCATGCCTTTTTCGAAAGTTCAATGTGGTTAGGAAAGGGTATATTATAATAGTCTTGTTACAGTTCTTGATACTACTTAGGTTACTGGATACGGCCCTAGGCCGGGCTTAACTAGGCTGTGGTTAGGCGAGTGGACTCGGTGCCAATCGCTGGGCCAAGGAAGGGTCTGAGTTTTTACCGCCTTTTGCTCACTGACGACATGAAAGGCCCACCCCTTCGTCCCAGACTGGGAGTTAAATAATTGTCAGCTGAAAGTCAAATACCCGTTATAATGCACATCACGGGCATTTTTAAAAAAAATTTTTTTAATGTGATTAATAAGATAACATTTGATTTGCATAAATATTAGCTTTCAGAAATTTATGTAATTTTATTTATGTCCTAAAATTTGTTTTGGTATCAACCAGGTCCTCATATATACGGAGACGGCACCGAGCAAGGGTCCAGAAGACCCATATGAAGCACTGAAACGGGAAGCCCTAGATTTGTCTGATAAATACAAAGAATCTGGTGGCAAGGTAAATTAAGATAACTCTAAAAAAAAATTAAAAATTAAAACGTTTGAGTGAAGATGTTGTTTTTTAAATAAAATGTTTTTATTGTTATTCATTTATATATAACCAATTTAAATACACATATATTTATTACATACTCTATATGAAACAATGATTATGAATTAAATACGAAGGCTACTTTTTTAATAAATACGCAATAATTAATATTCTTCGAGATATTAGCTCAAATACTTTTTTAGATCATATAAATTAGAGTTTGAATACAAAAGAAGAGAAGAATTTGTTAGTTAAAAATATTTCATTAAAATATTTTTAACTAACAAGTGTTTGAAAAAACCAAAATAACTGGTAAAATATGAGAATTTTACATATGATTGTAAATTAATTTATAGTAGGCTAGTTTCCACTAAGAATAAATCGGATGGGTTGTGGTTTCTAATGATTGACCATGATGTGGAGATATAAAAAAAAACAAAATTGTTTATAAATAAAATAGTAAATATTATTTTTGTTTAAATAGTAAATATTATTTTTGTTTAAATAGTAAATATTATTTTTGTTTTTAGAAAATAAATTAACCGTTTTATTGCCATGGTTTTATACTCGTATATACTTAAAAATGCTAAAGAAATCTTTTGTTTTTGATGTCATTTACCCTTGTCTCGAAAAAAAACTTTGTCTTCCAAAAATTATCCAATTTTTATAATTTTTTCGGTGTTTTCTTAATAAAAACTTGTACAAGGATAATAAATACAAAGAAAATTATGGAAATATATATTGTGAGCAAAAATTATAACAAAAACTGAAATCAAGGTCACATCGTAATTTTCGCAGTCCGGTACATCTTCCGTATCAGCAAAATAATTGTTATCGTCACTGTTATCACTATCACCCAAAATTTGCATTACGCCAAATTGTAAGCACACCACAATGACACTCCCACTATCACTTTCTTCACAACTTGAAAAACGATCATTTTCACTTGAATTATTTTCGTATTCCGACATGGGTTAAAAATGTTCTTTTCGTGGATCCTTTCTATATTGTAATTACTAATAATATTATAATTTGAACTTTATATAACACGTAGAAAGATAAAAAATTAGCGATGCGTGCGAGCGATCTCCCCTACCGCGCGCCAAATAACAACTGATTTCGCGAGCGCCGTCGCTGTCGTGGCAAATTTACTTAGTACGCGCACGAGCGCGATGGCGCTTATCAGCACTCAAACAGTTAAATTAGTTTTTTAAAATGCAAAATACATAATGTAAATGTTTGATTTTTGGAAAAATATCTATTTTTTTTCGGTTAAATAGATATTAAGGTAAAGTATTAACCGCTTTCCCAAATTTAGTCAACTAGCCTATTGTATGTGGAATTCTTACATGACAAACAACATTTTTTGGTTGTTTAATTTTCAGTCTGTCAATCAAAGTCCTTTTTCTTAGAAACGGCTTGAGATATCAAGTTGAAATTCTAAAAATTTCAAGTTTTTTGTTTCAGACTACAAAAATATATGGCCCTTTAAAGCATATTTTTTGTTAATTTTTACTGTAGTCACCATAGAGTAGTGTGAGAGAACTGGCAACACGAAGTAATGTTTTAAAAAGAATAACTTGTTGATATTTTATTTTTATTTTGAAATGCTTCTTTTTCTAAAAGTCCATCTGTCAAAATAATTAAACTTGCACATATCTAAATAATTATAATGCTTAAAAATAATATTAGTTAGCAGACAACACTAGTCAGAGTATGGTGTGTGATTTACAGTAAACGGGACAACACTCACTTTAATAGTATTCATTGATAGTTAAAACCTGTAGTACTTCCGGTTTACCTACAAACTTGAAAATCAGTTTAACGGGAGGTCTTACAGCACATAAGCATAAAAGGGAAAATTTAATAATCAATAATTTTTAATTCTATGTGGATTTATACTTTTTTTAAAATGTGCACCTGTGAAAGAGTATAGTAGGCAATACATTTACATTTTGGAAAATTAAAATTTTTTGAATATTTTAATAGAAATACAGATTTTTGAAGTCACGATTACATCCCCCACTACTCCATTTAAGCTGCGCTGTAGTGAGAGAGGAAGTGGCTAGTTTTAATTTTTCACCAGCATTTTCGGTAAATCTCCATGTATACACACATGTATGTTCGTTTATATATGTTCACGTTTCTTTACCAATTATATTGTTTTAGAGTTATATTGTTTACTTAATAAAGCATTTTAGCTTATTGTTTTATTTTTATGTTGAGTGACAAAGATCTATTTACATATTAACTTTAGTTTGTTTGTTTCCAAGCATTATTCAGTTATATTATCCTTACACAGTATAAAACAAAGTCGCTTCCCGCATCTATCTGTCCCTCTGTATGCTTAGATCTTTTAAACTATGCAACGGCAGCATAAATGTGGTTTTTACTTCAGATAATTTCTTCCAGATGGTTTATAGGTATAATACATGCATGTTATATTTACAGAAGATATAAAAATAGTCAATGTTTCGTAAAAAATAGAATTTTGTGCGCTTTCATTGCTAACGCTGACTAAACTTTACGAGATATGTCAAAACGTTTTACTATGGAATTATGTATTTTAAAAATATATACATAAAATTCCGCGATGGTGTATATCTGTATCCTACAGATAACTCACAGTGACCATTTTTATATATTTTTTGTGGGTTATACTTAAATAAGTTGGTTACATTGGGCATTTAATGTAGATAAAATTTGCTTTTTACGGCAAATCATTATCATTAATATTTTAGAAGATATCACATATTTTAAATTACCAAAAATCAGTATTTGCGATGCCATGCACAGACGGCGGCGATGGTGCGTGTCTATAAATAACGCGTCGCTGGCCGCGCAGTCACCCTATGGCATTGTATGATTTGTAGCGATCGCACACATTTATCGGAGCTCTCAAGCAAGTAAAATTAAAATAATAAAAATTTGCTTTTCAAGACGACACTATAAACCGCAAAAACAGCTGTAAACATGTATATAAAGACATCCTGTAGAATATTCTAATTATGACAATAATATTATTAATCGCTCCACAATTGCACCATATTAATAGCTACAACCCTTCGAAGCCGGGGCGGGTGGGTTGCTAGTAATATTATATTCCCAAATTATGCATACATGATGGTATTCATTTCATTATTGAAAAAAAAATGTTTTTTACCGAAGTTACAAATAATCACACCGCATACATTTTTATAAACATGTAGCTAATTATACAGTTATACATAATAATCAGTCAATAACATCTTCTCTCCCTGGAGTGTGAGACAGTTATCGTGTACTTTCTCCCACTTATGACATTTTGTAATTTTATTCCCTTATTGCCTTGAGTGTGAAAGAGACAGTTATGGAATATTGCTTCCACTTACATAATCTCGTACTTCTATACTTTTATTGCCTTGTAGATGTAACACATACGTCTAAAATCTGCGCAAAGAAAGTGGAGGGGATGCCTTCGTGAGTTCATATTTATCATTAAATGTTTATAAATGCTTAAAATTGTATGTAACGGAGTGCAAGTTGTACTTGTGTTTGACAGTTTTTTTGTAAATTTGTAAAATACCTGCTTACTTGTGGTTTATGATAATATAATGGTACGTAAACCTCAGGTTGCGAGCTCTGCTCGCACTTGACTGTCTTTTTTAGATGTTTTGAGTATGCTATTAAAAAAAAGTTCAAAATATTTTACACAACGCCTTTAGTTTGTGTGAAAATCAACATAAGAAGGAAAATATTTTTTATAACTTAAATGTTAGTCACATTGTTTTATAACTTAAACGTTATACACGTTGCACAGCAACGTAGGCTAATCGGTAAGGTCCTTGGCTCTCATGCTGCAAACTCGGGTTTGCATGTAGGTCTTGTCTAATTTTTTTTTATTTAATTTTTTTTACGCATTTTTTTCATTAACATGAATGTTAAACAAACTTTTTATTGAAGAAAATAAAATGTATGTATAGTTTTAAAAAAAATTATTTTTTTGTTATTCAATTGTAAAGTTACTTGTAAATATTTTGCTTTTATTTTCACATAGACTTAAGGACGTTGCGTAAAAACATTTGTATCTTACAGATATATACTTATAGATATATAAACATACATTAAAGTAATCAAAATTCAAGATTTCTAAGTTAGGTAAGTTAGGTTAATGTAGTTCCCTTATAAAATAATATCCTGACATCCTAACGGTATTTTGGTAGGTCTGTATGTACCATCATGTCTATCATAGACTTTATGAGTGCTAACAACCTGAAAGACGAAGATGAAGATATTTAACTATTATAAAGGCAGATTTACGAAATTTTCAGTTCAGTTGGATATTGGAGAAAATTACACCGATTATAACTTTTGATTTTCTATATTTTCACTTCTTTAGGTGGAATGGTTATCAGTCCGACTGCCAGTGCCGGTGGAGAGTGTATCGAAGTCTGTGCTGCGAACGGCTGCCCTGGAGCTTGGTCTGAACCGCTTCACCAAGGACACGCTTGTGCTGTGGGCAGTTCCCGAAATGGAGTTCTCTGTAGATTTCCTCAATCGAGTGAGTTTTGGTTTTCTTTTCTTGAGAGTTGAAGAAATCTATTTATTTTTGGGTTATTAAAGCGACTTG
Source organism: Druceiella hillmani (assembly GCA_039881145.1). Classification (NCBI taxonomy): domain Eukaryota; kingdom Metazoa; phylum Arthropoda; class Insecta; order Lepidoptera; family Hepialidae; genus Druceiella; species Druceiella hillmani. The sequence continues at coordinate 44,756,102 of JAYKKI010000006.1, read as the reverse complement.
TCACTTCGACAGCAAAATTTTTTTTTTTGTCGGCAACATGAAATAGAATAGAAGGGATTGTGGGTTGGGCATATTTATTATTAATACTATTAACTAGTTTTCAACCAATTTTTATTTAAAAAAACAATATTTCAAAGATATTAGTAAATGAAGATCTCTTAAAACAATATATCCTCACAGTTCATTTGAAATCTTGAACCTCGTTCATCTGAAAATAATAATTCAGTATTTTTTTAAATGTGAAATGTAGCTATTGTTAAGCTTAGCAATTTTTTTTTGTATTTATAGCCAGATAATAAACTCTTGAAGACATTTACAGTTTTTGTTCTAAAAAGATATCTCCCTAATAATTTAGGTTTTGAAAGAGCTTCAAATTTAGGGATAATAGCTTCAGCAATACCCTTAGGTGTTGGCGGTTTATTGACGAACGGTTCCAGATCGTCTACAGTTAGAGCACACCAAAATCTCCCATCAGGACTCTGCATTTTCTATGTACTAATAATGAGGTGATTTCTCAGTGTCATATTACCAGGATTTTTGAAATAATAATCATAAAAAATCTCCTTTTCGAGCAAGGAAACAAGTTCACGTTACAATAATTTTCTAATCCGTTGACTAAATACACATTTTACCTTTTGAAACACAATAAACTTGTTTAACGAACAGACTCTGGAATTCCCAAAAACAATAGACACTTGCTTCGAGCACTTGCCCACTTGTACCATCCTGATCGCTCTACCTGCTTCTACTTGCAAGATCACAACTCTCGTAAAATTTTATAAACATCTTCTTAAGTCTGTATTTTAATTACACATAAAAAAGCCACATGCAACTCAGTACATGTCACAGCAGTGAAACTTCTTTTAAGATCTAGACCTCAATTTGTAAGAATATAGTAAGAGATAACACGGCAGTGAGAGAGAGAGGGAGAAAGAGAGAATATACTAAGTGTAAGTCCAAAGATTGTACTAAATTTGTATAAGAAGATTTTAACACTACACATTTAGAAAAAATAAAAAATATTGCAAATCGACGTAAATTTCTAACAAAATCTTCAAATCAATTTACATAGACGATCGTCAATTTAAAAAATTACCATGAATCCAATACCAGAATATAGCTGAAGGAATTTGGGATGTATTGCTCCTATTGTAAATCACGTTTATGACAATTATAGGTGCAGTTTACTTGTGGATTTATGAAAAAATATATGTTGTTAGTCTTGTAATGGATGAAGTGCATGCAAAATTATTAGTAAATCAATTAGAAATTTATAAATAAATCGACAAAATTTTGACAGTTCATTTTTGACACATATAACGTCAAAACCAGCTGATAGCATTAGTGAGTGCCATTTTTGTTTGTTTTCTGGCATGTGTACACTTCTTGTCTTATTTTATCGTGTGGATCTCATGGCTGTTAGCTATGTACCTAATTCCCACTCTTCTCGTGATAGGATTCATTACATTCAGATATTAAAACAAAATATTGTGTAAAAATGTTGCATTGAATTTGTCGTTGCCATTTTACACTCAATGCACCCAAAAGAAGTTTCATTTAAAAAAAAACTATTTTCTGAACCTGCTAAATTGATTATTCCCCCCCCCCCCCCCGTCTCTCTTAACTAATATATATATTCTATTAATTTATGAAATGAAATGGGGTTAATCATCAATTTTGTTAAAACAATTTAGCGTCCCGTCGTCTCAAAGACATGCGTCTTTGGAAATACTGAACTTGTTGTACTATTTAATTCATGTATAATACAAACATCATTATCGTTGCAACAATTACCACCTTTTAAGTTATAAGAGGTTAAAAGTATGTCCAGCTTTAAAAAAAAGATTTTTTTGAAAAGATATGAAAAAAATTTAATGAAATCTGCGTTACATATTATCTATTATGTAATGTAACATTTTATAATTTTCACTTTATTGTAACTTCTTGATCACTTTATTAACGTTATTAAAAGTTAATTATAATAGTAGAAAAAAATGCTACTTCGCTGCTTGCATCATAATTTATATAAAGAGGAATGGATTTATAAAAAACTCTAAAAGGTCCTCGTAATATAATATGGTAATCTCTATATATAAACTCCTATCGTTATGAACCACCAAGATGTAAGCTAGATTATAACAAGTATTTTTCTCCTCGTTTCGTGGTGGAAACTTATATCAATGTTGAGTTATATATAGATTGTCTAACCTAGTTTTTTTCCGTCGAGCTTGTATACTCTATTTTGCTCTTTTTTTATCTTGGAGGAAGCTTCTTTCTATTAATTATAATAGGAATAAGACAACTCTATCCTATTAATGATCACCGTCAACTAAAGTTCAAATCAATAGATCAAAGTAACAAAAGTATCACCTGCAATTGCTAAATTATTTTTGTTTCGTTATTTTCTGGAAAATAGTTTCATTATTTTCTGGAAAATAGTTTCATTATTTTCTGGAAAATGATAATAAAGGAAAAAAATTTTGTTTACCTTACTTTTTCATATTATTAGTATTGCCTTGTGTACCGTAAACCATTTTTTGAAAAATAATTAAGGTCCTTACATATGACATTGGCATTTTGTCGAACTGTACTTGAAGTTCAGATTGTGTCGAAATCCGTATTGTCATTTAACTTCAATCATTTAATATTCTGTATGTCGAAAAATGAAGGTTATTACTTTTTCATATCATTAGTATTGCCTTGTGTACCCTAAACCATTTTGAAAAATAAGTATAAAGTCCTTACATATGACATTGGCATTTTTCGAACTGGCTACTTTGGTTTCAGATATCTGGCGATAGTAAATTTGAATTTGGAATTCATAGCCAAAGCTAAGAATTCCAAATTTAAATTTATTTCAAATTTAAGCTCGTGTATTTGTGTTTTGAATTTAGTGATTAATTTTTTTCACGTCATTTGTTTTTTGTTCTGTGGAGATTGTTCTGTGTACAATATTGAAAACTTAAAATGTCGCATTATTTACGAATACGAGTTCCACCGTGGTACCAGCGCTGCAGAAACAGCTCGAAGGAATAATGACGTATACCTGCTCCAGCTACTGTAAAAGAAAACACGGTACGTTTTTGGTTTCAACGTTTTCGTTCTGGAAATTTTGACCAACAGAACAAACCCCTTGGACGTCCGGGGACCCAAGTTAATAACGAAGAATTAAAAGTGATCGTGGAAGCTGATCCATCGCGAGTTAGCGGCAGGCTTCCGTGTAAGTGATAAAACAGTTTTGTTTCACTTAAAAACAAATTCCAATTTACGATAATCGAAAACGCTCATCACAATTGTTGAATCCAGGAGAACCGACTAAATCCTGCCCCAAACGAAAGTTGATCCAAAAAATATACTAGTTAGTGTTTGCTGGACCAGTGCTGGTGTCATCCACTACAGCTTCCTAAGATCTGGTCAAACAATTACGGCAAATGTGTATTGTCAGTAATTGCAAACCGTGATGGAAAAGCTAGCCGTTAAACAATCGAGGTTGGTCAATTGCTCTAGCCCACTGCTGCTTCAGGACAATACTAGACCATACACTGCACGCCAGATGGTCGCTCTCTTTTATTTCAGATATGTAAAATTTATTTTAAGAATTGTTATTAAGATCAATTTGTGCTTTTTCCGCAGGTACGTATGAATACAATCCAGGGTAGACAGGCATTTTCGCCAATGCCGTTTACTCGGTTCGCCCAGTATCTGCACCCCAAGTTTGTGGACAAGGATGGCAATAAACCACAGACCAACACGGGGCACTTCGATAAAGACAACAGGAATATTTTATCGGTCTACCGTGCCGATTACGATCTGGGTGAGTTATTTTTATTATTGAGTAAAACAGAAGGTGGACATCTCTCACAGTGTGTTTGTTGTAATTATTTTTTTTATATATTTTTATTTTTACCTCTTTGTATCTTAAAAAAAGACTAATCTCTTCTGCTTTTGTGTTATCACCTTAAAATCATAAGCTATTTGACAACATCGAAAATATACCACAATTTGGGGCCAACCTATTAGATTGTGACGTTAATAAGCGTATTGCTTTTCATTTTTGAAAGAATAAGTTTATATTTTGTACAAAAACGTAAAGAATTCACAATATTTTTTGAAATTCAATCAGCATCGTAAACACCCTGTAATTGGTTAAAAATCAGATGACGTCACAGGCTAGTAAAACGCATTCATACCAAAATTTAATGTTCTTCTTCTTTTGGTTTATAGACATTGATATTGATAATAATATTTAAAACACAAATATTACTTAGATCGAAACGATCTTCATATATAAAAACGTTTGTGTGAGCTATAATGCTGTTCGGATCTCTTTGAGCTAATTACAGCCACTTTTTTTGTCTTTTAGGATTCATTAACATTGAAACGAACATTTTGTGTGAATTTTTTATAGATATATTTGTACATTGCACTACACACCATTTGTACACCATTTTAATATGAAAATAAATAATAATCCCCTTCAACGGGCAGGAATGTTTATGTTTACATTGCGTGTGACGTCACGCTAACCGCCATTACAGAAATTGCTTTTTAGTGCGACTTCAAAAATTCAAACTTTAAAAATGATTTATATAAAAAATACAGCATATATCCTGAAAATATAAATGTAATATGTTTATAATGCAAAATAGATCAATTTAAAAAATCAAGTCAAACAGCCGATCCCCTATTAAAGTTGAGAAACTAATGAAATTTATACTAAGTTTAGGGCTTAGTATTCGACCTAATGTGAAACCTTTTTAAAATTGAGAGTGAGTGTGGGAAGGCAATCGGACCAAATGCGCGACAGATTTCTTGAAGTAATTTCAAACTTCAAATACTCTGATAAAATTAGACAAACATCACTATCTTAGTCTGATTTCAAAGAAGAAGAATGAAAGTTGGTATCAATACTATCCTAACATTTGTGGTGGCCAGACATTTTAAACTGTGCACATATGTATATTGGTATTTATAGCCATATATATCCTACTTCTCATGCCCTTATCTTATATTCAATAAATGCAAATTGCAAATAAATTAAACGATTTAAAAGAAAAATTGGTGTAATATCAATATGCTATACGCAATTGGCTTTTTCACAAAAATAATAGTCGGTGTGTCACTATATTTCTTCATGTAAAATTTTGGTAAAGCAAAGATTTTACCTGGTTATAATTTTGTTAAAAACTTCTTTTGGTATTTGTTTTATGCTTAGTTAAATTTTTTTTAATTCATAATCGTAAATTAATATTTTATGGCAAGAATACTAAGTCTGCTATAAAAACTGTGCACCAGAACTGTAAAATATTCTGCTAAAATGGTGAATAATTTCAGTATATTTTCAGCATTGAAATACTTTGAAAAATACCTGTCACGGTTTTAATTATAAAAAATATGACTAAAAGAAGTCCAACAGGATCAGATTTGGTTTCGGCTGTTATAACCTATCATCTACAAGAACGTGTTAAATAAATTTTGCTTGTATGAGGAAACCAAAGCTTTCAGATTTGGGAGAGTATTTGGCTATAAGATCTCAATTTTAGGATATAGTAGCATTTAAAAACCATATTCAAAGATCTTGCACTTATTAATAATTAAAATTAACAAGATATATATTCTGCTGATCATTTTCGTTCAATATAGACCATCGGGGGGTATATTCTTGAATATTTTTCTTTGCTATTGTTGAACAATCTGCATTTAAAAATAAAATTTTTACAGCTTTTTTGTTATTTACCCCATTTTACCAGCTTTCATTCGATGCTGCGTAAGATGTTCAGGGAAAAAAATTCAGGATTTATTTTATATATTTTCATATTTTCTCCACAGTACGGCACAGTCCACTCCACCAAAAACTGCCGTTGCTCCGCACCGAGACGGATCTTCCTAACTATCTACTCCTAGCCTCCACAACGAACATGCATGACCTTCCTCTCATATTCCTTTTGACGCATCCCGACTTGCATATCCTAAGGGCTCCAGAGCCAGGTTTAATCATCAAGCCACGAGCTCATCCTCCGTGTCGGGATAGTGACATAGGCTGTCTGAAGAGATGGCAAACGGAGAGGTTTGAAGGTTTGAATTTGGGCTCCCGTACGCAGTTGGCGAAGCTGGTGTTTGAGGGCTGATGGAAAATGGAAGGAAAATAGCGAATATAGGTTTATGTACAATTTTTGATAATGTGTAAGTTTAAGAAGTTTTTTTTATTAGATTATTCGTAATAAATTTTGGCTGATTATGCATATTTTTACCGAGTCATTTCGAATATATTCTTCAGTGTCAATTACAGTGAAGACCTTCAATTTTATCTGGACATATGTATTCTTTCTTCAAAATAGCAATTATGAGTGATCCACGTAGTGAGGAGAGATAAAGAATAAAAAAGTTAATCTGTTTCTTTTTGCAATCAGTCCAATCTGGTTTGTTCAGGCTATGGCTAATTGTATCATGAAAATAATTGCCATTGTGAACATTAATAAATATTGAATACTACAGACAGTTAATTGTAACATGAAAATAATTGCCATTGTGAAAATGAATTAATATTGAATACTATAGACAACTACTTACGTCATGAAAATAATTGCCATTGTGAAAATTCATTAATGTTGAATATTCTAGACAGCTAATTGTATCACGAAAATAATTGCAATTGTGAAAATTAATTAATATTGAATACTATAATTGCCATTGTGAAAATTAATTAATATTGAATACTATCGACAGCTAATTGTATCATGAAAATAATTGCCATTGTGAAAATTAATTAATATTGAATACTATTGACAGCTACTTGTATCATGAAAATAACTGTCATTGTGAAAATTAAAAAATATTGAATACTATAGACAGCTAATTGTATCATGAAAACAATTGCAATTGTGAAAATTAATTGATATTGAATACTATAGATGGCTACTTGTATCATGAAAATAATTGTCATTGTGAAAATTAATTAATATTGAATACTACATACAGTTAATTGTATCATGAAAATAATTGCCATTGTGAAAATTAATTATTGTTGAATACTATAGACAGCTAATTGTATCATGAAAATAATTGCCATTGTGAAAATTAATTAATATTGAATACTACATACAGTTAATTGTATCTTGAAAATAATTGCCAATGTGAAAATTAATTAATATTGAATACTATTGACAGCTACTTGTATCATGAAAATAACTGTCATTGTGAAAATTAAAAAAATATTGAATATTATAGACAGCTAATTGTATCATGAAAATAATTGCCATTGTGAAAATTAATTAATATTGAATACTATTGACAGTTACCTTGTATCATGAAAATAATTGCCATTGTGAAAATTAAAAAATATTGAATCCTATAGACGGGCTAATTATGTCATGAAGATAATTGCCATTGTGAAAATTAATTAATATTGAATACTGTAGACAACTACTTGTATCATGAAAATAATTGCCATTATGAAAATGAATTAATACTGAATACTATAGACAACTACTTGTATCATGAAAATAATTGTCATTGTGAAATTTATATAATAGTCTATTGCCAAATTGTCTATTGGATTTTTATTCTGTCAGAATATTTTTTTTGATTGTGTCATCAATTTTTTTTATGATATCTTAGTGTCATCTCCATTTTTGGTGTATAAAGGATGAGTGGCTAAAGAACATAAAATGTAATTTTAGAAATAAATTTATCTATTAAAATTTTTAAAGCAAAATTCAATGTATTATTTATTTGTAACTAGCTTCTGTCAGTGGCATTGCTTGCGTAGATTTTTAATTAATGCTATGGAATTTTTCACTAGTTTTCATTACAAAAGTAGTCTTGATCTCTATAAAAGAGACGAAAAGTCACTTAGGGAAAATTTAGGTGTAAAAAAGATAGCCTGTATTTTAATTTGTACTCAAAGCATAGTCCCGGCGAATGCTTCAGTTTTTTCTGTATGCTCCTCAAATAATTTGACAGACGGAAATTATAAAAATTTTTTTTATCTTTAAAAGTGTTTTTTTCTCCTTCAATCCGAAACGGCTTATGCTTTGAAATTATGATTTAAAAAATAATAAAAAATTTGTCAAATACCTTATTGAGTTTTCAATGAAATAAAATACATGCTACTGTCCGGCACATAGAAAGAGATAGAAATATATTTTCTTTAAGTTTTATCTTTTTCATTTTTGTGAACCACTTTTAGTGCACTCTGTTTCATAAACGTATGTTCATGTTTGAAATAATGTTGAAACTATGAAGATGGGGCTTTAGCAATTATAAGTTGACAATTTGGATTTATATTACCAGTTTATCTAGAAAAATTTAACTATGCAAACCTACGTTTATTAATGGTGTGTTTATAGATATCCTTATGCGATATTTTAACTTTTTTGTTTTTATTTTTTCATGATGTTATTGTACGGTTTAGGATCGGAACGTTATTCTATTTGGAGTGAAATTTATTGAAAACAAATCCAGCATACTGTATTGCTGTGAATTATCAGTGAAAATGCTGTCTTCGTATGGTATTACTCATTTTTATTTTTAAATTACAGGAAAAAAATTTAAGTGAAATATTTACAATGGATTGGCACAATTTGGAAATTGCGATTAGTCTTTGTGTATAAAACTCTATTATTGTCTACGTATTCAAATGTTAACAAATTGTATCTATTGTTAACAAATCTCGATTTACAATTAGTAACTTGATTACGTCCAAATGGTAATTTCAATATTGCAATATTCTCTGCTTACCTAAACTTAGTTAACTTTATTGAAGTTATACTTCTTTAGGCGCGTTATGAAAAAATTATGAGAGTGAAATTTTAAGATTCGTCACACAAAAGTTACAGTATGAAGTTGCAGCGGTTGCAGTCTCGAAACAAAAGCTATTGGCACCATCGTCGCCTCTGTTCACTGTTTTCATATTCATAGTATTTATCCACATGCTTCTAGTGTCTACATTCACACACGTGTTTTAGTTTCATATAAGTGCGATTTATATATGTGCTGATAAATTATATTCAGTAGTGATTTAAATTCAATATTTTGATTAATATATTTACTATTCGTAAATATTAGTGAAAAAATAGTGTTTATAGACTTTTTCAAGTGCTCCAATATAATTGAGGTTATCTATCCGTATGTATTATTTAATGATGCCAAAGAAGTATAACTTCTCACGCGCGTACATAAGTACACGCACCCTTTTTTTGTAACTTCCAACACAGAAGATTTTTTTTGTATAAATGTTTTATTATATTGGAATACAGAGAATGAGTGTTAACATTTTTAATAATCTGATTATTGGCTGGTGCGTGACATCAGCGCCGCCTAGCGTCAGCAGCTTTATAGGTGCTTCAATTTTATTAGTACGCTTCAAATTAACAGCTCTGGTAAATATTTACGTGAGTAATATAAAAATAATGAAAAATATGTAAATAAATGCTTTTATTAACGAATAATGACAAAATTTTAATTGTCCGTATCCAGAATATATATTTTTACAATTTTATACAAAATAACTATTGTGTCATATTTAGAAAATTTGCTTTTAATCCTTAAAAAACTAGGTACGAGTTCAGTACAGCAAAAATACTAATTTTGGTGATTTTTCTAAATTAAAGGATTTACATAAAAAATTTAAAAATACGACTCAGTATTGCAAAAATTTATTTTAAAAAATTTACTTGCAATAAATATCTTTATTTTGTTATTGCGGAAGTATTTTTCACTACTTTCAACTTTAAATTTATAATTATATATTACACATTTAACAAACATTTAAACAGAAATATTAATAATAACTATTTACAACGTATTAAAAAGGTGAATAATTATGACCTTTAAATATTTACTTTATGGTATACAAACTTTTTAAATTATATTTTCATGGATCCTCTTAACTTCCTTTAAATTTCTTGTTTTTTTTAGGCTCATAGTGGAATTCTCATTGTTGCTAAAATGCATTTGTTCCCCATTATTAATTTATAATTAAAAGAAATCATGAATTAAAGGTTTAATGATAATTTTTTAAGATTGGTGGAATTAAATGCTTTTTTGTTAATATTAAGTGAGATAGACATCATCTTTTTGTAAAATTAATTAAATGTGAATTATTATTAAATTATAATTGACATTTAATTAATTTTTATTATTAAATTATAATCACCATTCATGTTTATATGTTTGTTAAATATATAATATCTAATTATAAATATAAAGTGAAAATAGTGAAAAAATTTGCAGTATGATAAATGGAGGTATTATTGTAAATTTTTTATCCAATAAATTTTTTCTAATAAAATAAAGACTACCAAAACTGATTTTTTAAAAATACACCGTTTTTTATGTATATTCTTTCATTAAGACATCAGTTTCACAGTTTTGCCAAACTGCACTGGTTCAATAAGTATATACGACAATATACGTAAGTAAATTATATTATCTGTGACAATATTTAACAGGCGCCTTTAAACATTTCCAGTTCTGCTACAGCGAGCGCTGCGGTCGATTTTGTTACTCCCACTCGGTGGTTTGCACCCAGCCAATAAGATTATTTGTTTTTTTACGAATATGTCTGTTTTTAACTTTATAATGTTAAAAAGAGTGGCCAATTTTATTGAGAAATCAGTGGAGACTTTAATGCAATTGGTAGAAAGTACACTGACTCGGTTGAAATGTTTTCTATTTTGTTTTTATTAACTAATAATGTCAATCTCTTACTATTATAACCTGTTGATAATGTAATCGTCTCGAAATGTATTTTCTCAATAACAACTGAAGTAATATTGAATATGTTTGGCGTTAATTTTGTAGAAATTCATTATTTACAATTAAATGAAACTAACTTTTGTTGTAATACAACGAAACCTAGGTCGTAGTAAAGAAATTAAAGAAAGCAGAAATAATACTACATCATGTAGTTTCATTTAATTGTGAACTGAAGTAATACAACTAATTTTAATGACAGTCGCTAGAATGCCAAAGTGGACAGGGGGCCATATTACAGTGGTTAATCTACAAAGAGGAGTTAAAACCATCCAGTCCAGCCTGCAACAATATTAAACTTTCACTGAAGTTAAGCAGTCATTGATCTTACGAAAATATGATTGAAGTTTTATTTTAATTCGTCCGGAGTTTAAACTCTGACAAGCCTGTAAGTTTTAAGAAGCACTACTCGTCGAATTTTGGGAAAACATCCCAAAAATTACTTAGGAATTTACGTATAAAAATTTCAAACTAATGTCAAGGGACTGAGGCTATAATATGTTCAACTAGCATACCTGATGCCAGTATTATGTTAGACAATGTGGTCTCAGCTTTGAATATAGTGCCCTCTTGATATATACCTGACTTATATCTTGGAATTTTATAATTGTAAAGTGATAAAAAATCATTAGATAGATTGTATTGATCAATTTATAATGATATAAATACTGTTGAACACAATAGCATTACACACTTTAGATAAATTTCATACAATTTTCTATCCTTTATTTTCGGATAGAAAAAATATACACAAGCTAACATCTATAGAATATTTTTCATGACATAAATATTGACTGTTTATTTAAGTTTGAGTGGTGCTAGTTGCGATTTCACTCTAGAAGCGATATGGCGTTAAAGAGGTTAATTAACACTAACATTTCACAAAACTTAGTATATCTAAGATTTTACAATTATTGTATTCTAAAATGAATACAATAATTTTACAATTATTGTATTCTAAAATGAATGCAATATATTTACAATTATTGTATTCTAAAATGAATACAATAACTTTACAATTATTGTATTCTAAATTGAATGCAGTAACTATACAATTATTGTATTCTAAAATGAATACAATAATTTTAAAATTATTGTATTCTAAATTAAATGCAATAACTTTACAATTATTGTATTCTAAAATGAATACAATAACTTTACAATTTTTGTATTCTAAATTGAATGCAATAACTTTCAATTATTGTATTCCAAAATGAATACAATAACTTTACAATTATTGTATTCAAAAATGAATACAATGACTTTACAATTATTGTATTCTAAAATGAATACAATAACTTTACAATTATTGTATTCTAAATTAAATGCAATAACTTTACAATTATTGTATTCTAAAATGAATACAATAACTTTACAATTATTGTATTCTAAATTGAATGCAGTAACTTTCAATTATTGTATTCTAAAATGAATACAATAACTTTACAATTATTGTGTTCTAAAATGAATACAATAACTTTACAATTATAGTATTAAAAAATGAATACAATAACTTTACAATTATTTTATTCTAAAATTAATACAATAACTTTACAATTATTGTATTCTAAAATGAATACAATAACTTTACAATTATTGTATTCTAAATTGAATGCAATAACTTTACAATTATTGTATTCTAAAATGAGTGCAATAACTTTACAATTATTGTATTCTAAAATGAATACAATAACTTTACAATCATTGTATTCTAAATTGAATGCAATAACTTTACAATTATTGTGTTCTAAAATGAATACAATAACTTTACAATTATTGTATTCTAAATTGAATGTAATAACTTTACAATTATTGTATTAAAAAATGAATACAATAACTTTACAATTATTGTATTCTAAAATGAATACAATAACTTTACAATTATTGTATTCTAAAATGAATACAATAACTTTACAATTATTGTATTCTAAAATGAATAAAATAACTTTACAATTATTGTATTCTAAAATTAATACAATAACTTTACAATTATTGTATTATAAATATATTTTCAAATAATTTCAAGACTTCAACGCTGTTCAGCTAGGTTTTCATTTAAACAAACTCAAAGATAATCAATTTTATTATTCCCAGCAGGTAGATATTCTTTTTCATTTTTACAAGTGCTTAAATAAAAACAGGACTATGGAGTTTACTTATTTGATGGTAATGTTATATTTTTTATATTGATTATGAACTTAATTCTTATTTGGAGCGTATATTTGTCCGACGCACAATTTATATTGGCTGCGACTTCCAGATGGTGGAACATTATCGAGGCTTTTATCACATTGTCCATTTGCATGATTACGTGGAGACAAATGTGTAAAATATGAAGACATATCGCTGGTTTGCGAGAATATTGACGCATCTCAAAATTCCTTAAAATTGAAGTAAGTATGCCAAACCATCATAGACCGATTATATTTTATCGTGAACAGAGACGCACCGCAGCTTTCGCGCTAAGGTTCGTTAGAATGAGACAGCGTCATTGTTCATTTGAGACAAAACGTACTAGGGCCAATCACAAACACCGACTTATGTCAGTTGTGCTGACGACGCTGGAGTGAACGAACGCTCGTTTGTCGTAAAGAGTGACGCATTACTAATTCGATTGTAATAATATGTATATTCTGTTCTAGAATAGTGACGCAATTAGTGATGTGTCAATATTTTTGATAAAGGTGAGTGATTTTCCAAGTATTATTTTGACTACTTCTTACTTGAGTCTATATTCACGAAAAAATTATAGACTTTTTTGTTTGACGCCGTTGTTTTTGAAAAGCTTGGTTCTGTTTTTGCTTCTTTTTACGAAATGCGTCTTTGTTGAAGGAATTATACGATAAAATTTTTGAGTTAATGATAACGTCATAATATCGATAATTCATTATTTATATAAAATTATTTGTTTCAGATCATTGTGATTATCCAAGATGTCAGAAAGAAGATTATTCATGGAAAAGTTGAAAGAGTCAAGTAGTAAAAAATCTGAAAAGGAGAATCTACAAGATACGGTTAACGGTTAAGGTAGCCTTAAATACCTACAAACTATAAATATTTACAATTTGTCTTAGCTTTGCCTATCAAAATATTCTTGAACTATAATTTAATGACTAAATATATTTTCAGAAACCATTACACATGAAAGCAGTACGCCGTTAGGTGAAAAAAATTACGACGATAATATCGAAAATGATATAAATATTATCAACACATCAGGTAAGCAAACCATTATACGGGTGCATGAAATATATAATTATAAATAATTTAATTTTGGTATTCACTTATTCGAATGTGTCTTTAGTAAATGAATTAATGCTTATTTTTCAGGCAATAATGCAGATGAAAAAGAGTTAGTTTCACGAAACAGATCTTTATCTACATCGTCATCCTCCTCTTCATCTTCCTGCTCGTCATCTTGTTCAAAATGTAATACCACAGACTTAGAACAGTGTAATAAAGAACCCGACAACATGGTGAACTTAAATAATATCCGGGGCCGTAGACTGCAAAATGAAACTAAAGAAAATAGGGTAAAGAAAATAGATTCAGATGACAGATTGGAAGAGAACGTTGAAGAAAACATTTTAAACGAGTCAAATCAAAAAGGACGAAAGAGGAAAGCTCAGCCAGAACTTTGGAAAACGAATGTAGCAAAACGTCTACGAAATGCAGGGCAAGAATATATAGGTAAAAATAAAAAAGTCATACAAAAAAGACGATTGCGACACGGATGTACAGAGAAGTGCAAATTGAAATGTAACACTAAATTTGATAATGAGACTCGCCTCCATATTTTTAACGCTTTTTATAACTTGCCTGATTTGCAAAATAAAAGAACTTTTAAAGCATTCAATTTAACCTCTGTTGTTCCGGCGGCCGAAAGGAACACGTCGAAATAATAACGCATTTTATTTGACTGATAAAGAAGGCGATAAAATTCGTGGCTGTAAAACATTTTTAATGTCTACCCTGAATGTGTCAGACAGATTTATTCGAACAGTTACAGATAAATCTAAAAATGATATTCCGGGAATTATAGCTGAAGACTTGCGAGGCAAACATGGCAATAATAATCGTGTAGATAATAATATTAAAGATAGTGTAAGGAATTTCATAAAGGCAATACCAAAAATAGAAAGCCATTACTGTCGAGCAGATACGAGCAAGGAATATATTGACGGAAGTAAGATTATTGCAGAAATTTATAGAGACTACGCAAAACTGTGAGGAGAAAGGAGAAACAAGTGCGAATTATATTATGTTCAATAGAATATTTAATGGAGAATTTAATATCGCTTTTTATCAACCTAAGAAAGATCAGTCCGAGGACTGTACTGCCTACAATAATGCAACTGGAGAAGATAGAATTCGTCTAAAACTTAAATATGACAACCACATAAAAGAAAAAGAACTTTCGAGAAAAGAAAAAGATAAAAAAGAATGTATTTCAAAAAAATATTCCATTCTGTAATTCAAAAAAATATCAACAAGACTGAAATCTGGCCCCATCTACACACCGGATCAATACATATCCATTATTTGCAATGCAAAAAAGAAAGGACCTCCATATAAAGTAATAGAGATGGACCATAAAAGTTTTTACGATTTTAAGTCTTGCCTCTGATGTGGGTAAACATTTTAACAAAAACACAGACAACGAAAATATGAAAAGGACAGATATAAAGATTTTAAAAGTAGATGCAAACCACAAAGAGTGTTTTTTTATAAAACTTCCTACGATGAAAATGACTTTAAATACGTAAAAGTCACAAGTCGAACGTCAAAATCTTTAGATGAGAATTACAGGCTGCAATGTGCATATAAGAAATCTATAGGAATCTCAGAAAATAAGAGAAGAGGATTATTAAAGTTAGTAGACAAAAATATAATTCCAAACTATTATGAAGGATTGTAAAATAAACGATTTATTTTACTTTCTACTCCTCCTTGATGTTCCTATTATTGTGATAATTTCATTATTTTCAAGAGTACACTTATTTTGAAAAGAATATTCTTTCTGATTTCATTAGTTATAAAGAGTTGATTTTTATTTGATTTATTTTAATGAACAGTAATTTTTTGTATTTTTTAAATTACATTTAAGAATACATGTTAATATAAAATAATATGTTCATTTATTTTGAAGAAATTATGTTTAGTATAATTTCATTTGTTTTTTCTTTGAAAAGTTCATCTATAATTTGATATGAAGAGTTTATGTTCATTTTGTATTCATTTCTTTTGTGGAGTTATTTTTTATTACTTTTATTTTGATGGACGGTGTTTTAAGAAAACCTATAATACTAACTTAATATTGTTATATTTTGATTATATTTTGTTTAAAGTACAAAAGATTTAAATAATGTTGTATGTTCCTGATTAATATTTATAGTACACTGTTAAGCAAAATTGTGACATAGTAGAATTTATGGATATTTAGTTTCGAGAACAAAGACTGACGTCTGATACTCTTGGTTATTACGATTTGGTTTTTAAATTTAAATAAAAGTTCTCAAAAATTTTTTTGTGTTTTAATACTAAGATAAATTTTCCTTTAATCAGTAAATTCAAATCTTAAATAAATCATTTATCTTTTGCAGTATTCGCTTAAATGTTAGTCAAAATATTTGAGAACGTTATTCTGTAAAATTCAAAATTCTTGATTGCGTCGTTATTCTCGCAAACCAGCAATATGTGCAAGATATGAAGACATATACAGTGATTTTTGTAAGATAATTTGGAAATATTTTTAGCAGATTTGCTTCGACTAATAATATATTTATAAAGTGTGGAAAAGAGTAGCATAAAAGGAGCTACAAATGTATAATGCTACGTAGAGTAGATCAGTCACATGACTTTAAAATAGTCTATTATTGTTTGTTTTGAATATTTTTACTTGTTTTAATCTAGCTACACTATTTAATTTTTTATCAACTCGGATAAAATACAGGAATAAAATTTTTTTTTGTTGTTTTCTTCCATTTTGAGTATTTTTTGTTGTGATTTTCTATGAAAAATCATACATTTAAGATTTAACATATATTGCAACAGTATTGGTAATTCAGCGTAGTTATTGTTACATATTTTAATTTTTCTGTTAATATGAATGGAATTGTATAACATAAAGATTCTTTGTAAAATTAATAATGAACATCTAGTAGATTTATTTAAACAGTGTGTGATGTTCCTTAATTAAAAAAAAACAAGAACATCACGTTACATACCTATATGTAATAAAATATTTTTTTAAAAACCGACTTCAAAAAAGTAAGTACTAAAAAGTAAAAAATAATTAACTCAAAAATAGGTACCTAAAAATAAATAGGTACCTACTATTTATTTGTAATAAACAACTAAGTTGCTTATTTTTGAAGTCGGTGCCAGCACTGTTGATCAACTTAAACAAATTTGTAAATTAATTTAATGTGTAATGTAAATTTAAAACCTTAACATCTAATATACTAATAGTACGAAATACATTCATATTTATTAATGTATTTATAATAGAAAATTTTACATTTGTTTGTTTTTCGGCGGTGCTGGCACCGACTTCAAAATATGTAACTTATTTATAGGGAGTAACTAGGTACCTATTTTGAGTTAATCATTTTTTACTTTTTAGTACTTACCTTTTTGAAGTTGGTTTTTGAAAATATATTTTATTTTAAAATTAATAGTTTTTAATAATATTAATCATCACACCATAACTAACATTCAATTATTTTATTTCTTAGAATATTGTGTAATTATTAAAAGTCACGGGCAAAAGGCAGTATATAGATAATTTCGTCTTTGTCTAAAATTGGTTGTCAATAACACACATAATCGAAGCAATAGTAGTATCCGCCAGTGGTTAGCTGTTAGCTGTTGAGGAATTCTTTTCTTCACATCCGAAGTCCAATGTTACATTTTGCAAAGTAACAACTACCACTTGTGGAGTTTTCTCCTCCATATCCGAAATCCAATATATATCCAAAGTAATAACTAAAGCAACCACCTCACTAGCAAATATATTGAATTATGATTGATTTACTAAGATCTGTTCATAGAACTCAACATCAGACCCTAACCTGGTCGATGGTACAGTTATTTTGGAAAGGAAAAACTACCAGTAGAAAACATATTTAAGTACGTTTGATTTACTACCATTCGATAAGGAGTACCATTATTCATCTCCAATGAATGCATCATCAGACTGATATGGTCGATGGAGAAGCTATTTTTCAAAGTAATAACTACCACTAACATATATCTTGAATCAAGTTTAATTTACTACTATCCTTTAAGGAGTTCCGTTGTTCACCTCCAGAACTGATCATCAAATCTTAACCTGGCGGACGGTGTTTTTATTTAGCAAAGTAACAACTAGCAGAAAATATCTTTACTCATGCTTGATTTACTAACGTCCACTAAGGGGTTCCATTGCTCATCTCCAGAAATTAACATTAGACTGATCTGGTAAGTGGTGCAGTTATTTTGCAAAATAACAACTACCTGTAACAAATATCTTGAATCATAATTGAGTTACTGTCATTCAATAAGGAGTTCCATCGTTCATTTCCGGACCTCATCATCAGGTTATCATCACATTTACTTGCGACCACCCTTGAAGTCTTCTTCTCAGTCGTGCACTCTTAACAGAGCGGCCGTGGTTGCTCCGATGACTTAGGTGCTAGGTTGAGGGTCCTCGTTCATTCGGTCTTCCTGGTCTGAACTGCCTCCTTAGCAATGTCTCTATATTTCTGCCGGTTCGCTGCGCTACGAGAGCCCTCAGTCACGGTAGTTTGCGTTACTGATTTAATTTGGTCCGTCCATGGAGTATGTGATCGGCCTCTAGATCTTTTGCCATCTACGTGGTCTTGCACCAAAAGTCTTTCGATCGAATGCTCGTTTCTGGATATGAGGCCAAAGAATTTTAGTATTCGCTGTTGCACAATCGATGGAAGTCGTTCCTTGACGAGTTCTGTGATGAGTCCACCTGGTAAAGAATTATCGCTGAACGTACATAAAAAAGGTTCGATAAATTGAGAACCTCCTCTTTTTTTTGAAGTCGGTTAAACAAATAAGTATCGATATGTACTGAAAATTAATTTCTTTGATAAATACATAATGCGTACATTTGATTGTATTTGTGGCAAAGGCGAAGATTGAATGAAAAGCAGTAGATAGTGCGTGAGCCAGAATCCGTATACTTTGTGTGATACGTGCGTACTGCGAGCATTAGATGCTTGGGTTAATGTTCGACTGACGTCGTCATGTTGGTTGTGGTGAACAGTTTTAAATCAAACGTTTCAACAACGTGAATTTTATTATACAGTAGCTTCGAATGAAAATTGATTGAGAATATTGCTTTGAATTACTGAAAATATAGTTTTAATGAGAACGACAAGAAAAAAGAGTATACTTTAATATAACTTATGATGTATACTTTAATATAACTTATGATTATTATAAATTATTATATCACATAAAGCGTTTGACAATTTCGACTGCATCCGCGAGCTGATGCGAGTGAGGCACACACCGTCGTTTATCTCAGGAGGTTTAGATAAATGTATCATTATGACTTTATTAATTTTTAACACGGTTCATATTAGCTTCATTTGTATGTATGTTTGACTGGAGGTTCACTTCTAGAGGTCCAAAATATTTAAAATTTTGTTCATGTATCAAGAACCGGTGACAGTACAATAATTTCGTAATTAAAAATTTAGAAAATAAAATTATAGTTTAAAAAAAACTAAAGAAACTCGTAGCAATATGAACTAAAAAATTATAAAATAATTTTTTAACTTTAAAGATTTTCGTTAATATCAAAATGATGTCTCACAACTCGGTATAACTTCATTTTTTTGAATGAGCATAAAAGAAAAGAATAAAGTGATTGACAGAGAAATTAATTTTAATGAAAAAAATCTCGGGGTGCTCGTTATGAAAATATAAATCCAGCGAGACCAAATTCTTTGTATTTAAAGATTATTTTTTAGTTTATATTGCTACAAAAACATGTTTTTTTATTAGTTTTTTAACATATAATTTTATTTAAAAGGAACTACTGTACAGAAACAATTCTGGCAATAAATAAAATAATACAAATTTTATCACAAAAAGGATTTAATTTGTTACTAAAATATTTCTTTTTATAGCCCTAGATGATTGTTTTTCCGCCTGTTACCAGCCAACGCATCCTGAATCTCCTGTATCGAGAGTCCTTTCGTCTCGGGTATGAAGGTCATACAGAAAACGCAGGTGATGATACTAATCACAGAGAATATATAGAATACGGAGTGGATACTGAGCAGTTGAACCAATGGCTCGAATGCAGACAGCAGGAAGAATCCGGTGAGCCAGTTCACTTCTATGACAATCGTGGTACCGGCTCCACGAACCTGAAAGAGAAATTGATAAGGGTTATTTATTTTCCCTACATTTTATCTCGCATTTTCATACCTACCTAGTTATGAAATGCAGCGTTTCCGTTTACTCTAAGTTATGAAATGCAGTCTTTCCATTCACTCTTGGTTACTAAATACAGCGTTTACATTCACTCTAAGTTATGAAATATAGCGTTTCTATTCAATCTAAGTTATGGAATGCAGTGTTTCTATTCAATTTAAGTAATGGAATGCAGCGTTTCTATTCAATCTAAGTTAAAAAATGCAGCGTTTATATTCAATCTAAGTTATGGAATGCAGCGTTTCTATTCAATCTAAGTTATGAAATGCAGCGTTTCCATTCAATCTAACTTATGAAATGCAGCATTTCTATTCAATTTAAGTTATGAAATGCAGCTTTTCTATTCAATCTAAGTTATGGAACGCAGCGTTTTCATTAGCTTTTAAATTATAAAATGCAGGGTTTCTATGTTGTCTGTATTTTTGTTTGTTTTTTTTTTTTTAATTTTGAGCGACGTACGGAATGGAATATTGTAATTGTCAAAGCAATGGAAGTTTAAATTTTAAGTAATATTGATTCTAAGGCATTAATAGAGCTTAAAAAAATAGAAACTAACAAAAATGTGTATGTGCATGTAGGTGGTGTCTAAATAAGCGGATCGAGATGAAAATTTTTTTTATATTTGCTACTTTTATTAAAAATATTTTCAGTAATTATGGTCCCGGTCCACCAAAATGAAAAAAAAATGCAAAACCAGAGAAAGAAATCATTTAGTTGTCCGTTCGTTAGTCCTTGTGTCCGTTAATCTATCAAAGGTATTTTTCTCAAAAATGGCTTTAGCACCCAATTAAAAGACGCAGCCAAAAGTAAAGGGCATTTTTTATTTTTACAATATCCTTCCTCATCGATCATCTAAACTTACATGGGACATCCGATCGACCTAAAAATCTTGAAATCAGAGCAAACGAGGAGCAAAATCTTAATGATTTTTTACTCTACGTAGAATGATATATTTTTATACTTTGGTTGTTTTACGTTAGATAATATATTTACGTTGTAAAAAATTTAAATCTTTAAATAGTTTAATTAGAAATATTATGTACCCTCAAATATATA
Organism: Druceiella hillmani; assembly: GCA_039881145.1. NCBI lineage: Eukaryota > Metazoa > Arthropoda > Insecta > Lepidoptera > Hepialidae > Druceiella > Druceiella hillmani. Next base: position 44,734,832 of record JAYKKI010000006.1, on the reverse strand, counting down.
TATATATATATATATATATATATATATATATATATATATGTATATATATAATTTTTTTTTTTTGTACATTAATTTTTTCAGATATTCATATAAGCATTAGGGAGGATGGGGTGGGATGTAGGGATTAAGTAAAATATAGTTTTTTTTTATTGTATGTATTCTGTGGGGTATCATTTGAAAGTGCTTGTTATGAAGAATACCACAATATTTTAAATTGCAAATTTAAAACTATATTTTAAAAAAATATGTTAAAACAGAACATCACCCCTCTTCCTTTTTTTTTGGAAACCACTTATCCGAAAGTTATGAAAAAATTAGAATTGGTAATATCTGACTAGAAAAATACTAGAACACCATAGCGATTATCCTAGATTTTGTAATTTTTGGTATATGCACCGCGTTTTTAAGCCTGTGAAAGACTATACTAAAGAATATGCAAAAATATATGCTCCTGCCCTATTTTTGATACTACTGAATCTAAAATCGTTAAAAAATTGAGTTTTTAGAAGCCTACACAAAGCTTGTAGAAAAATTTTGGCGATGTGTCTAGATTTCATAATTATGAAAAATATTTTTCGAATGTAAATTATTGAGATATGTGAGGGTATATATGCTTTATCACTATGGTGAATTTCAAACTTAATTTTTAAGCGGCGTAAAAAGGTTCTTGAGATAATTTTTACTAACTAAAATAACCTAATATCTACTTTATATATATATATATATATATATATATGTATATATATATATATATATATATATATGTATATATATATATATATATATATATATATATATATATATATATATATATATATATATATAATCGTCATTATTCATTAATTTTACATACCGTTGTTCATAATATGATTATGTCATTGGATGCTATACTGTTGTTTATTGGTAAAGTGGACTATACTCATAATCCAACTCGTTTTGAAGCAGTTCCAGTCTCCGGTAGGCATTAGGCCTACCTTCGTACGTAACCAAAATCTTCTTCTTAATGTCTCCATCAAAATACTTGCATTTGTAATAAATATCTCGCTAAATTTGGAAATTTATCCATCTGCTGGGAAGATTTCCCAAGCTAACGTCTGGATACTATTTTTGCTCAGTTGGCTGCTCCGACGAGTTGCTTGATTGTTTACGTTTAACCATTAGTTAATATAGTGTCAATTTAAATTACTGTTTTTTTCATCTTCCTTCCCTATTGTTTGTATTATTCTTTTGCTTTTGAACGATTTCTATTTATGATACATACATACACACACACACACACACACACACATATATATATATATATATATATATATATATATACATATATATATATATATATATATATATATATATATATCAAACACTTTAATAAATAAATTAACAAAAAAAACTAAGACTGCATAATCTGCCTCATCTATTATTGTTTTGAAAATAATCCGAAAAATTAATTGTACTTTGTTAATTGTTGTAAATAAGCAAAGTTGCATTTTTTAATAGTGTAGCACTTTTCGATAATTGTTTATTATATGAAGCTCTTTCTGGAGTATGTTTTTAAGATTTTCTCAAAATTTTTACAAAGTATAATCAAATCAAGTGTGAAAAACTATACATCGATATAGAAAGTTCCCTAAATAATGTTCTGCATTTGATGACTCTAAGCAATTTAGAAACATAAGTATATTCACCTCCGGTATGAACAGCTCCCCCAGCAGAACGAAAGGTATGGTACCAGCTCCGATACTGTTGATGAAGACACAGGTGCATGTTAAAGCTACCATCAGCCAGCTAGGACCCCATCCAGTCTGTAGGATGAGGCCTATGCTGGCCATACAGATGCCTATACCCATCAGCGATAATACCATTAGTATCTGCAATTGTTTTAATAATTAAATGATCAGTTATACATATTACTAATTAACTTAGCAAATAAAAAGAGAAAAAAAAGTGAAAATGTTTATTTGTAGTGGTAGAGAAAAGCACCCAACTCTGGAAGCACTCAACTCAGATAATATTCATTTGTGGTGGTAGAGAAAAGCACTCAACTCTGGAAGTCTTCATTCCAATTATTGATAATGTATTAAGACATAGTGGAATGTGGTAGAAAATGAATATGATTAAATATTTTGTGGTATTTTATTTTTATCAGCCGACAAATCTGTGTTAAATTAGCCTTAATGTGTGTTAATTAATTTGATGTGGCCGAAAAGGCATTTAAATTGGGAAGTCTTCATTTCAAATAATAAATGTATTAACAAGAAACGTTTAGACTTTTATTAAATTTAAATTGTAAGAAAATAAATAGAATATTTTGTATATTAGCCAGTGTAGGTTTGTATTTAAAATCTAACAATATAACATTTTAAACTTTTCATTTCAAATAATTTAGTTGTCGTAAACTAAATGTATTAATGTAGTTGTCGTGTAAAACGTGTTGTCGACGAAATTCGCTCCTTTTTTACATATTTTTCAAACCATAAATATCTAACTTGTTTTAAAATTTAAAATTTATTTATATTCAGTTTTAGTAAAAATCGCTCTCCAAAATTGCATAATTAACATTACAGGAAAAGTTAATATTTCACTACACTTCATTTTATTTGAAAAACACTGTAAAAAACTAAAAAATTTATTTTTGGAAATGTTAAAACGATGTTATATTAATAGTTTGGAAAACAAAAAAAATAAGTTTCTATGAAAAATTTTATATTAACTTTTGGATCTTTCTGTCACACGATAAAAAGCTTAACAAGCAATGTTTGATCTCTCATTAGATTAAAATTATCAAGCATTGCAGAAAATAATGATGAATATAATATTTTGGTTACTGTTATTTTTGTTAGTAAACAAATTCGTATTAAATTGGTCAGTGAAAGTTTGTATTTCTAAACTTAGGTCAAGGTCAGATTTTTACTTGCTTCTTTTCAAATATTTGTAAATGTATTAAACCAGCAACGTTTGGTCGTTAAATGAAATTATTTAAGAATAACAGTATATAAACATGAATAGGATATTTAGTGTTATTGTTGTTTTTATTAGTAAATCCGTATTAAATGAGCAAGTGAAGATTTGTAGTTACAATCTCGGTTCAACGTCAGATTTTTAATCCTTTCATTTAAATATTAATAAATGTATTAACAAGTAGTTAGGTCTCATGTCAAAATTCAATTGTTAAGTATGGCGAAAAATAAATATGAATAGCATATATTGTATTATTGTTATTTTTATCAGTAAACAAATTTATGTGAAATGAGCTAGTGAAGGTTTATTTTTATAATCTCCGGTTAACGTCAGATTTTTAATAACTTGACTTCAAATATTCCTAAACATATTAACATTCAGAATAAATATAAAAAAATATTTTGTGTTTTTTTCAACAATATCACTATATTATCATAAAAAATAATATTTTTTAAATTGTCATTTTACAGTTATTAATTAAATATTTCTTTAAAAAAACATATATATGCAATATTATTTTTTTTTAATTAGGAAGAATAAAACATACAAGGTGAGTATTAATAATGTTTATAAGATTTTTGAAGTCGATACGCACGTATTAATTTCTTAGGAACTTTTGAGAATTACTACTAGTTAGAGACAATAAAATATATTCATATATCAAAATTCTTTGAATTGTTAGCTCGTCCTATGATATAATAACCTTTCAATTAAAGAAAAGTTAAATTTCAACTTAAATTATCAAATTATTTAAAATTGTACGTAAAAACCAATCAAATCGATAATTCTATAAACGCTAAGTGTTTGCTAATTGAACATGGAAGTGAACAATTTTCAAGAATTTTCACTTTTCACCTTCCTTCCGGCTAAATCGGCAGTTCCAGCGGAAGCCACACATCCAATGGCCATTACCAAAGCCAGGAATATGGAGCATATATGACTAGGCAAGGTTGGAACGGCTTTTTCAAACATAACCCCAGCGTACGTCTGTAGTGCAAGTATTCCAGTAGATGTTATCAGGATGAAGAGGATCGAGCCCAAGGCGAGAGCTTTTCTTGATACTCGAGATGAAACTGAAATAGAAATTATCTTTTATATAAACGACATTAAATGAGATAATGTAAAAAAAAAAATTTATATATATATATATATATACAGTACACGTACATATACATATATATAATTGATTTTCATTTCTTGAAGCCGTAGTATGTGTATGTATATATATATACACACACACACATATATATATATATATATATATATATATATATATATATATATATATATATATATATATACATACTACGGCTTCAAGAAATGAAAATCAATTATAATTAAAAAAATATGAATGGACCTTAAATATTGAGTAGTACTCTTTTAATCATTGTTTCCGAAGTTCATTAAAATATTTTTTAACTCTTTACACATTTTAAAGATGTATTTAAGATTTTGAAATTAAAAAAATATTAAAATATGTTAAGATTTTTGTATTACAAACATGAAGCAAAAAAATAAAATTTTAGCTTTAAATTAAAAAGGTAGTAGTAGTTCGTTTGAAAGCACCTTCTTAATGGTGTCGCTCCTGGATGGACTATGCAAAACTTTTTATCCGTCTTTTAAAATTAATGGAAAATATAGAAAAAAACAGTTCTTTTTTAATTTCGGGAATAAATTCATTGCATATTAATTAGGATATTTGCTTGAAAATTCCACTTCCAAAATGTTATGCAGATATGTCTAAAAATGTGAAAATTATGAAGTCATATAAATTTCAGGACATTCATATTCCACGATGCAGGTAATCATTGTTTCTTCATATTACATTTACACGGAAAATTTTCAGGACGTTCATATGCGTGGCATTAAAATTTCAGGACGTTCATATTCCGCGATGCAGGTAATCATTGTTTATTCATATTAAATTTACACGGAAAAATTTCAGTACGTTCATATTCCACGATGCAGGTAATCATTGTTTATTCATATTAAATTTACACAGAAAAATTTCAGGACGTTCATATTCCACGATGCAGGTAATCATTGTTTATTCATATTAAATTTACACAGAAAAATTTCAGGACGTTCATATTCCGCGATGCAGGTAATCATTGTTTATTCATATTAAATTTACACGGAAAAATTTCAGTACGTTCATATTCCACGATGCAGGTAATCATTGTTTATTCATATTAAATTTACACAGAAAAATTTCAGGACGTTCATATTCCACGATGCAGGTAATCATTGTTTATTCATATTAAATTTACACGGAAAAATTTCAGTACGTTCATATTCCACGATGCAGGTAATCATTGTTTATTCATATTAAATTTACACAGAAAAATTTCAGGACGTTCATATTCCACGATGCAGGTAATCATTGTTTATTCATATTAAATTTACACAGAAAAATTTCAGGACGTTCATATTCCACGATGCAGGTAATCATTGTTTATTCATATTAAATTTACACGGAAAAATTTCAGTACGTTCATATTCCACGATGCAGGTAATCATTGTTTACTCATATTATATTTACACGTAAACATTTCAGGACGTTCATATTTCACGAGGCAGTTAATCATTGTTTATTCATATTACATTTACGCGTAAAAATTTCAGGACGTTCATATTCCACGATGCAGTTAATCATTGTTTATTCATATTACATTTACAGGTAAAAATTTCAGGACGTTCATATTGTACGATGCAGTTAATCATTGTTTATTTATATTACATTTACACATAAAAAATTCAGGACGTTCATATTCCACGATGCGATTAGTCATGGTTTATTTATATGACATTTACGCGTAACAATTTCTGGACGTTCATATTCCACAATGCAGTTAATCATTGTTCATTCATATTACATTTACACGTAAAAATTTCAGATCGTTTGTATTCGACGATGTAGTTAATCATTGTTTATTCATATTACATTTACACGTAAAAATTTCAGGACGTTTGTATTCCACGATGCAGTTATCATCATTGTTTATTCATATTACATTTACGCGTAAAAAATTCACTACGTTTTTATTTTTGTTTTTGTTTTTGTTTACGTTTTTGTCAATATTTCATTAGTATTTTGGATATAATTGAGTCAGTAGATTATTTCCTTAATATTAGAAAATTAACTTTCTTATAAAAAAAAGGGGAGGCTGTTATAATTTTTCTATTGTTAAATATTTATAGAAGATAGTCGCGTTATAAATATGTAAGTCGAGAGCACCCCACTTTCTTTTGTGTAAGTTAATTTTTTTTAGCAGAGACATATTTTCGCTCTTGACAAAAATCGTTTCTTAAAAAAATAGACACTATTATTTTTTAGTTCGTTTTGCTACAAAAGCAAAAAAAAATTATTAGGAAGCCATCCAAAGACTTATATTTTCTGAAGGGAATAATATTTAGTGTCAGTCTAGTTTATATAACGTGTAAGAAAAATTAAGACATTTTTTAAGTGACCTTAATAAGAATATCAAATCATAGTCATGAAATTATTGTAAGGTCATCGGTTTTTAAAACGTATGCAAAATTTTAAATAAGTCATACGTCTGGAAGTGAAATTTAATTAGAAGATTTCGTTACACTGTTGCATGCATACAAGTGAAGTTAACAAAAGCAAGTTGAAAACATTGCTCACCACAGTGGGTTCTTTACAAATAACTGAACTTTTTATAATTAATTGAAAATAATTAACTGAACAATATTAATTCGCGAGCGACAAGCATTTTCAAAAAATATTCAGACCACAAAACATGCGATAGAGATAATATCACCATAGCAACGACAATAACATGTGTCTGTTTTTATATCGAATGAATGTGGCTTTATACACTTGTTTAGCTTATGTATTAACTTTATTTACTTTAATATATTATATTCTAATGCAATTTAATGACAATAATCGTAAATATTACTTAAATATAAAATAATATTATAAATATTTTGAATTAGTATATAAGTTTATTAAAAGTGAATATTTATTTTGGGCAAAGTATTGTGGAAAGTTGTTTACACCATTTTGACACTTTTTCCGGATAAAATGCGCAAATATTAATACTAGTAAATTATTACAGAATAAACCCCTAATATAGGGGTTTATTCTGTAATTATTGCTGGATGATCATTTAATTCAAATTATCCTTTATTAGGGTGATTACAGGCTGTTGCTTAAACTATTTCTTATGAAGTAAGAATAGCTTGAATTTTATTAATTTTAAATTTTAATTTAATAATATTTTATGAATATCAAAAATATTTATGATTTATTATTATTATTAAGTACCTTTAAGAGAAGCGAAATCGAATATACATAGAAATATAAATTAAAAGTTTAATCTGTATGAACTTGTCAGGAAAAAGTAGTGACCAAAACTGAGTTATCCGATTATAAATGAAATATTAGTGAAAACTATTGGAAAATTATCAAGGCGAGTGTTGAAATTTTAGACAAAACTTACTATAAAATGAATATATCGCATGTTTTTTTCGAAATTTCATTTATCTGTTCAGATTATTATATTTATGAATGAAAAATCCATTCCTCCCAAATTTACCATATTTCAAGTTTTATGACAAACGATATAAGCTCGATAGGGAGATAGGTATTATTCCATAAAGACTGATGTCGAAAAACCACTGGAATATTGACATATTGAATTGTTACTATGTTTTTTGAACAACCATTAGTATCTATTAAGTTTTTGGTCAAGAGAAGATTATGTTGGGAGGTAAATGAAAAAAAATGTTAAATTTTTCTGTAAAGCTTGGGAGCTTTTATTAATGTAATTTATATAATAAAGTCCCTATAATTAAAATAACATAGGTGTCTACTTACATAACAGTTTGATTTCGGACTGGTTTTTTTCAGAACTTTTCTGCTGCACCTCTGAGTCATTGAGATTCTGTTTTTCTGCATTGCCGTCGGTAGGATCTGTTAATTTAAGAATTTTCGTATTTCGTTTTAATGATATTATATTTACTTTACATCTACTGATATTATATTTTTTATGTATTTAATTTTTTAGTAAATGTAGAATCCTGTTAATGCCTTATCATTATGTAAACATCCTTTGTTTATTTTTAGGGTTATTCTGAATTTTGTTCTTCTTAGTTTAACCTCCTTCTCTTGCAGTTAATTATCTTGTGAACTATGGAAAAATCAGGAAGGTATCAGTATTTTTTCGCAGTAGAGGATGCTGTTACGAGTATGAAAAATAACAGGTACGTTATAACTGTCGCAAAATACTAGGTCGTACTCGGCATTACACATTTGCTTTTCGGCTGTTCTGTCAGAAACACACACAATAAACACTCGTCATAAAATGTTCAATATTTGTTTGTTATATACCGGGATTTCTCCTATTTTGGTCTTTAACTTATTTCAATAAAATTAAAGAAAATTTAGAAAAATAAAAAGGAATGGTTATTGTTCTATTATTATACAACGCTTTGTCACGAGTCTTCAGATACTGTGAATGGAGGTGTTGCCAAATACAATGAAGTTTAGATTAACTAGAGAATACTTAGTATGAAGCAAGCACAAATTATGAGTATATGGAATACTGACTTATCCAAGAGTATATGTTACGAATAGGAGTTTATTAAGTGGAAAGTTTTATTTTCATTCTTTCCTAGGAAGGGATTTATACGATGAACGGGATATCCTGCGTACGTCTCTGATCGGTTTGTTTCTTTATCTCTGATAGTAGTTGACTCCTAAGAAAGAGAGACAAAAAGCTGCGTATTTTGTAACAGGTATTTGCGGAATATCATACGTTAGTACATCTGTTTAATGTAAATATTTAATACTAGCGAGAATTACAGTATATATGCCCCAACTCCAATCCAATTATATATAAAACGGCAAAGTATCATTATATATGCATATATTATGATACTTTGCCGTTATACACACACACATACACACACACACACACACACACACACACACATATATATATATATATATATATATATATATATATGACATAAAAGAAAAAATGTAACTGATCTGACAAAAGTTTGTATTTGGGATAGCAAAATGAAAGTATCTATTAGTCATTTATGACAATTATTTATATAATTTTTTTTAAAGAAATGAATTCGACGATTGATCTATTTTCTAAGTTCTACTGATTCCGTATCTATTTCGTAGGACTCGCGTGGGGATCGAAAAATATTAATAATCATATAATTGCATACTAAAAAAACACTGTTCTATTCTATTTCAAAAATATCAGGATAAAGCATTTGGACAAACAAATGTGAGGGGTACATTTATCCAACCAATTATTTAACTTCCAAGGTTATTTAAAAACAATATTCATAATCTGTCATAAATCCTTTATCCAAGGTTATTTCAAAACAATATTTGTAATCTGTCATAGGATCTTTGCTAAGAGTCCACCTGAAGATGTTATAATACAAAGAAACCTAGGTCGTGGTAAAGAACTTAAAGAAAGTAGAAATAATACTACATCACGTAGTTTCATTTAATTGTGAATAATGAATTTCTACAAAATTAACGCGAAATATATTCAATATCTGTCATAAACATAATTGTTAGCTTATATATGATTCAGGCTTTATAAATAGAAGTTTCGGGACTTTTCATTAAGGTTACATGTTTCTAAGCAATTCCCCTGTTATTTTCTATTTACACTATATAGATTGCAAGGAGTGTCATTCACCTTTTTCATCATCGGTCATCTTCACCAACTCCACAGGTTCCTGGAATTGAGCTTTGATGCCGGTGAGCTCCTGCTGAACGATGGTGGCGTAAGGTTTGGCACATCTGTACCAGGCCATTGCTGCTGCCGCTTCCTGTAGATGATATTTTTTTAGTTATAAGTTTATTCATATAGATGATGACATGTCTTGAAAACTTGACCATTATTTTGTAAAGTATATTTGTGATACTGCCAGTTCAGTTTTGATGCTCAAATTTACTATAATATGGAATCATTATTGCACAAATCTATAATCCCTAGCTTGGATTTTATATTTATCGTTATTTGGAACTGACAACATTTTTATGTTTTAAGAAGGAAATAGTAAAGATAGTTTTATTTCATAGCTATAAGTTTGCTAACTATTCTGGTAAAAATGGGCCTGATACTGTATAATTTCAATATAAATATATATTTAAAATAAGCTGCTATTTATTAGAACATGTGAAATCAAACTATTCAGTGATTGAAAATCAGGAAACGACAAAAAAGAAAATATTACTCATAAACCAGAACAGAAAAGCTGAGAAATGCGTCTATATTATATTTTTAATTTATCAAGAGGTATTGACAAGAAATAAATGTAATAATTTGTAAAATGTAACTAAATATGTAATAACTTTTGAGAAAATATTAAAAATATAATCAATATTTAGGGCTTTTTAGTGTATAGCCATTACCTAAAGGAATAAAAAAATAAATCCTCGTTTAACTAAACATTTTAATTAAGTGATAATTTCAGTTTATATATATATATATATATATATATATATATATATATATATATATATATATATATAATATAACAATATTAATGCGCCATAAAAAGGATGAGAGGTGTCGTGGGACACCCGGTTGGGATGAAGTTAGTTTCTTTCGCTATATATTTTAAATTAATTAAATTAAAATTAAAATTAATTTTAAATTTAATTATTTCAAAAATTTAAATGATTATAATGAATTATAAAATATACTAAAATAATCTAAATAAAGTTTAATTAATAATGAAAATAAATGAATTGTGCAAAATTTGATGCAATTTATCAATTTTATATTTAAAAAAAATAATAAAGTATTAATTTATAATGCAAATAAATACATACGAAATCGGAAACGATCTGACAGATGATTGGCTAACAATAGAAAGCCGAGAAGAAAAATAATTTGACATACGCTTGTAAACAAACGCTTATACTGTAGCAAAAGTGACGTTTGAAATCTTATACTTTTATACTGTAGTAAAAGTAACGGTCGTAATCTCACACTTTTTATGGGCTAGCTCTTATTTGCCAAGCGTATAACATGCCATAAGGAACTGTGTTCCAAAAAATGAACTGTTAAATAAAGTTAACATTCCGTCTGTTGTTGTCAAAATGAAATCTAATAACAATTTGGAATAAACAAATTTCAAGCCATTTCTCGTTTGTAATTTTTTTCCACATTGATTTAATCGTATTTTTTTATCAAATACGTCATTTTTTATACATATTTTTTTATATCATATCATAAAAAAAAAAACAGTTTGATTGTTGTTAAATTGTAGATATACCGAAAAGAAATAGGAGTAACACAATATAAACGAAAATACGAGCGACGGTCGTGAACCGTCTAAATGCATCAAAATTTTGATTCCAAAGCCGTAAATCGAATAGCAGGATAATTCAAAGTGAGACAGTGCCTCCAATATTGATTTATGCAAAATCAAGGGTGTAACGGGGATCATAATCGGACATTGGTACGTGTTTGTGGTATATGAAAAAGTGTTCGTTCGCTCTCACGCTTAATAGTTCGGGGTAGAAATGATATCAAAACCAATATCAGTGGTTTGTCAACGTAACTAGTTAATATTTTGAATATATACATTTAGAATAAAATGAAAACGGAAGGAAAATGTGACGATTTTACAGAAAAATTCTAATAGAGATGCAGAATGAATATTTTATGAATTTTCTACAAAATAAGGTTATAAGTTAGCTAATAGAGAGACCAAATAACCAAGTTTATTTTTAGTTCAATAAAACTGAAAGCTTAAATAGGGCTTTTTAATGCAGTCGATATCGTAAAATTCTTGGGAGTATTTATAAGACAGATTCGAGTATCTTAAATACAGTCTTAGAAATATTAGTTATGCGATCCTGAAATAAAATGCAGTCGTCCATAACGACAACGAAGTTCAGATTTTATAAGACATAACAGAATATAAATAAAACCCGTCCCAGAATATTATAGACTGCAAAGAAAAAACTAGAGACATTATGGATATTAAAACATAATATCAACACTGCACATATACATAAATGTCATTATTATCTAGAACTTAAGGAATTAAAAAGGGGAAACGATTGAAAGTTTTTCTTTTCTGGATAACTATGAGTGTCTGGAATGTTGTTTTATGTTCGTTGCTGTTCTATTTCTGTCCTATGTATGAAACTTTTGATTATTTCAGATTTTTAGGGGCACAAAGTTTGTACATAAGGACGGGGAAATTTTTTTTTGGATATTTCCTTTATTGAAAATTTTGCGGCTTAAATTTACCGGAGAAATAGTAGTGATATATATAAAAAGAACCCCAAATAAACGAGTGATATTCCACTTGGACTTGTTGCTTCACTTTTAAATTTAAAGCTTCCATTTCAGAGAAAAGTACTTCCACCAATTTAAAATATTTCCAAAATTTACAGCCTTGACAGATAGATACGCTGAAGTGGTATCATAATATGTAATGCAGACGTAAATATAAAACCAATGATCGATATAAATGATCCGACAATAATGGGACAAAATATAAAATATGATAAATGTGAAACCAATGATCGATATAAATGATCCGACAATAATGGGACAAAATATAAAATATGATAAATATAAAACCAATGATCGATATAAATGATCCGACAATAATGGGACAAAATATAAAATATGATAAATATAAAACCAATGATCGATATAAATGGTTCGACAATAATGGGACAAAATATAAAATACGATATTTATTAATTAAACGCACACATCCCACAAAGTCGGTACTATAAAAAAGGGAGAGTTTCTCATTGATCCGAATGTTCGGAGTTAAAAACCGCTAGCGGGAAAAGTCTAAAAAAACAAAGGAAGAACAGGTGAGTGAAAATAGCAGAGTTCTCATTGCGGAACCTTAAAGACTTTTGCAAACTTTGTGGAGGAGAACGACAAAATATAAATATGAAACTCTTAAACAGAAAAAATGAAAAGAAAATTGGTATTTAAATCGTTAATCATACATATGAGTAGACACTTTTCATTGTAATATTTTACACTATTTTTAGTGAATTTTTTACGTTATCGCACACCCTCAAGGGCGTATGCCTTAATATCGACCAGCGAGCCAGCCTACAGTTTCAGAAGAGAAGTAATTATGACTCAGATAACTTTACAATTGATTGTAAATCAGGTAATTTTACAACTGGATGAGGTGAGGAGACGTGTGGCGACGACATGAAAGGCTATGGACAAATTGAAAATAATATAGAGCGACCGAAACATAAGAAGGCCACTAAGACCCGCCTCATTTGAACTCTGGTGTTCCGCATATTTCTCTACGCCGTAGAGACGTGGACGCTTCGAATTCTCGAGAAGAACAAAATAGACGCTCTGCAAATGTGGCGCTGGAGAAAAATGCTTGGGGTATCGTGTACTGAGTTCTGCATGAATGTATCTATACTTCAAGAACTCGGTATGAAGCAACGTCTATCAGCACTTGTTCAGATACAGATTGTAAAATTTTTGGTCTCGTCATGCATGGAGATAGTAGCGCCATAGAGCGCATTGTTGTGCAATGAAGAGTAGAAGGCATTAGGCCACGTGGGAGGTCGTTGATGCGGTGGATAGAATAGATCAAGTCTGCTATCTGTATACATAAACCATTTCCAGTATGAGTGCAACAGGGTGACGACAAAATAGGGAAAGATGGAGAGGCGTCATGAGGCGAGTAACAACGACCATCCATAAAAATACTACATTGTGACCACGACCACTCTGTCAAGAGCGAAATGACGGAGAAGAAGAATTTTACATCTAATGAACTTTCATATAGCTTTTTGGAAATTGAAAATTTTTTTTCCGAAAATTGTACTATTTTTAAATGTTTTAAAATACTGATTATGATCCAAATTTGTGCTTCGGAAGTGATATTTATCTCCGTCCATTAGTGTGTACCTATGTATGTATTTATATATATATATATATATATATATATATATATATATACATATATATATATATATATATATATATATATATATATATATATATATATATATATATATATACATATATGAGGACAGGTAATATCTCGCAATTATTTACCGATTTAGATGATTTTTTTTTTCTATCTATTGGTTAACTAACAGAAAGCAGGCTTACCAATCTTCACCATGATTTGTCAAATAGTTCAATTTTTACAAAAAATTTTCTTCGAAAGCCCATTTTTCCCTTTCAATAGTGCCCTTTGTAGTAGTGTTCTTTCAACTTCAGGGAAGTGTGCATTAGGTATGCAGTTTAAGGAATCACTTCAGTGTTGGTATGTACATATTATATATAATATATAATATTATATATAATATATTACTATTTGTAGTTTTTAAAAAATAAACCTCGGTAATAAGTCAAGGTTACTTCAACCACAATGTCAGTCTTAATAATTATTTTTTTATTTGTATGTGATCACATTTAGACTAGTGTAACAAGTGTGAGTTTATTTTACAAGTGCGGTTGTGTAACAAGTGCGGTTTATTCTTTTTTTAATATTTTTTGTTTATGCCAAGTCGGTTGAGATTTTCGTTATTTAGTGGTATCGCATTCTAGATTCTTTATGGTCTCAAACCTAGTTATGCATATTGATTTAAAAAATTATCCCTTTTTACTGTCAAATAGTTGGCTTTTAGTCAAGTATAATATGTCAACATAAATTCTTAAATTCATAAAAATTCGTACATTGCAGTTTTATAAGCGTCTTAAGTTTTCTATTATGATGAATATGAATTACTTCTCACATGGTTCGCTTAGTAAATACATAATGAAACCGAGCAGTTACTGCCAAACTGCTCGGTTGATTCTTAAATTTTTTTTTCAACTCGTTTGTTACCATGAAACAGGTGTTTTTAGAGATATTATCATCATTAACTCTTATATGAAGCAGTCTATTTAATGTTATGAAATATTCTGAATATTTTAATCTACAGCAAATGAATATGAAAACGTTAATATCTGACTACAAGTAATCATGTAAAAAAGTGAAAAAAGTTTGATACTATCTCCAAATCTTGAAATCAGCATGATTTTTCAGCTAAAATTGTTATACTTTTAAAGTAGCAAACAACAAGTTTAATGTTTAAAAACATTTCAATTCTCTTATTTTTCAGATGTGAAACATTGTGTTCGTACAAGTAATATGCATAAAAGACAAGATTATTACAGGAATTAAATATAGCATAATGAAAAAATAAAGTATTACGAATTTCTTACAGAAAATGATGATTTTGTTTAATAAACATTTATTTACAATTAGTATAAAAATAATAAAGCACAGGTTATGTGTACCGTAGTAAACAACAGCGTTGAACTGAGTGAGGAGGGGGTCGCGTAGTCGGTTGCGCATGGCGACACGTCGCCATACCGTACACTCTACTACATATATATATACCTTAGTATAGACTATATATATACCTTAGTATAGCGTGGCGACCCGTCGCCACGGCAACGATCCGGTTTATACCTGCGCCTATAGATGTTTCACATCAAAAAATTATTTTAGCTCGTCCATTTACAAAACTTGTAGTGTGTTTACTAAACTTACTAAAGTATTTTAGCTTACTAAAGTATTTTTATTAATTGTTGACAGGCCCAGATACAAAGCAACTGTGCTATTTTTGAACTATGGTAACAATTTAAACTATTTTCATGTAATTACTTTTTGGTTTATTTACTGGTAAGCTATCGGCATTAAATAGTGATAACTACAAATTGCCTCTGTAGATAAGAATCATAGTGTTATCGTACTTTGTTATCAAAACCTTAAACCATATGTTGAGATAATGGAATAATTACCACGTTTTGCATTGTACCAATATTTAAATAGAAGATAAACACTGTTAACTCGACGGTATTTAGTAGTCGTTTTCAAAAATAATTCTTCTACTGTCGCATGTCACGAGTATTTTTTTATCTTTCTGTTTATGGCACTGTTGACATCGTGATTATTTCACAACTAATGTCCATTTTTTTAAATTCTTTATTGCGTCTGTCACACATTTGGAGGTGACTATTGATTAAATATGATTTCTACTTCACTATAGAGATGAGTTAAAAGGTTGTAATGTTCAAAGACTTATTAGATTTATTCCAAAGATTATTATAGGCTCACCAGATCTAAAAGTTTGATATTTTCAAAGACTTGTTATATTTATTCCATAGATTATTATAGACTATCTCAGTTCCAGATTTCAGGTAACCTAAATCGAATTGTTTGTATCCGTAAATTTACATTAGTGTAAGTTTGGTTGTGTTTAATGATATTGACAAGGATAACCTATATATACTCGTAGTTTTAAAATATTCTGTATTAAAATTGTAACTTTTTTTTTTTTTTTTTTTTTTTTTTTTATTTATATCCTGCTACTTAGCGATCTGTTTGTTTCAAACAATAATCTAATGTGTTGTCAGATTTTCATCAGCTAAATTATTCTCAGCAAAGACATGCACCCAACGGTGCAATCCTCATATTTTGTCCGCGAATCTTGTCGCAAGTTCAGATACGCTATTCCTCTTAAGGCGGGAGAATCTTAGACTGCCCTCTCCTTGAAGTTCAGCAGCTAGTTCGTTCATATGTTGGTCCAGTCTGAGTTGATATTTCTTGCTGTTTATTTCAATTTCGTCCTTCACAGTTCTCAGATTTAAATCTAGGTTCACATATTTGTTGCTTATGTGGGATGGTATATTAAACATGGCTCTCATTGTTTTACTTTGGAACCTTTAAAGTATTTCGTTGTTACTATGGCTGGCTGTGCCCCAAAGCTGAATGCCGTAAGTCCATATGGGCTTCAGTATCGTTTTATAGATAGCCATTTTACTGGAATCTGTCAATTGTGATTTACGGCCGATTAGCCAGTACATGCTGCGGAGTTTGCTGTCTAGTTGCTTCCTTTTAGTCCATATATGTTTACGCCAAGTGAGTCGACGGTCGAGGTGCATACCCAAGTATTTGGCGTCATCTGATTGTGGGATCGCTGTATCAAAAAGTTTTACAGGTGGGCAGGTTTTTCTTCTAAGTGTGAAAGTTACTTGGGCTGACTTATCTGTGTTGACTTTAATACGCCACTGCTGGCACCATGCTTGGATGAGAGAGATATGGGATTGGAGGCTTTCAGATGCGGAATCGGGATTATCATGTGACGAAAGAAGTGCGGTATCATCTGCGTATGTCGCTGTGGTAGTGTTGGCATAAGTAGGTAGATCTGCTGTAAATATCAAATAGAGTACTGGTCCCAGTATACTACCCTGTGGAACTCCTGACTTAATTGGGTGCATTTCTGATGTTTCGGAGTTATATTTCACTTCGTAGCATCTTTTTCCAAGATACGATTTAATCAACGGAAAAAAGGAGTGCGGTAACATTTTTTTAATTTTAAAGAGAAGCCCAGTATGCCATACCTTATCAAATGCTTGGCTAATGTCTAAGAAGACTGCGGAGCAATATTGTTTATTTTCCAATGCTCTACTTATGACATCAACCAGCCTATGCACTTGCTCGATAGTTCCGTGGCCCTCTCTAAATCCAAACTGATGTGTTGGTATTATATTTGCTAAGTGTTCCCTCATTCTGTTAAGTATTATCGTTTCCAGTAATTTTCCAATTACCGGAAGGAGACTGATAGGTCTATAAGATGACACTTCTTGAGCAGGTTTACCTGGTTTCAGTATCATTATTACCTGTGCTATTTTCCACTGGCTTGGGTAGTAGGACTGTCTTAAACATGCGTTGAAAATAGCGAGTATGAACAGTATTCCTTTTTTTGGGAGGTGTTTCAAAAGTGTCGCGTCGATAAGGTCATAGCCAGGGCATTTGCCTTCCTGGAGTTTTAGGATTTCCCGCCTCAGTTCATTTGGTGTCACATGCTTAAGTGGTAAGCACATTTGAATAGGTGTCTTTAAGTACTCCTCTATTTCATTGTCCAGATATTGATTACTGCTGGGAAACGGTTCAAAAACTTCATGTAGGTGATCAGCATATCTGTTAGCTTTTTCACTATCAGAGCGAGCCCAGGATCCCGTTTTTGTTCTTAGCGGTGTGACTTGTTGTTTGGGACGCTTTAGGTTTTTGGTAGCTTTCCATAACGAGTAGTTTGTGTCACTAGTATGTGTCAGTTTTGTGAGATATGATTGTAGATTCTCATTTGCCAATTCTTTGATTAGAGTTTTAAGATGTTGTGTGGCTTTATTTAAGGCAGTCTTGTCTCTAGGATAGTGAGTGTTTTGCCATACTCTGCGGAGTCTACGTCTTTCGTTTATACAATCCTTGATGAATTCAGGGTACACATGCTCTATAGCAGTTCCCGTTTTGTGATGGGATGTAGCCCTGTTTGCAGCGTCATGAATCAGTTTGTTTAGTCCTTCTATAGCCCGTTCTATTTGGTCAGACGTTTTCAGTGAGATCCTGAGCTGTATTTCCGTTGTGATGATATCCTGATATTTTTTCCAGTTAGTATTCTTATTGTAGATTTTAAGTGGTACTTCTGTTAGTAATATCTTACTATATACCCTTAGAACAATAGCAGAGTGGTCTGAGATAAGGTCAAAGTCAGGTTCTGTTTTAGTGTTATTTATTGCAATGTTTCTAGATATGAAAAAATCCAGCAAATCGGGTATTTTTCGTGGATCTGTCGGCCAATAGGTAGGTTCTCCAGTGGACAAGCAATCAAGATTAAGATCTTTCACAGCTTGATAGAGCGACCTTCCTCTAGTTGTTATAAGTCTAGATCCCCAGAACAGGTGTTTAGCGTTCCAGTCGCCCCCACTTATAAAGCGATGTCCGAGTATAGAGAAGAAATCTTTATATTCTTCTTTTGCCATCTGGTGTTTAGGAGGGCAATAAACTGCAGCAACGGTAATGTCCGAGCTATTGTCATACACTTTAATAAGAGAGGCTTGTATCTTGTCAGTTGAGAAAGGTTCAAGCGGGTGATGTTTTATATTTGATTTTAAGATCACTGCCGTTCCTCCATGCGCTTTTCCCGATGGGTGGTTGGTAGCATAAACTGTGTAGCCCTTTATTGAGATATGGCTTTTGATGGTAAACCTAGTCTCAGATATTAATGCCACGTCAATCTTTTTCATGTGTAGAAACATTTCCAGCTCTAGTCGTCGAGCGACCAGTCCGTTGGCGTTCCATGTGACTATTTTAAGATTTAGATTATTTCTTAGTCTGGCTGCTAATAAGCTGGATGAAACGATCCATCATGTTGTCTACCATGGTTAGCATCATAGTTTGTATTCTGTTGAACATTTGTTCCAAGATGTCACTTAGTTGTTGCGTTTGAGGTAATTGGTCTGGCTTAGTGATGTTTTCCATTCTACTTTTAGTGATTTCAGCGTAAGTTGAGGTTGTTCTATTATAATTTTTGAATTTCCTTGGCTGCAAATTGTCCATTTCAGGCATTCGCTTAGTTTGGTTTGTATGTTTATATGTTTGTTTTGGTTGGATTTTCAATAAGTGCTCTTTATATTGCTTGTATTTTAGGCATCCCCTGTAACTAGCTGGATGTTTTTCTAGACAGTTTGCACAAGTAGCTTCCGTTTCCCTTGTTTTGGAGCAGCTGGTGGTTGGGTGGTCGTCTCCACATTTGACGCATCTGAATGGTCGGTAGCATTGATTTTTTGAATGACCGAACCTTTGGCATCTTTTACATTGTAGAATTTCCTGTTTCTTATAAGGTGCTTCAAAAGATACTTTCATATGATTGAGGTATTTTATTTTAAAAATATCTTTATTGTTATTCTTTGGCTCCAGGTCTACATAAAATAGGGGTAAGGGTTCTTTTGTGTTTCGATGACGTACATTTACGAGTTGCCTTACTTCGTGTCCATGTGCTTTGAGTCCTTCTTTTATTTCAGAGATGTCTTCTGAGCTATGGAGGCCTCGCAGAACAACTCTATAAGGTCTTTCACTTTTTATCATGTAAGTATAATGGCTGATATTGTCTGTGATGAATTTTTCTCTTATCATTTTGTATACTTCTATACTTACTGGCATTACTTTCACAACGTGTCCTGACCTGAGAGTGGTCATAGTAAAATTTCCTTCTGTTGTTATTCTTAACAGCAGGTTTTTAAGGGAATTGATATCCAGGACCCCAGTTACAAAGATTGGTTCTGGTTTTGGTGGCTTTTCTGTTTCTATTATATCCGGATTATATTCCACTTCACCTAATATTTCAAATTGATTTTGGGTAGATATTCCGTATTCAGTCGTGTTGGTCTTTTTCTTTAAGTTTTCTGTCTGTGGTGATTTTGATTCCATTCTTTTTCTTTTGGTATGAGGTATTCGGTCTTGTTGCCAGGTGTTTTTGTCTTTGTCAATCGATTCAGGAATTGTTTCATGAGCATTTACCATTTGTGGTATTGCTCCGATAGAGTTGCTACGTGTTTTTGTAAATATGCTCTTATGAAGAGTTTGTTGGATCATACTTGGGTTTGTGTTTGTTTTATTTTTTAAGTTATCATTCATTTTGTTCCCACGATAATTGGACGAAATAACAGGTCACTTAGGGGTAACGCCATTCCCTAAGAAGGCAGAATACAACTACGTTTACCAGGTCCGTAGAGGTTGGCGCTAATGCTGTTCATCCATACAGCCATGCATCCAGTTGGCACGTTTCCCACCATTGGATTTGGGTAATTTTTGAAGAGGTTTTCCTCCTCGTGGTCCGGGCAATGAAGCCAAGACCGCCGCTCTTGAGTGGTTTACGGATTAGGAAGGTCATTTCCTACCTCCTTATGTTATCTGCTGGCTAAGCGTCGCAGTGTTTTGAGTTATTTACCGCCGCTCAAGACTCGGCGTTGTCATTCATTTAGCGCCACCCGGGGGACACGTGCAGGGTGATGATTAGGCAGCTCCTACGGACGCGAATGACTTTGCCCCCCTAAATTGTAACTAAAAAAAAGAAATTTTCAATTGTAGTAACAAATATTTAAAAATTAAAAAAAAGTTAAATCAGATCAAGGATAAATTAAAGCTTTCTTAAAGAATTCCATTTACATTCAAAAGTGTTTACTAAATCAAATAATTAAAAAAAAAATATATTTATTTGATTATTATAAGAAAAAAATTAAAATTAAAAGTTAAAATATTTTAAAACAAAGAAATCGAAAAAAATTAAAGAGTTATTTTATTTAAAGTAAATTTAATTTATTGTCTTTTGTGTATCAGAGTTTAATAAATAAATATTCTAAATAAATATTTTCTTATATTTAAAAGAGTTAATTAATTAATTTATTAATTAGAAATTAATTAGAAATGATATTTTAATCTTTATGAAAATATTGAATTTTAAAAGAAATTCATTAGTTTTTTAAAATTATTTATTATTATTAATATTTTAGTAATAATAAATAATGAGCGTTATAATGGCAAATAAAATTTTGGAAAAATCATAGTTCTTTGTTAGTTAGTCTTGCGTATAGGACGCACTATTGTTATCCATAATCCATAGTCAAGGTGCAGGTAAATCGTGTAAAATTTCGGGGCTGGGATTAAAAAAAACTTATTGAGGAAATCTGACAATTCTGGTCTATTACCATAATTTTTATCCTGAATGGGATTATTAAATGACCGAAATAAATAAAAATCTTTTTCTGCTGAGTTAGAGGAATATGATGGATAGGATAGAATCTTCCAATGAAAATTCAGCAACTTCTGGTGGATCACTACGTGCAGCTGGGTGTTATCGTGAAAGTCAGTCAAGTTGATTGCAGTATTTTGTCGAGTCTACTGTTATATTTTCTCTTAGTAACTCCAAATACAAAATTCCTTTCATATTTCACCAAAAAGAAAACAAAACTTTCTTAGTCGGTACTCGTTTTTCAGTCGGTCGGTACTTTTTTCGGTTTTTCGGTCGGTACTCGTTCGGTGCGTTTCAGGGAAAGAAGATTCATACATATATTGGCAAGTTGGTCTAACTGAGCGGTGGTCAGGGTATGTGGTATCCACAACTCTATCACACACACATTTTATCCAGCTCATGCAAGTGTTCCAATACCTGTACATGAATGTAACTAAGTTTTGCTGCCAGGTAATATAAGTTAAGCCAGAGATCTCTTTCAATTAATTCTTTTAAAAGATCTATGTTGACTTCCACTGGTCGTCCGCTACGGGGAAAATCTTTTAAATCATAAGTCCCATTTCTGAACCTCTGAAACAAACGTCTTGCAGTTGCGTCAGAGACTGTATTTTCACATTCCTCACGACGTCCGTTTTGAGCTATAGCCGCTGAGTAGTCTAAACGAAATTTGTACAAAAGATGTATGCATGTACTTTCTTGTGGTTTTTATGGTCTAGTAAATACTAAAGTTACGATTTTATTCAGATTTTTAGAACGTACGAAAAAATCTATCTCAAGTGTCCACGAATTGACAAAACGCATAAACCTGCGAAACGTGTATAATCGCAAAATATTTTAAAATGACATAACTACTACGCTGGGAAATGCATATGTACAGAAAACGAACGGACAGACAGATGAAATTATAAGGTTCCTAGTTTGCTATAGAACTCTAAAAAGAGTAATGACTTATTCTCTGTGGATATAAAATTACATTCAACAATACGCCCAATTAATTTTATCGACAAAAATATCGATAAGAGAATTTAACAATACCGCATGAGTTAAATAAATATGTTTACACAAAAACTCGGTAAATAATGATATTTCAATAAATATATATATATATATATATATATATATATATATATATATATATATATATATATATACATATTTAGATATTATTTAGGCGTGTATTAATTTAATTAGGCATATTGTTTTGTAAATTTTTAAAATAAATACAAAATATACAGTAAAAATTCTTCATAAATTACCTGCGAAAATGTATTTATCTAGATTATTTAGATGTATAATGATATAATCAAGAACACAACACATCAACATTATTGTAAATGAACTTTGGAAAAAACGGTTCCAAGGGTATGCATGCTTTGGAAAAAAAACAGTTCTAACGGTTTTCATTTCTCTATCTCTTTCCAACACATAATATCGCTATTAAGTGGTCGGTACTCGTTTTTCAGTTTTCCAAGTCGGAACTCGATTCTCGTGTGAATCAAGCCATTGAGTTTATGCGCACGGTTTACTTACAGAATCCACTTTTATCTCTAGTTACCAATTGGCCAAGCCAGTGGTGGGTGCGTTTCAAGAAAGAAGATTCATACAATCACATCAACATTATTGTAAATGTACTTTGGAATAAACGGTTCCAAGGGTATGCATGGTTTGCACTCACATCACATAACATCGCAATTAAGCAAAGTTAAAATATATCCTCTAATACATAAGGATGTTTTATTTTATTTTTAGGGTTTTGAACCTTAAAAGGAAGATTATTCATGGTCCGTCTATTCGTCTATCTCAGTAATTTTTCTCTGAAACCACTTAAGGGAGATACTTGGAGTTTAGCATAGAAATAAAACGTATTAATATACTCGTATATCAATAACTAATTAAATACTCCAAAAAATTGTTTCAAGTTTCATATACAGTGTGGTATATCGTTTGAAAGGACTTGTAAGGATCCCAACTTTCTTTTATAATTTTAATTAGTATATGTTCAGAGACATACTGAACACTTATTAACTGGTATAATATCACTAAAACTATCCTACATAAAATATAAAAAAAAAAAAATTTAAATTCTTTAACTTGTAAGACGGCTGTGATGGATGGACGGATGAAAAGGTATGTGATCTTAAAAAGGTTTCATTTTTTGGTTTTGAACTACAGAATCTTCGAAGAGGTCAATTTGGCTCCCACATCGAGGGTACTTTACTTCTTTCTACGTGAAATCACTTTAATTATTATTATTCACTAATATGCCCTTTCTTTCTTACTTTTGTGTTGTAAAAGGTTGTGATAGCCGATTTTGGATCTTAATCCTACATCTCACTCCATGAAGTGTTGTTCTAGCTAAAGCTATAAGCTTAGTGGGGATTCCAAATTCAGCCATTGCTTCGAATAATTTATTCCTCCGTATGATGCCTTAAAATATGTAAATGAGTGGTTGGTTTTAATATTATACTAGCTGACCCGTGCGAAGTCTTCGCACTATATCGCCATCTAGCGTGTTCCAAGTATACAATTTGGCTAAGATATTTGATGTGTCGCCCACAGATGGCGCTCATGCCAATTGTTATAAAAATTAATTTTTTTATTAACAAAAAGATTTTTTTCCAATTTTTTTATATTTTTCGCCCAAAGTAGAAAACATAAGCTTTAAGTGGGTATTTTTTTTAATTTTTTTTGGTGCAGTAGTTAAAGAGATCGAGCCGCTCGATCAAAAAACACCTTTTAGAAATAATATATTTAGATTCTTTAGAATACGCCCTTTGGAGTGCAATTATTCGGGAAGAAAATACCTGCTCTACTGATTCCGTTTTTATCTTCGAATCAAAACAGTTAACTTAGCTACGTATATTATCTGTTACAAGGTTAAACAACAAATTTTATTGTTTCGCATTGATTTTTTTGTATTATTTCGCGACACCAACCTACACGTCTGTGCTTGTAGATATCGCTTATTTTTAGGGGTATATACTATTCATAAAGCTACATTTTGAGCTTTTCCTTCGTTTCTAGTATGAGTCTGTTACCTTCGGTTATTGCCATCGCAGGATTTCTTTCCCAAATATCATCAATCTTATGAGTATAACCATGATTGAAGTCATTAAACTTTTAGCAAATAATGGCTATAGGGTGTAATTTGTTACCCGAATGCTTATAGCAATTTTCTTGCAGACTGGGACCATGGCAAGTGTCATAAGAAATCGTGGCAGGAAAAGGCTATTTGATAGTATACTTTGTTTACGTTATTTGTAAAAGTATAGGCGGTATCTATGTACCGTATTTTTAATTAGCTTTTGTTCTTGGATTAGCATGTGTTTATTGCGGACCTAATTATTAACAGCAATGGTCAATGGTTAATTATATCATAATATTCAGTAAGTTACTGGATTTTTCATTTTTTATCTTTTTAAATACATAAAATTTTAAATTATTTTCTAGACTCTAAGCAATAATAAAAACTTTATTTGAAATGACTCAATTTTCATTTGTTGTGAAAACGAGGAAAAAAGATATAGGAATGATTCCTCTAATTTTTTACATCATGACAAAAGATGTAGGCATGATTTCTCAAATTTTTTACATACATACTTTATTACAATTAACAAATTAATATTGTGTGAAATTGAAAACTTTTTTAAAACACGTTTAATTATTTTTCCGTAATGCGCGCCCAAATAAACAAGGACGTATGCAGATAAAAAATCCAAAAACAATGGAATTCTTTTTTTAGTTCATTTATAGTTTCTCTAGACAAATTCTTAGAAAATGTATTTGATATACCGACTTTTTTTACTATTTTACAATATATGAATAATAAAAATTCTATATCTTTGAAAACCTTTTTTTGAAAAAGTATTTATCAGAACTTGAGAGAAAAACTTGGAAATAGAAACTAATTTGTAATTAGCTTTCTTACTGAAAAGTTCTCAGAGGAAAACCGCCTTTATGAGTAGAAGTTTTTTAATCCACGTCTTGAAACTCACATTTTCCGATATTAAAACTTTTCAATGCAGAAGTGAACACTTTAAAATTGATATTGTTTCTGAAATAAAGAACTTAGCCATGGCTGGGACGTTATAATGCAACACCTCGTGCGTTTGGAGCATGCGGAAGTGTTTAAAAATTCATTTACCTTAGTAGTTATTATTTGATAATTAAAGTAAGATTTTAGACATTGTTAAATTATCTCGGTGACAATTAAATCTTCTTAGTGAACAAGTAAGTTCTTAACGTGTCGTATCAGTAATGATTATTGATTCTAACGTAAATATATGTTTTAATGGGCCTAGCTGCTTATAATTTCTCACAAATCTGACGGGACTTGTTTTTCATTATCCACTTGTTGCGTTTAGTGGCATTTTATGATACTGAATATTTTACAAGAGAACGGAGTCATAGTTTTTCATTTTCTTTAAACACGCACGAAAATTCTAAGGCGGACACCAATTTTTGCCCATTTATATTGATGATCATCCAATATATTGAACCATGATGATGATGATCTTACTGTACTATATATACCATGTACAGTAAGACGAAATATAAGAGTCTTAATATTTTTTGTTTTATTGACCGCTTATGGAATGCATGGCGAAATATAATAGCCAAAATATAGTCTTAATATTTTTTCTGTTTTATTGACCGCTTATGGAATGCAAGACGAAATGTAAGAGTCAAAATATAAGAGTCTTAATATTTTTTCTGTTTTATTGACTGCTTATGGAATTCAAAACGAAATATAATAGTCGAAATATAGAGTCTTAATATTTTTTTTGTTTTATTGACTTTTTATGGAATGCAAGACGAAATATAAAAGTCGAAATATAAGAGTCTTAATACTTTTTCTCTTTTATTGACCGCTTATGGAATGCAAGACGAAATGTAAGAGTCGAAATATAAGTCATAATATTTTTTCTGTTTTATTGACCGCTTATGGAATTCAAGACGAAATATAAGAGTCTTAATACTTTTTCTGTTTTATTGACCGCTTATGGAATGCAAGACGAAATATAATAGTCGAAATATAGAGTCTTAATATTTTTTAGATTTTATTGACTGCTTATGTAATGCAAGGCGAAATATAAGAGTCTTAATATTCTTTCCCTTTTATTGACTTCTTATGGAATGCAAGATGAAATATAATAGTCGAAATATAAGAGTCTTAATATTTTTTTTCTTTTATTGACCGCTTATAGAATGCCAGACGAAATAGAAGAGTCGAAATATAAGAGTATTAAAATCTTTTTTTATGTTTTATTGATCGCTTATGAAATGCAAGACGAAATATAAGAGTCTTAATATTTTTTTGTGTTTTATTGACCACTTATGGAATGCAAGATGAAATATAAGAGTCGAAATAAAAGAGTCTTAATAATTTTTCTGTCTTATTGACCGCTTGTGGAATGTAAGACGAAATATAAGAGTTGAAATAAAGGAGTCTTAATATTTTTTCTGTTTTATTGACCGCTTATGGAATGCTAGACGAAATATAAGAGTCTTAATATTTCTTCTGTTTTATTGACTGATAAAGGAATGCAAGACGAAATATTAGAATCTTAATATTTTTTCTGTTTTATTGGTGGCTTATGGAATGCAAGACGAAATATAAGAGTCTTAATATTTTTTCTGTTTTATTGGCTGATCATGGAATGCAAGACGAAATATAAGAGTCGAAATATAAGAGTCTTAATATTTTTTCTGTTTTATTGGCGGCTTATGGAATGCAAGACGAAATATAAGAGTCTTAATATTTTTTCTGTTTTATTGGCTGATCATGGAATGCAAGACGAAATATAAGAGTCGAAATATAAGAGTCTTAATATTTTTTCTGTTTTATTGGCGGCTTATGGAATGCAAGACGAAATATAAGAGTCTTAATATTTTTTCTGTTTTATTGGCTGATCATGGAATGCAAGACGAAATATAAGAGTCGAAATATAAGAGTCTTAATATTTTTTCTGTTTTATTGACTGATCATGGAATGCAAGACGAAATATAATAGTCTTAATATTTTTTCTCTTTTATTGACGGCTTATGGAATGCAAGACGAAATATAAGAGTCTTAATATTTTTTCTGTTTTACTGACTGATCATGGAATTCAAGACGATATACACGAGTTTTAATATTTTTTTTGTTTTATTGACTGCTCATGGAATGCAAGACAAAATATAAGAGTCTTAATATTTTTCTGTTTTATTGACCGCTTATGGAATGCAACTATAGATATATATGGTATTTGACGATTTATACTTAATTAGTGTGATATTAAGACAGACGATTCTGATTCTAAACTGAGTCTATTTAAAGGTTGTTTCTGTAAAGCTGTCAAGTACTAGTAGAGTCTGCACAACGAGGGTTTTGTACACAATAAGACATTTATAAATATTTAACGGTACATAGTATTCTACTAAATTAACTGCAAATATTAATTTTTTACAACATAATTATATTGTCTACTACATTTTTACAGGCATAAAATATTTTAAAAATGATTATAAATAATGGCTATAATTTTCTAGTCTTTATATAGGATTCCAAATATTCTGCTCTTTTTTTAAATTTCCAGTTTAATATAGTCAGAAATAGAGGGAAGAAGGAAGGAATATATTTTTCCATTTTTCAGTATATATATATATATATATATATATATATATATATATATATATATATATATATTTGAAGATGCACTTGCATTGACATTAATTTACTCAGGATGTGAATTAATATGCTTTATAATTATGTCCAATTTCACTTTTCTACCTTAAGGAGTTTCTGAGAAAAACCTCTGTGATGGGTATGCGAATGATATTGTAAGGGTTCTGTTTTTCCTTTTGAGCTGCTTATGTAAACTGCTGAATATAAACTTTTTTATTAAAGTCGTAAATCTAATTTTTTTCAGAACCATTTGAGAATTTTCATATAGTGCCTCAAAATTTTCTATATTCAGTTTGATTACGGTTTTGAAGTAGAAAATAAGTTAATATCGAAAATCGCCGCACTTTTTACTTTTATCATAAAAGGAGGGAAAGAAAACCCACTATACAGTACTGCACCACAGATGTCCACAAAAAAAATTGTGCGTGTCTGCTCCGACGCGCAACTGGAGTTTATTCCTTAGAATGTATAAAATAGATAATACTGCATATAAATATAAATATCATATTTTATAAATGTAAATAAAAAATTTCACGATAAGAAATGTAATTCTTGTCAAATAAGACACCAATTTATACCACAAAATTTAAAAAAAATATTGGTAACGACAGATAAGAAGTCAAAATTAAAAGAGGCTTTTTAATTTTGGAGGATAGAAGACATCAAATATTCACACATAACGATATTTAATTATTACATCTTGATATAAGCGAACGATAGTAAACTATGTGTGCCACACTCCGTCATTGCGATTACGCCATAAAAAATACCAAATAAACATATAGATATCTCACTCTAAAGATGCGCCGAACGCAGAAATGTTACGCGGACCCTAACCTAACCTAACCTAACTTAACGATACACTTGTTTTAATGCTCTGAACTTCGTACAATCAGAACCTAACAATTACACTTTTTTAACGCTCTGAATTTCGTACGTTCTGAATTTCTGATTTCACTCCTCATAAAACTTCATACCAGGCGCTATATATAATAATCGATTCTTAGGAGTAAATTTCAAAAAACTTATGCGAATATTGCCGTTAAAGCAGGTAAAGTAAAGTGAACCTTACGAAACGCTTTAACCAATTAAATGAAAGAATTTTGATCACGTTCATGGCTGTATGAGCTTAGATTCCTTCGCCTTCACTGCACGGGAAAATATCACAAGAGTAAATAAAAGAATTTTGATCAAGTTCATGGCTGTATGAGCTTAGATTCCTTCGCCTTCACTGCACGAGAAAATATCACAAGAGTAAATAAAAGAATTTTGATCAAGTTCATGGCTGTATGAGCTTAGATTCTTTCGCCTTCACTGCACGGGAAAATATCACAAGAAAAGTAAATGAAAGAATTTTGATCACGTTCACGGCTGTATGAGCTTAGATTCCTTCGCACTCACTGCACGGGAAAATATCACAAGAAAAGTAAATGAAAGAATTTTGATCACGTTCACGGCTGTATGAGCTTAGATTCCTTCGCACTCACTGCACGGGAAAATATCACAAGAGTAAATAAAAGAATTTTGATCAAGTTCATGGCTGTATGAGCTTAGATTCCTTCGCCTTCACTGCACGAGAAAATATCACAAGAAAAGTAAATGAAAGAATTTTGATCACGTTCACGGCTGTATGAGCTTAGATTCCTTCGCACTCACTGCACGGGAAAATATCACAAGAGTAAATAAAAGAATTTTGATCAAGTTCATGGCTGTATGAGCTTAGATTCTTTCGCCTTCACTGCACGGGAAAATATCACAAGAAAAGTAAATGAAAGAATTTTGATCACGTTCATAGCACGAGAAAATGTCACTAGAAAAGTGAATGAAAGAATTTTGATCACGTTCATGGCTGTCATCTGAAGGTGAAGGCATCTAAGCTCATGCCTTCGCCTTCACTGCACGGGAAAATATCACAAGACAAGTAAATGAAAGAATTTTGATCACGTTTATGGCTGTATGAGCTTAGATTCCTTCGCACTCACTGCACGGGAAAATATCACAAGAAGAGTAAATAAAAGAATTTTGATCAAATTCATGGCTGTATGAGCTTAGATTCCTTCGCACTCACTGCACGGCAAAATATCACAAGAAAAGTAAATGAAAGAATTTTGATCACGTTTACGGCTGTATGAGCTTAGATTCCTTCGCACTCACTGCACGGGAAAATATCACAAGAAGAGTAAATAAAAGAATTTTGATCAAATTCATGGCTGTATGAGCTTAGATTCCGTCACCTTCACTGCACGGGAAAATATTACAAGAAAAGTAAATGAAAGAATTTTGATCACGTTTACGGCTGTATGAGCTTAGATTCCCTCACCCTCACTGCACGGGAAAATATCACGAGAAAAGTGAATGAAAGAATTTTGATCACGTTCATGGCTGTCATCTGAAGGCGAAGGCATCTAAGCTCATGCCTTCGCCTTCACTGCACGGGAAAATATCACAAGAAAAGTTTTGCGAACAAAAACACAGTATCGTTTCCATTTCTTTCTTTATCTTTATTAACTTGTCAAGTTATTCTACCGTTTAATAGTTGAATTACTTATTACTAAACCTCATGAATCGTTTAATAGTTGAATTACTTATTACTAAATCTCATGAATCGTTTAATAGTTGAATTACTTATTACTAAATCTCATGAATCGTTTAATAGTTGAATTATTTATTACTAAATCTCATGAATCGTTTAATAGTTGAATTATTTATTACTAACTCTCATGAATCGTTTAATAGTTGAATTACTTATTACTAAATCTCATGAATCGTTTAATAGTTGAATTATTTATTACTAAATCTCATGAATCGTTTAATAGTTGAATTATTTATTACTAAATCTCATGAATCGTTTAATAGTTGAATTACTTATTACTAAATCTCATGAATCGTTTAATAGTTGAATTATTTATTACTAAATCTCATGAATCGTTTAATAGTTGAATTACTTATTACTAAATCTCATGAATCGTTTAATAGTTGAATTATTTATTACTAATCTCAAAATTCTGTATGTTTACTAAATTTTTATCACTAATTTCCTCATGCTTTATAACGCATATAATTTCCTCATATTTTATTGCTCTTTGCAATTATTTTTCTTATAGCGTCAAGGTAAGAATTAAAAATTTTCATGTAAACAAATTATAAAAAAAAACTAGGAACCTTTATGGGATCATTTTGCTTTACGTCTGTCTGCGAAGATCCTTCTTCTCGGAACGGTAAAAGGTATTAAGTTGAAATTGATATCAAATAATAAAGTCTAAATTCTTAATCCACCGTTAAGAAATCTCAAACAGAAAAAAAACGGATAAATCTTGTCCCGACGACTTGGAACAAGGTAAGGGAAAACTTGACAAGAAAAGTTGCAGCTTGTATTATAGCTGTCTAGATAAACATCAACATTTTGGAACCTGGAACATAGCAAACACGAGAATTAAGAGAGAAATTTATGACTTTGAACTGGCAGCGAACGCGATCTGTAAAATACGGGTAAGGCCAAACCATCAAAACAAGAGCATTATATGTATGTATGCACTTACAGAAGACAAGGAGGAGATAAAAGAAGATAGTTTTTATGACAAGTTGGAAGAAATAAATAACAAATGTTCACCTAATGACGTACGACTGGTTATTGAAGGTCTTAATGAAAAAATAGGTGGAAATGAAAACATATTGTGCTGTACAGGGAGGCACAGCCTACATAAATAGTTTCATAATAATGTGAATAGGCTTTTGGATTTTGCAATAGGAGCGGAAATGATCATGTGAGCAAAGGATTTGCATACAAAGACATACACAAAATTACATGGCGTATTAATAAGCACGAGTCACAGAGGTAGCCTACTGGATATTAGAAGCTATAGAGGGGCAAATATAAAACCTGACCATCATTTAGTCATATCGAAAGTGAGAGACAAAATTTCAAAACTATTTCGTCAAAAGAAAGATAAAAAGGAAGACATTCTAAACACAGATGCTCTGAAGACCCCAAAGATGATAACTAATTATAAGAATAAACTTATAATGACCGAGCTGAGAATAATGGAGACGGCAGTTGGTGAAAATGGGAGAAAGCACTGAACGAACCAAATAATAACCTAGTGGGAGGACCTGATGAAACAAAGCTCTTGAAGATAAAATAGCCTAAATTTTACAAGGAATGACATTATCTCCAATATTTCGAATATGAAAGAAATGTCCATTGAATTGGAAGATGGTTCCATATTCTCAATATATAAAAATCGAGACAAGTTGAATTGGGACAACCATAGAGGAATTGCTCTGTTAAATACTTCTTACAAGATATTCTCAAATATCTTACAAGATATTCTCAAACAGTTTGTGAATTACTTAGGTAAAATAATAGAAGACTACCAGTGCAGGTTCCAAAAAGGTAGATCTACTGCAGATCAAATACACAGCATAAGACAAATACTGGCAAAAACCAGAGTGTGCAGTCTATGATGGTATCGATAGAGGAAAACTATCTCAGCGATGTTGGAGTTGGGGATACTAAAAAAGTTGGTAAACCTAATAAAAATGACCCTTGTAAAAAAAAGTAAAGTGTAGAATAAAAGTTGGTAAACCTAATAAAAATGACCGTTAAAGTGTAGAATAAATGTTGGTAAACCTAATAAAAATGACCCTTAAAGTGTAGAATAAAAGTTGGTAAACCTAATAAAAATGTCGCTTAAAGTGTAGAATAAAAGTTGGTAAACCTAATAAAAATGACCCTTAAAATGTAGAATAAATGTTGGTAAACCTAATAAAAACAAAAGTAAAGTGTAGACTAAAGTTCGGAACGGAGCTGTTCTCAGTCGACTGTTCTTTATACTGAAAAGGGCTAAAGCAAGGAGATTCTCTTTCATGTCATTTGTGCAATATTACCTTAAAAAAAGTAATTAGAGATTCTGGTATACAAACACAATAGATAATATTAACAAAGTCAGCACATTTGTTAACCTTCGCAGATGACATTGACATTGTGAGGAGAACTAAAATAGCAAGAGTAAAAACATTTTGGATACTCGAGAAAGTAGCAAAAAAATCATGTAAATGGCAGAGAAAGACAGGAGCCAAGACCTTTTGGCACTAAATAAATAATGATATTTTTGAGAATATGAAGGAATTTAAATATTTGGGTACAATAGTGAATAACAATATTGATATTACAACTGAAATTAAAAATTGTATTAATACGGCTACAGATGCTACTATGAATTTTGAAATCAGTTCAGATCAAAATATTTCAGCAGTGCAACAAAAATACTGCTATACAAGGCATTAGTAAGACCAATAGTCCAGTATGGAAGTAAAGCTTAGACAACATTTTTTGGAGCAGTGAGGGAGAATGGAGTTTGGAGAATGAGATATAATAATGAATTGCAGTATAAATTCAGAGAACTGGTTCTCATGTAGAAAAGGGCTATATAGATAAGGTAGTCAAAGCCACTCAACTAAGATGGCTTGGCCATATCTACAGGTATGAGGATGAGAACTCATTGAAAATAATAACCTTCCAAAAATCAGAGAAGAAAAGGAGAGGGAGATTAGGCACGAGATGGCTGGATAATGTGAAAAAGTGGCTAAAGAATAAAAGTGTCATCAGATTAACAACCGTAGCGTCGGATAAGTCAAAATGGTGGAATCTGACTGAGGCAGTCTTGGCTGGAAATCGGCTGTAGAGCTTCAGAAGACGAATTATTTTTGAAAATTAAGATCTTTTGAAACTATTAGAATAGTTATTTATGAAATATAAATTAAGCAGTAAATTATTGTCACTTAACTAAGGATAAGTTACCGGTGGCATCAATCATTTGGCCATTTTCGAATTAAGCTGAGCTGTTTTATTACTAGACGTATATGAGTGAAGGAGTTAGGACTTAATATCACTTTAGATTGTTTGTTTCGTTTATAATTTCTTTTTAACGTATGTTAACACTGAAGGAGGCGCGACTAACAGCCATATTTTCATACCGTAAAGTGGGATCACATTATTTTATGACTTGAATACATATGGCTATATTACCTTAATAAATAATTGGCTACCTTGTCCAATTGCACTGATGTTATAGCCACATATTATAATAGGTAGTCGTTTACTAATTTTTAGTTTTGAATTCTTAATTTCAGTAATTTGTCTCAGTTTAAAATACAAAAGGTCTTATTTATATTTATTCTTATTCATCAGTTTTATAGCTTAGAATGGGTGCTGATCTTATCGAGGAGATTATTCCTAATAATTTTTCTTCAGTTTCTTGTATTAAGTAAGCTGAAATCTTGTTCACAGTAACAATTGGCATTGTAGTAATAT
This sequence comes from Druceiella hillmani, assembly GCA_039881145.1. Classification (NCBI taxonomy): domain Eukaryota; kingdom Metazoa; phylum Arthropoda; class Insecta; order Lepidoptera; family Hepialidae; genus Druceiella; species Druceiella hillmani. The sequence goes on along the minus strand of JAYKKI010000006.1, from coordinate 44,700,284 downwards.
ATTTTGGTGTTATTCGTTCAATCGTATTATATGATCAGACCATTTTATTTTCGGACTTTTAAGACATTTTTCGATGTCTACTTCCTAATACGCTAAGAAGAGTAGTGAATTAATTTGCTTTTGCAAAAAATCTTTTCAGAAATTTTTTTCAAATAAACCAATGGATTTTTCATTTCTCTGTATCGTTGTTTGAGTTTAAATATTTATTTAGTTAATTTATTTATTTGATCATTTTAATATACAGGTACATTTATTGCTATTGCTAATCTCTTCCAGCCAAACATAACAATATGTTTTGAGGAATTAGTTGTATTCTTTACTGTATGTGGTAATAAAAATCATTAAGATGTAAAAAAAAATTAAAAAACCTTAGGAAATAGTAATAATTGTAGATTATACTTAAAAAAATATACAAAAGAAAATATTGACATGGGTTAGGACGGAAGAAGGAAGTGCAAGAGTGCGGAAGAACTAGAGTTTGGGAGGATTAGGACTTTTTCAATCGCTCTTTAAAGGCATTAATCATGCATGTTCTTGTGGTGTTAGGATTCAGCGTGCTACTTGGATAGTAAAGGGTTTTTTTATAAGAGGTAGAGATGTATTTCGAAATACACCTCTACCTCGTGAGTAAGCTTCCATAGCTCAAACCGAAACAGTGAGTAGACAAGTCTTTATATCTACGAGTCAGATAATTTAAACACTAAGGATCAGTATGCCAGAATAGATAGAATAGTTTATGATGAGTAGGTCAGAATAGATATAATAGTTTATGATACTCATCATAAACTATAGGATAGTTTCTTTTCTTTTATGTCAAAATAAATAGGATAGTTTATGATGAGTATATCAGAACAGATAGAATAATTTATGATGAGTATAACAAAAGAGATAGGATAGTTTATGATGAGTATGTCAGAATACATGGAACATTTTATGATGGATATGTCAGAACAGTAATGATAGTTTATGGCGAGTATGTCAGAATAAATGGAATAATTTATGACTAGTATGTCAAAACAGATAGGCTAGTTTATGATGAGTATATCAGAACATATAACATAGTTCATGATGATAACGTCAAAATAGTTAAGATAGTTTATGATGAGTATATCAGAATAGATAGGATAGTTTATGAAGAGTATGTTAAAATAGATAGGGTAGTTTATGATGAGTATGTCAGAACAGATAGCATAGTTTATGATGAGTATGTTAGAATATATAGAATAGTTTAAGATGAGTATGTCAGAAAATTAGAATAGCTCATGATGAGTATGTTAGTATATATATATATATATATATATATATATATATATATATATATATATATATATAATTAAGCACTTGTATAGAATTGATTTGTTTTCTTTTAATTAGATTAGATTTTAGGTATATCCGTAGTTCATGAAAGCTTGAATAAGGTGCTTCAATTCGTTTATGTTTATTCATATATTTGTTGGATGCCCTAAATGTATTTTATTTTTGCTGCATTGTGGTAGAGATCATATTTAGAGACAATTGCAACTTTCCAGAAAAGTGAATTATATATATATATATATATATATATATATATATATATATATATATATATATATATATATATATATATATGACTCCGTAATAAAAACAGGTACAATGTTCTATGTAGAACAGTTGTCTAAACAAATTTGTATTGGAATATTATTTGTAGCGTCAATTTTTTTATAATCTCATGAGAAATAAACAGAAAGGTTATCGCTATTTTCGAAAGTCTGCTAAAGTTTTTACGAATAGTCTCACAATAATGTTTTCACTAAAAAAAATTATGAAAACAGATGCGTAAAAATGCGTTTAACACAAAGAATTGCAAACAGTATAAAAACGTCAAAAAATTATTGCAACTTACCTTCTCCCTTCCCTCTCTAATCAGGTACACTGGGCTCTCCGGCATCAGCAGCACCAAGACCAGGAACAGGACAGCCATGGAAACGAAAATCAGGTTCACTATCGTATAGCTAGCCAAGCCGCCCACCACGTAGGAGAAGAGTATGCCCAGGTAATAGGAAAGAGGTAGGGCGGCAAGAATTTTGCCTCGGATGCTGATCTCGGCGAATTCCACCAGAAAGCAGGGTACAACCAGCATCATGATTCCACCGCCAAATCCGCCAGTAAAACGGGCGGCTATTATTGTGTTAACAGTGGGCGCGAAGAGGACTATCAGCCAGCACGACTGTAAGTTAAACATGTCAAATTTTATACCTCCGTAAATAATAAGTTACTCTTTATGAGGCACTATTATTATTATTTTTTCCCTATCATCTTTTGAAATTGTGACTTATTTACTTATTAATATATCCACTCTTTTTAAACATGTAAAATTTTATAACTCCGTAAATAATAAGTTATCTCAAGAACTCTTTATGCGGCACTATTATTATTTTTTCCCTATTATCTTTTGAAATTCTGACTTATTTACTTATCAATATATCCATCCTTTTTAAAGATGTAAAATTGTATACCTCCGTAAATAATAAGTTTTCACGAGGCTCTATTATTATTATTTTTCCCTATCATCTTTTGAAATTCTGACTTATTTACTTACCAATATATCCACCCTTTTTAAACATGTAAAATTTTATAATTCTGTAAATAATAAGTTACCTCAAGAACTCTTTATGCGGCAATATTATTATTATTTTTTCCCTATCATCTATTGAAATTCTGACTTATTTACTTATCAATATATTCACCCTTTTTAAAGATGTAAAATTGTATACCTCCGTAAATAATAAGTTTTCTCAAGAACTCTTTACGAGGCAATATTATTATTATTTTTTCCCTATCATCTATTGAAATTCTGACTTATTTACTTATTAATATATCCACCCTTTTTAAAGATGTAAAATTGTATACCTCCGTTAATAATAAGTTTTCTCAAGAACTCTTTATGAGGCACTGTTATTATCATTTTTTCCCTATCATCTTTTAAAATTCTGATTTATTTACTTATCAATATATACACCCTTTTTAATGCAATCGGGATTAGAGACGCGAGGCTAGTATTATACCGTTAGTGCTTTAGTGTAACAAATATATTATGCGGTATAATACCGTGTTATACAATTTGTGACAGTATTTTTTGTATCAAACATCTATTGATTATAATTATTCATTATCTAGACACAAATATGACTTCTTTGAAAGTCCGTATTAAAGTGGTATATTACTATATCATACAGAATTATTGATATTTTAATTATTTTATTTCCTAGGTGAAATATTAAAACTACACCAAGTTTTGCTTTATTCCTCGTAAGCGTAAGTAATATTTTTTTGGTTTTTTCCTCGGTAAATAGTATTTTGTTATTTAAATGTTTGTATTATATCATACAGTATTTTTGATATTTTAAGTATTTTATTTCCTAGATGAAATATTAAAACACCAAGTTTTGCTTTATTCCTCGATAAATAGTATTTTGTTATTTAAATGTTTGTATTATATCATACAGTATTTTTGTTCAGAAATATTAAAACTACACCAAGTTTTGCTTTATTTCTCGTAAGCGTAAGTAATATTTTTTTTGCTTTTTTCCTAGATAAATAGTATTTTGTTATTTAAATGTTTGTATTATATCATACAGTATTTTTAATATTTTAAGTATTTTATTTCCTAGATGAAATATTAAAACTACACCAAGTTTTTATGAAAATACTTCTTTTAAGGATAAGTAATATTTTGTTTTGCTTTTTTCCTCGATAAATAGTATTTTGTTACTTCATTGTTTGTATTATATCATACAGTATTTTTGATATTTTAAGTATTTTATTTCCTAGGTGAAATATTAAAACTCCATCAAGTTTATATGAAAATACTTCTTTTGAGCGTAAGTAATATTTTGTTTAGCTTTTTTCCTCGATAAATAGTATTTTGTTATTTAAATGTTTGTATTATATTATACAGTATTTTTGATATTTTAAGTATTTTATTTCCTAGATGAAATATTAAAACAACACCAAGTTTTGCTTTATTCCTCGATAAATAGTATTTTGTTATTTCAATGTTTGTATTATATCATACAATATTTTTGATATTTTAAGTATTTTATTTCCTAGGTGAAATACCAAAACTACACCAAGTTTTGCTTTATTCCTCGTCAGCGTAGGTAATATTTTGTTTTGCTTTTTTCCTCGATAAATAGTATTTTGTTATTTCAATGTTTGCATTATATCGTACAGTATTTTTAATATTTTAAGTATTTTATTTCCTAGATGAAATATTAAAACTACACCAAGTTTTTATGAAAATACTTCTTTTAAGCGTAAGTAATATTTTGTTTTCCTTTTTCCTCGATAAATAGTATTTTGTTATTTCAATGTTTGTATTATATCATACAGTATTTTTGATATTTTAAGTATTTTATTTCCTAGGTGAAATATTAAAACTACACCAAGTTTTGCTTTATTCCTCGTCAGCGTAAGTAATATTTTGTTTTGCTTTTTTCCTCGATAAATAGTATTTTGTTATTTTAATGTTTGTATTATATCATACAGTATTTTTACTATTTTAAGTATTTTATTTCCTAGATGAAATATTAAAACTACACCAAGTTTTTTATGAAAATACTTTTTTTAAGCGTAAGTAATATTTTGTTTTGCTTTTTTCCTCGATAAATAGTATTTTGTTACTTCAATGTTTGTATTATATCATACAGTATTTTTGATATTTTAAGTATTTTATTTCCTAGGTGAAATATTAAAACTCCATCAAGTTTATATGAAAATACTTCTTTTGAGCGTAAGTAATATTTTGTTTTGCTTTTTTCCTCGATAAACAGTATTTTGTTATTAAGATGTTTATATTAGGCTTATTTATTTTAGCATCAATAATTCCTATTAATGGGAATGAATATTATAAAAACATTATTTATTGACTTAAATTATAACTTTTTACTAATTTATATTATTTCTTTTCACGTCGTGTAAAAACAATTTAATTGGAGCAAATAATTTTTTTTACATTTATAACATCGTAATTCATATACATATTTTTTAATTTTATGATTTATGATAAAAATTAAATATTTGGAAGTAATATTTATCATTATTACGAATTCTTAATTATTGAAAAAAAATAAAGTAGCATAAAGGGAGGACAAAAACTGAAAATCTAACAAAATTTTACGTACGATTTTGAAATGTATAAAAATTTTTGTATAAACATTTATTCACAGTAGTGAAAAAAATATTGTATATTATAATATTTCACCAAAAAAAATAAGATACAATAAATGACTTATGATATAGCGTTATAGCGTTATAGCGGTATATTTGATTTCTATTTCTTGGAATTTTACGGTATTTTTACAATTATAAACGGACTTAGCCTTTACAAATGCATATTTTCGTTGCCAGCGTCTTTAGTATACAATAATTATTCATTACTTAATAAGGTTCTGGAGGCATTGGCCCATCTCGTCTTATACTCTTATTCGATTAGAAAATATAGTCAATATATTGGAATATTTGACTGGATTACCGTACTGGCTGATTATATTTATCGTACCTAACTTATATTTGCTTTCATTGCATCATGATCGTTGATCATTTTATCGTATAGTGATCTCATATGTAATTTTTTTGTTTCCTAGCAATTTGCTTAATATTTTGGCAACAATATATAAGTTGAACAAGGATTTCACTAATTCCCAAGACCAAAGTTCTATCTATCTATGGTTTTATATTACTGCGGATAGAAATTCTAACTGACTTTTCAGTTTTGCTTATCGATAACATATCAACTGATAGAAATTACTATCTCTCACTCTTTCTACCAATGGGAGGACGAATAACTCAGTGGTATTCGATATTGTATAGAAGTGACAGATGTTGCTTCCCAATAACTTTTTTGACAGTTATCTTTGATAGTTGAATATATTTGGCATTCATTTTGTAGAGATTCATTATTCACAATTAAATGAAACTACGTGATGTAGTATTATTTTTACTTTCTTTAAGTTCTTTAACACGACCTAGGTTTCGTTGTGTTATAAAATCTTCAGGTGGGCTATTAGCAAAGATTAACTCGTAGGAACATCCAACAGCATTTATATATTACAAAAACAATAGCGGAAGCTGGCTTTGTGTGGGTTTTCCTATTGTTTACGTTAGTGAGTTTATTGTAGGGGAGCGGTGTAGGTTTTATTATACTTTCGAAAGTTATTCGATATACAAGTATTTTAGTGAGGGTAATAAACTAATTGATGTTTTTTCTATTAGGTTATACAATGCAAATATTTCGGTGTATGTAATATAATGAAATGGGTATTATTCTCTATAATATATTTATACAATAGCAAGGGCATTTTATAGTTAGAACAGGATTATATCACTAATTATACATATTCCCAATTTTCTATATTTATTTATTTATTTGTTATATTTAAACGTGTAGCTAGGCTGAATCAATTTGAAGTGTATTGTAGTATTAATGTTGTCTAACTAAATTATGTCTAGAAGATATTAGGTATGGGTGATGATATTAAATTTAGTCGTTCATTTAATATATTAACGTTGGTGGAATATTAAGTTTATTGCCTTTTGTATTTATTTGTAATATATAGGGAGCATTGTCGGTATATGGGTGATAGTTATTTTGAATGAGGTGTTCTCAAATGGTTTCAATGAAGTATCTTCGATAGGTTAAGTCATCAATAGTAAGCAAATTTTCTATCAATAATTTAAGACTTATTAACGCCTATCAACGGACTCTTTTAGATAAAATTATCTAATTTTGTATTCTAAAAGATTATTAAAAATAATCCACAGTGATTTAGAAATTTTGCGAGAGTTATCATATTGGGATAATGATTCCGATAAAGAAAGTGATAGCACACCCCCGACACTCCATACTAGCGAACAGATTTAATTGCCTACATTGTTACATACGTACTCGCCTATACATATCTGTATGTATGTGTGCGTAAATTAATGTAGGGCTGTCAGCAGCGTTCAGATAAAGAATGTTCACTATTACTACATATTGGTCTCGATCGTTGCGGGCAATTGCGTCGATAGACGCATTTCTCTTTCTAACCAATAGCGTCGATCGAATGACTGTCTCGATAGCGCGCTGGCGCAATAACTTTGTACTGGCGCGCACGTCTTTATTATTACCGAATTATAAAAATGAAATTATGTAAATAAATATTTTATACTATACATTGAAATGAGTGAAAGTGAATTGATAATAATAATGGACCGTTTGCACAATAATGGACCGTTTTATAGATTTATTATAAATGAATCTTAATTAAGACTGAATTATACGAGTGGAACTTAACCAAACATCGCAAAATTTTATAAATAACAGGTGCACGCAGCTTGGGATTGCGTACCATTGATCGTACCTTTTATTTGCGGGTGAGGTTAAACTGGTGGGGGGAGGTCAGTGTCGCTTCTTTACGCAATAATATTAACTCTTTGATGATAGTGTCCGACGTACATATAAACACCGAGTATTAACCAAACATCGCAAAATTTAATAAATAACAGGTGCACGCAGCAAGCGGCAACCTGGGATTGCGTACCATTGATCGTACTTTTTATCTGCGGGTGAGGTTAAACTGGTGGGGGGAGATCAGTGTCGCTTCTTTACGCAATAATATTAACTATTTGATGATAGTGTCCGACGTACATATAAACACCGAGTATTATATATATGTAAGCTCAATGAGCAGGATTTTAAAACTAGATTTTGGATGAATGAAAATTATGTTGCATTACTATAATATAATAATAAAAAATATTATTTATTTTAACATAATAACAAATATTGCATATATAACAAATGCAATAATAATTATCCATTTATTATTTCTTTCCATTAAAAACGTTCTATCAATACTGGCTTTTCTCTGATTTAGCACTTGACATATTGCAAAGAAGAAACTGATTACGTTCCATAATTACGTACAGCTTTTACTTTTTTTACTTATATTTTCGTGATTTTGAAATATAAAAAATACGTTTAATCGCATATAGTTAAAATGTTTCTATTTAGTTATTATTTATTTGGTGCTTATATATTGTCACTGGCAAATTTGCAGCATGTATTAATGGAACGCGTTGCTTATACAGGGGCACGGATAGGGGGCTATCTACGACTGTCGATAGATAGATAAAACATCAAATTACTTGTAGGAAGCAAACTAAGAGTAGATAGAAAGTTATCAATGATCAAGATAACATTTTTTGAACGCTAATGCGAAGTTGTATTGAGTAAACCAAAAAACTATCGTAACAGGCCTCTTATAGTGGCTCGAACATAATGTAATATTCATGTAGCCGCTATCGGGGATAGCTATATTTAGATAAATTATCTTTTAGTTATTACGATATGGAGAGAAGACTTTCAACACATTTTGTACCATGGTTTTTTACTCATATATACTTAAAAATGCCAAATAAATCTTTGGTTTTTGATGTCATTTACCTGCATCTCGAAAAAAACTGTATCTCTTCCAGAAATTATCCAATTTTAATAATTTTTTCGGTGTTTTCTTAATAAAAACTTGTACAAGGATAATAAAATACAAAGAAAATTATGGAAATATATATTGTGAACAAAAATTATAATAAAAACTGAAATCAAGGCCACATCTTATTTTCGCAGTCCGGTACATCCTCCGTATCAGCAAAATAATTGTTATCGTCACTATTATCACTATCACTCAAAATTTGCATTACGCCAAATTGTGAGCGCACCACAATGTTACTCCCACTATCACTTTCTTCATAACTTGAAAAACGATTATTTACACTCGAATTATTTTCATATTTTGACATTATGGGTGAAAAATTTTCTTTTCCTGGATCCTTTTTATATTGTAATTGCTAATAGTATTATAATTTGAACTTTATGTAACACGTAGAAAAATAAAAAATTAGCGATGCGTGCGAGCGACTTCCTCTACCGCGCGCTAAATAGCAACTGATTTCGCGAGCGCCATCGCGCTCGTAGTAAATTTAGTTAGTACGCGCACGAGCGCGATGGCGCTCGTCGGCACTCAAACGGTTAACAATTGTAATAATAATAAAGACTAATAATAAGTCTGCTTCAAACCTTCCCCCCGTATTCAGGCTAGAATTGATTTTTAGTTAAAATTGAATCAAAGTTGAATATTAGATTTTACTGTGTACTAAAACAAAATTTTCAGTTCTAATCATTTTCTGATTAGTACGATACAAGTATAACAAAGGCAAAAATGTTGAAGTTGCATAATCGCTTAATTTAAAATATTCCACGTTTTTATTTTGGGAGTTAAAAATTAATATGCGCCAGAAATAAAATTATCGAAAAGCGATCAAATGCTATCTTTTACTGATTAAAAACGAAACTAATTGCCAGGGTTGCTTATGATTTATTTTACTCCAAAAGGTTTATAGGTAGATAACTTGACAAGGGTTGTAATTTCGCTTTTAATAATACTATCGCGTTTAGAATAAATTGTGATTGTAGTTATATTTATCTAAATATAAATGCGCATATATTATTTTGATTTGACAGGTAACTGGAGAAAAATACGTAGCATAATTTATAAAATATAAAAAAAAGGGTGCGTGTACTTATGTACGCGCGTGAGAAGTTATACTTCTTTGGCATAATTAAATAATACATACGGATAGATAACCTCAATTATATTGGAGAACTTATGGATAGATAACCTCAATTATATTGGAGCACTTGAAAAAGTCTATAAACACAATTTTTTCACTAATATTTACGAATAGTAAATATATTAATCAAAATATTGAATTTAAATTACTACTGAATATAATTTATCAGCACATATATAAATCGCACTTATATGAAACTAAAACACGGGTGTGAATGTAGACACTAGAAACATGTGGATAAATACTATGAATATGAAATCAGTGAACAGAGGCGACGATGATGCCAATAGCTTTTGTTTCGAGACTGCAACCGCTGCAACTTCATACTGTAACTTTTGTGTGACGAATCTTAAAATTTCACTCTCATCATTTTTTCATAACGCGCCTAAAGAAGTATAACTTCAAAAACCTTACAAGATCACACAGGTGTCTGTCTGTCCGTCTGTCACAGTCGCTTTTCTCAGAAACTGCTTGACGTAAAGACTTGACATTTGTTGAATATATTTGGCGTTAATTTTGTAGAAATTCATTATTCACAATTAAATGAAAGTAAGTGATTTAGTATTATTTCTATTTTCTTTAAATTTTTTCCACAATCTAGGTTTCGTTGTATTAACATCAACATCTTCAGATAGGCTATTAGCAAAGATTGCTTCTTCTGATATCTTTGCTAATAGCCCACCTCAAGATGTTGTAATACAACGAAACCTAGTTCGTGGTAAAGAACTTAAAGAAAGTAGAAATAATACGACATCACCTAGTTTCATTTACTTGACATTTGGCTTAGTAACAAAGTCTATTAACTAGCATATATTTAAATAGCTAAAACTTAAATATATTTATATAAGAAAATTGAAGGGGAGAGAGGGGTGGGGCAACTCAGTACTCGAAAAATAATTTTTAAAATTCAATACTGCACCTACAGTAAATAGTATCGCTCCAAGGGGTCCATATATAAGGATCTGAGAATATTTTTTCCTAACTTTAGGTATCTAAAGCTATATACTTAGAAATACAGAGTATTTAGAAGCTTATGTAAAGGTTGTAGGAAAATTATAACAATTATACTAGATGTCATAGTTTTCGAGATATTCATGATTTTATTATATCACCTATTTAATTACATTAGGTACTATTAAAAGCTCATTACCCTATTAAGTCCGTCTTAATAAATGCCATAAAATAAGAAAGTAACTTTACTTGAAAATAAGGTATAGAACACTCGACGTATGAGCTAGACTCGAATTTGGCCGTTGTTTTTTGTTTTACAACTTTGTTAGCAAAGTTTTTAACGGTATTCAACTGTCATATAATTTTTGGAGATGATGCAAAAATATGCTAATTTTATAAGTTTATTTGAAACAATTCACGTGATCTAACGCGAGTTAAGTGGGCCATTGTCGAGGAGTCCACCCAAGGATCCCACGCCAAATATGCGACTGCTTTGCAACAGGGATTATATATTTATGGGAGACCGAATTTCAAGTATCATGGGAACGCGTCGTATCGAGCTTAAGGACTCATTTATAAAAGCTATATTTTTGAGAGGAAGAAGGGCTGACACAAATGCGTATCAGACATAGACGCATTCATATATTATCATGTCGTATTTTAACATTCTTTATTGAAAAAAGTTATGTACAGAAAGGACAGCGTTTCTTGTCAGCATATAAACGTTTGAGAAACTGCGTTTCTAGTTAGCATATGTCCTGTTTAGGGTGTTGTATCATTACTTCGTTTCATTAATAACACTTGAATAAAACTAAACAACAGTATTAGTAACGAAAATAATATAACTGGCTTTGCATGAATCGGTATAGAAAAAATATAATTTTGCTTTCTTAATTAAGCCACAACTTTTCAATTATTCGCTAGGAGGTTTGGTATATAAGGAAAATTTGAATTATGTAATTTAATGAAGCCACTAAGTATTAATTTGATAAAGATTAACACAGTTTTTCCCTAATTTATTGGAAAATATTATGTTTTTGTAAAGATTAAAGCTTTTCTTATAAAATTTACGTAGTGTATATAAACCACATAAATTATATTTTTTATAGCATTTTCGAAGAGCGCAATGCCGCTATATATTGTTTTCACGAATTTCTAAAGATTTAAAGAGCGCACAACAAAATATATCTCTGACGAATGCATTTTTCCTATTCACAACTTTCCATCATCATAGGTCGGTAGTTTTTTAAAATATCCATAAATTAAATTATACTTTTCTCCTAGTGAGCATTTTCATTAATGAAAATACTAGGAGAAAATTATAATTTAAAACGGAACGGGAAAAGAACTTTTCAGTGAGTACTGAGAAAATCACACACAAGCAGGGACATAATATTTAAATAATAATATGTAAAACGAAAACTACTCACCAATAATGGCAACCCGGAAAGGAAAACCAATTTCTTTCTGCCCATGACTGACATGAGTATGCCGCCCAGTAGCGACCCGAACATTGCTCCGATGCAGGGTATGCTGCCGATCCACGCTGCCTGGCTGACCGTCAGTTCATCTTCTATAGGGGAAGACTCTGAACGAAGTATGGGCAACGCATAGGAGGGCCAAGTCATAACCGTTGCCATAACAAGCGATGGCATGGTTACTGGAAGATAATGTTATTGATAACATTTTATAAAGAATTAGTGTTTGTGTGTGAATATTTATTTATATTATATACTTAAATTTTTCCAAACATTCCATACACAGACATTGATTAGAAAAATTAAGCAATAAAAATTTGTTTTTCATTTATACAGGCGATTCTGGCATTAAGCTGAATAGAAAATACTAAAACAATATATGAAATTCTTCTCCGTTTCAGAAAAAAATCACTGTTAAATATATTTTATATGATAGACATACCCAAAAAGTTTGATGTAAAGAATCACCCTTATGAATGACATACACTTTAGTGTTACATTCTGTTTCCATATGTATACATGCCGTGTAAGAAAACCGTGTTTATTATTCATACAGATAATTTTTCCATCAAGCTTAATAGAAGATATTGAGGAACCACAACCTCCCGTTTCACAAATAAAACACTGTTAAATATGTACAGTTTGATAGATTTTATACAATAAACATAACAGAGAATTTGGTGTACCCCTATAAATAATATATACTTTTTTGTTACATTCTGTTTTCATATGTATACATGCCGTGTAAAAAAAAACGTGTTTATTATTCATACAAATAATTCTTTGCATCAAGCTGAATAGAAGACATTAAGGGACCACATGACTATTCTCTCCCGTTTCAGAAACAAAACAATATACAGTTTGATAGATTTTATACAATAGACATAACAGAGAATTTGGTGTACCCTATAAATAATATATACTTTTTTGTTACATTCTGTTTTCATATGTATACATGCCGTGTAAAAAAAACGTGTTTATTATTCATACAGATAATTCTTTGCATCAAGCTGAATAGAAGATATTAAGGAACCACATGACTATTCTCTCCCGTTTCAGAAACAAAACACTGTCAAATATGTACAGTTTGATAGATTTTATACAATAGACATAACAGAGAATTTAATGTACCCCTATAAATAATACACACACCCACACACACACACACAAACACACACACACTCACACACACACACACACACATATATATATATATATACATATGCAAAACGTGTTTACTATTTATACACATCATTCTGTGCATCAAGCTGTATTGAAAATATTAATAAACTACATGATAATTCCCTCCCGTTTCAGAAAAAAAATCTCCACCAAACATGCAAAGTTTGATTTACAAAATCGCCTCTGTGAATAAAATATGATATCTTTGTTATACTTTGTTTCATAACAGATATGCTGTGGAATCAAAAAACATGTTTGCTATTCATAGAAATGCTTTTGTATATCAATTTGAGAAGAAAATATTAAGATGAAAATTTTCAAATGTTTCTGAAAAATTATTGACAAAGTATTGATATAAAAAAATCACTTTCATTTAGAGTAACACGCTCAAATAGCTTTCGAATAGTTTGTTGCACAGCATAAGTATAAAAACCTATCATTATCTGTGGCAAGTGCGTGTTGCAACGCGTTTAAATTAGCCTTGTGCAATTGACTAAGTTCCTTCAAATCGTTGATGCGAGTTAACAGAAAAATCTCAATTAAATATTTTAACCAAATACGGGGAAAACATCTGAAATTTTCCAAGTATTTTTAAACCCATGGTTGAAAGCATCTGAGAGGAAAGATAGGGGCTCACTCTACGTCATTTTGAGGCTTATTATTTCGTAAAGAAGATTTAAAAGTTAAAAAGCTGAGTGTGGCTGTGCCGGGGTGCGTTCCTATGTTATAGACAGATGCATCTTAGTAACAGGTAGTATTTTCTTGAATCTCCATGAATGATTTCCTTGTCTCCAGGATCGAAAAGGGAGCAAACAATATAGATTTTAATTTAATTTATGTTAGTCTATGACATGAACGGTATGATAAAAACGTCATACACGGCCACTTGCTGGGTTCGACAAACGGACTCACATTGTCGTTGACGCACTCGGAAGCTGCGACTCTCGCTTTCCCGGCACGTTTCATTTCATAATATAGCTTCATGGATATCATTAAATTACTATTGAGAAGGTTTTTCCGACCGTACACGATTTTAAATAACTCAATAGCAATTGAATGATGTCCATGAATTGGATTTTAAACCTAGGATTGTAGACCCTTATAGTCTTGTTATCCATGGGCCGACAATGCAATGAGGTTTTTTCTCAAGCATGATTACAAATAAATTTTTTATCAACTTAACGCACGCGTTGACGTACGCGCCACTTACTAAATGTCTGCATCTCCATTATTGTGTATTCTTCGAATGTCGTACCGTTTTAGCGTGTTGACTCTTATTTTCTGTATATTTTTAGAATTGACAAGAGTCAGCCAGATTCACATCGATTTTTTTGTAAGGCCGAATTCTATAGAACGTGTTTTAAAAAGTTACGAAAGAATAATTTTTTATGTAATTTTTTCATATACGTAACGTGGGAGCCGTTTAAGATATTTCAATGAAAAAAAAACGGAATTGTCTTCCCTTGATTAAAATTTATAACTTGCCTTAATATTTTTGAATTAAATTAGTAAACACTTATTTAACTATGACATCAAAAAACATATGATGTTTTTTATGTATTTGTTTAAATATTGTTCGGGGAAAATGCTTACAAAATTACTGTCCTTCACCTTATTATCAAAAGGATCACTCAGGAAACTCTAAAAAGAAATCATAAACATTCAAAATTAATCATAGATTTAACCAAAATTACCATGATTGAAAAATTCTAGTGCGATTAATTAATTGTTATAAACAATTCAATTATTTATTTCCTTTTAACTGTTGTACAAGATAGTATTGTATTAGTATTAGAAAAAAAATTACTGTATTAATTTTAGAAAAACTGTATTAGTTTTAGAAAAAAAATTAAATATACCTCACGATGTAAGCAACAACTTTTTCTTTACGTGTTTCTCAACATTTTTTTAAATCGGTCGTACTCTGACTATGTGCAATGTTACCGTAGTCCGATTGTGTACTAATTAAAAAAAATGTTGATAAACTTTGGGTGCTGATTTTTACTTTTGCTGGAATCCTAA